>JAJSOF020000035.1:27024885-27129885 GCA_025594305.2 Periplaneta americana | reverse complement strand
AAATTTCCAGAAAATTCACTACAACTCAAAACATCCATTACTTAGGTAATTTTGTGCTAGGTTTATTTCAATGTTCGGCTCGACATATACTGCATATGTGAGTATTTTTTTTTTCAAAAATGAAAACTTTAAATGTGAAACGCGCTCCCGATTGACGCACCAACATTTATTTGCGCAATTACAAATTGCAACTTATAATGGAGAACCAGATTTCATCGTACAGTAGAACCCCGATTTTCCGTCACCCTATTAACCGATCGGTGGATTATCCGACTGTCTTTCTTTCTCGTTCTTTTTTTTCTGCAGAAAAAGAATATGAAGTACTCTACAATATATTAGGACGAATTTTTTCTACAGTGTTTTTTATACAAACCTTTACCCTTACAATATATCTACTCTTCAGTGGCCGAATTTTTCTATGCAAAATGTCTTCCACAGTGTCAAAAGAAAACGTTTATAAAAAGTAATAGTGGTTTGTGAAAAAAAACAAACCTTTACCCTTTAATGAAAGTAATGATCCCTACTCTTTGCGGATAGTGGCCGTACCGTCTGAATTCTCGTGGACAAAATGTCTTCCCGTAAAAAACAGCTATTACAGGTGTCAAAAGAAAAATAAGGTTTTGTTTGCACTGGAAAAAGTAATAATATTTTTTATAGAAAGGAGGTGGTTAGTAGCAAAAGAACTAGCTAGATGAATAGACTTTGTGAAAAAAGAAGAGGTTAGTTAGATGGGAATGGTATCACAAATAGTTACTTGTTATATTATGGGGAAGGAAACAATCAGAACAGGATTCTTTGTACATAAAGATAAAATCCGAATATCAGTGACATCATTGTACGCGATTTTAAAATGAAAAACAAATATAAAGTGTATATAGTATGTAATTTTACTAGACCATGAGACCTACACGCAATTAGTACAATATTCCTATTTGATTGTCAAAAGTACAACTTTCCCCAGATATACATAGTTCGTCATAAGAATGGATTGACATTAAAAACTGGTCGTCTTGAAATAGATAAATTAGTGAACTTCTGATCCATACTAGTATAGTAGATATTCGAACTTTCAGGGGTGCAGACTGTAATTCTGACCATTATTTGGTGATTGGAGAATTAAAAAAAGATTATCAGTAGCCAAGCGAGTAGAGCAACAAGTTAATATTACTAAATTCAATATTTTGAAATTAAAGGACGAGTAAGCTAAGCAAAATTATCAAATTTCGAATAGGTTTGCCACTTTAGAAAGTTCCCTCGGAGAAAATTAGACGAAAATGTAAAATTATGCAAAATTGCAGCTTAATTTATTATGAAAATCTTTTATGGTAGTAGAAAATTATCCGATTTTTTACAGATTAACCGTTATTTCAATGAACCCAAGTCCATCATTACTTGACGGATAATAGAATAAAAACATTCGGTTAATTATTTAAGAACGGATTATACAAGGATGAGAATGGTCAGACTCTCCATCCCCAGCCTACTAAATGCTTTCTACCACCCTCGTTTGCAGAAGTCGAAATTTTCTAAAAAGTACATGACGTCACTTACGTTGACGTTTTGCCAACGACTGTTTTGGACTTCAAACAATGGAGGATTGTACCTATTTTTTAAAAGGGACATCAACTTTCGAGGAATATCACTTTTTTGACCAACAAAATTTTGTCAATATTCTTTTGAGGAGATTAACCTGGCTATACTTGGGGATCATCAATGCGGTTTTCGGCGTAATGATCGACTATTGATCAGATTTTTGTATTCGGCCAAAATGGGAGTATAAAGGACAGTACATCAGTTATTCATAGATTTCAAAAAGGCATATGACTCGTTAAGAGGAAGTATTATAATATTCTTATTGATCATTTTAGTTCGGTATTAATTAAAATGGAGAGAAAATACAGCAGAGTCCGTATCCATTTTTCCAATTCACTGTTGTTAGGAAATGCCATTAGGAAAGATTTGGATTTACATCATTTTCAGTTTGACCACCACTTTTACGGAAATTTTATCAAAATAAGTAAATCCCGAAAAGACAAAGTATATGATTATGTCAGTAGAGTAGTAAAATATTTTTTTCAAAAAAATTCAAATATCTCAACTTTAAATGACACTCGGGAGGAAATTAAACGCAGAATAAATATAAATGCGTGTTATTTTGAGAAGCTCTTATCATCCAGTCTGATGTTATTATAAAACAGTTATATTACCAGTTCAATATATGAGCTGTGAAACTTGGACTCTAAATGAGAGAGGAACATAGTTAATGTAAGGTGCTTAGGAAAATATTTGGGGCTAAGCGGGATGAAGTTACAGGAGAATGGAGAAAGTTACACAACACAGAACTATTTATTCTTCACCTGCATCAGACGTTTGAATTATATGATTAGTTAGGGAAAAAGACCTTTAGGGAAGACGTAGATGGGAGGATAATATTAAAATGGAGAGGAGGTGGGGTATGATTAAAATCTTGCAAATGGCGGGCTTATGTGAGGGCGGCAATGAACCTTCAGGTTCAAAAGCCATTAAGTTAAGTAAGTATGTAAGAATTCTAATGAGACCTGTACTATTCCTATCTTTCCACAGACAGTCGTCATAAGAATTTCCTTGGCCATTAAAAACTGGTCGTTGAAATCCGGCCTTAAATTAGTGAACTTCTGATCCACTACCTAGCGTATTAAAACACAAGACCACGGAGAAAATTACGAAAATGTATTATGCACTTAATTTATGAAAATCTTTTATGGTACCGATTATCCGATTTTTCGATTAACCGTTCACTCCACCCCCATCATTACCACGGATAATAGACTTAATTTCGAGATTATACGGGCGAGGTTATTCTCCCCCTCCCCAGCCTACTGCTTTCTACCACCCTCGTCTTGCGTTTTATATGACGTCACTTACGTTGACGTTTTGCCAACGACTGTTTACGACTTCAAATAGGATTGTACAGGGACATCACTTTATTTTTACCAACATTTTTAACATTAACCTGGCTAAAAAAACACTGTTAATTACTTTGAACTAGTTTTAAAGGTTGGAGGAGAAAATGTGTATCCATTTATTTGCAGGCTTCAATTCGATATTATTAATTTTCAGTTTGATTATCACTTTTGAAGTTTATCAAAATACAGTAGAGTAGAAATTTTTTCAAAACTCAACTTTTCATCGTATTTCTTGAATAATACTTTATTTTATTAATTATTGTAACGAATATAGAGTGCATTTAAATTGTGGGGGCATAAGTAAAGGGCTTCTTAAGTTACTTTTGAGAAAATGGGGTCTACATATTTAAGCTTTCGTAAAATCGCAAATTTTTATTTAAATTTTAATGTGTGATGCGAAAAATATCCCTTTGACACTAAAATTTTAGATACTTTTGCTTACACTGGATGCACTTAACTCATGTTTTACTTCACTAGCATTTCTTTGCTTGAATTCAGAATCTGAATTTTTAAACAAGTTGCTGAAAATGGTTGCCGTTCATTACAATGCAGGCTTCAATTCAGTACGCATATTATTAAAAACATTTTGAAGTAAATTCTGTGAAATTGAATTTATCGTTTCTTGAATATAATTTTTAGTACGATATTATTAATATAGGTTCTTTCTTCTATAGAAAACGCAATCATATTTCTGAAACACACTATACACTGCAGTGTTTACTTCAGTGAAGACTTGAATGCAAAGTAAGTTTGTGTGTCTGAGAAAGGACATTAGTGAAGGGGTGAGAGTGAAGTACATTCAGAAATGCAGGTACAATAAAAATGCAAGTAAAAATAAAATGATTTCCCTGTATAACTGCGACTCGGAATGCTCCACTCCGACTTTGCAGGAGTTCGAGTGTCTCTTTGGTTGATTGCATTGTTAAGTTCATTCGGACATTTCCCCAACTGTAAGGCGAATGTCATGTAATGCTATGGCGAATCCTCTGCCACGTCTAGACAAATTATATCTCGATATCGCTAGTTCCGTCAATGCTGCACAGTATATTTCAATCGATGCTAAATGTAGCAGTTGAGACTCTGGCAAAGTTTGCAAGGCTCGAGCTCAGATTTGTAAGCTCAGCTCAGATTTCAAGGTTCCGGCACAGATTCCCAGACTCTGGCATTAATTGCGAGATTGCTAGGCTCTGGCTCAGTTTACAGGTGCCATTTTCCACACATAGAGGAGATGGAGGCAGGTTGGCTACAGAGGCACTTTGGCACACCAGTTTTATTTAGGTAGTTATACTTTTGTTGACGTCGTACAACATTTTGTCCAATATTCTTTTGAGAAGATTAACTCCATCTGTAGATGAAATTATTAGGGATCATCAGTGTAGTTTTAGGCGTAATAGATCAACTAATGATCAGATATTTTGTATTCTACAGACAATGGAGAAAAATGGGAGTATAAGGGTACAATGCATCAGTTATTCATAGATTTCAAAAAGGCATATGACTCGGTTAAGAGAGAAGTTTTAAATGATATTCTTATTGAATTTGGTATTCCCAAGAAACTAGTGATCAAAAGATGTTACACTTTCAAATTTTTCAAATCGGAATACATAAATACACAAATTTCGTTAGATACTCTGCAGTTCACACGAAACTCCCTTGTGTTAACTTCATGTTGGAACTAAAAGAACTTTCATGTCAGTCCTGATATGAGGCGTTCAGAGCAAAAGTGGTGTAAGTCAAGAATGGGTGATGAGGGTTAAAGTAAACATTCTGTAAAATACAGCGCAAAGTAGCAATTAATATTCAATTTATTTAAACTATTAGTAGTCAGTGGATAGCAAGAAGGACATATTAATTGCAACTTTGCGCTGTATTTTACAGAATTTTTACTTTAAACCACATTACCCAATTTTGACTTACACCACTTTTGCTATGAACGGCTCATATAATTGTTATATCTTGCCAAACGGATCAGGCTGCGTTTATTTCCTATACTCCATTTAAAATAAATAAATTCTTGCATCACAACTAATATCGAACTCGATGATCCTTAAAATGTATCAAATTATTGTAAATCAATGCAGAAAATGACATTGAAAACAAACGTATGACCTTTACGAGGTTCGAATACAGAACCTTTGATTTCTCTCAGCGCCAAAGTAACGCCTTAATCGATGCGTGCGCCTAAGTCCGGAATGACGCCTGCATTACAAAAAATTCGCCATATTAACTACATAAACATGTGTGCAATAGTCTTTCAAGTCTGCAATGCTTTTCCTTTTAGTGGAATGCAAATTCCGCGGGCGTTTGTTATGTAAATCTACACAGGTGCAACGAGCTGATTTGAAAACCTGTGTTAACGCTTTGTCGACTAATTCTGAATTGAATGTTTCCATGGAAATTTTAGTGCTTGTTGCATCACAGAAAGACCCAGGCTGATGGAATGTGGTTGGATTTCAGTTAATTCATGGAAGGCGACTGTCTGTTGATTCGCGGGGTAATTAGAATAAAGTTATTTGCGGAATTAGCACCACAATCATTTCGTTCTTGCCCCTCCCTGTTAGGTTATGTGATCCGCAAACACCTGCCAACCATTACAGTGGAATTGAAGTAATTATGTTTTAAGCTCCCATGTTTTTTGCACAGAAAACAATGAACCCCTGTTGTGTTGGCTATTGGTAGGAACTTCAACTCTTTCAGCCACGTTTTCCTTTTTACATACGATGGCTTTTGAACTCAAAAGAATTGTAATTGAATTGTATTGTATTTATTTACATTACATGGTATTCGTAGACCGCTTCACAGATAGAATATGGACCATTTCAAAAAAAGAATAGTACATTATGCAACGAGCCTATAATGGTAGTAATTAAGACGCGAGTATGTTTGTTTATGAAACAAGCGCAAGCGAGTTTCATAATTTTCATACGGGCGTCTTAATTACCATTGTAGACAAGTTTCATACGAATTTTTATGCTCGACCATATTTCTAACTTGAAATTATTCATAAGTATTCATGTTATGGTTATCTAAGTGAAGAGCGTAACTGACCTTCTAAATTGTGAGATGTGCGCAGACGCGAAAGTATTGATTTTTTCCGAGGAACAATATTGTCATTGACCTTGATGTAATCCCGTTAAACTTGATATAACCTTGATTATTGAATTCGACATTGAAAAACGAGATGACAAATTGAATTTATTTGAATATTATTTACAATTAACGCTAATTATTATAGTAACAGAACATAACCTTCTGCGACAGTATTGGATTTCCAGCCTCCGTGACTCTTCGCTAATTCTCTTTCGATTGCATATCCGAGAATAATCGATGCTTGCGGTTTTATAACGGTACAAAGCTGACTTGTCATTGGCTGAACACCTGTAAGCTGAGTTGTCATTGGCTGAACACCTGTACTTTAATGAGTAGGTGTACTTTAATGACATGCATTAAAGGACTCCTACCAGGTGTATAATTACTACATTTCGGCATGGTCGAGCATAAAATATTAATAGTACTATAGAGTCTTTGTCATAGTCGCAGTCTAGTTGAAATATAGCTTGTACAGAAGAGTTTTACAATTCAGGGTGGACCGCTCGAATGTACTTAATTTCAATTGTATGTGACTGGTAAACGGTTGAAGATAGAAACCTACGATAACGTTTATATGAAAGGAAAACTCAACAAGTTTCGATATGTACATCACCATATCTCTACGTGAGCTCCAGCTGTCACTGTGACTATATCGAGGCGATGAACGATTTCTTGCCAAGCACGTTGGAGTATGTCTTCTGGAATGCTCTCAATAGCCTCTATGATGCGCTCCCGAAGATCACGAAGGTTTCTGACTGGGGTGGCGTACACTTTATCTTTCACGTAGCCCCAGAGAAAGATATCGAGCGGTGTTAAATCAGGATCAGCGCCGAAACGGTCTAGCATCGTATTGGCGAATTCCAGTCGTTTGGGTTTGTCATCCGGCTCCAGACGTTGCATTAACTGCACTTTGTATGCGTACAGTTTAAGACGTTTGTGGACAATTCGTTGCAATGTTGATTTTGGTACTTGAAGTTCCCACGAAGCTCTTCTTAATGACTTCCGCGGGCTTCGCTCATACGCGGCTTGAACATTTGCAACCATTTCGTCGGATGTTCTACGACCACCACCATGCTTCTTCAACACCGATCCTGTAGCTAAAAATGTATCGTGACACTTCTTAATGCTTTCAGCAGTTGGAGCATCATGGTTAAACACTCGTCGATACTCCGTTTGAACTCTAACAATTGATTAAACTCCGCATACCACAACACAGTTTGCGCTTTCATCTGCAGTATCGCCATTTTGACAATCGAAACAATTTACGAAAAGAAACCGTGTCTGCGCACCATCTACCGACAGGATTAGAAACTTGTTGAGTTTTACTTTCTTATAAACGTTACCGTAAGGTTCTATCTTCAACCGTTCACCAGTCACACACAATTGAAATTAGGTACATTTGAGCTGTCCACGTAGTGTAATAATACGAGGCGTGTTCTTAAAGTACGTTCCAAAAGGGTGTAAAAAGTAAACGGGTAAATATTTACAAACCATTTTTGTAGCATTGTATTCCCCACATTTCAATTACTTCTCACCATAATCTCCACCATTATTGAGGCATTTATCGAGTCGTGGCACAAGTCTTTCTATCCCCTCATTGTACAATTCACCCGCCTGCGAACCACTCCATCTTAATTTGTGGAAAATTCAAGGAAAGCGAAGAAATTGTGAACCTCCTGTCCTCATGAATTTTTTCATCGACAGCACGCACCAAATCGTCATTGATCAAAGATGGCCGACCGGTATGCTGCTCGTCATGCACAGAGATGCGGCCCTCGTTGAACTTTCTAACCCATCTCCTGACCATTCCATCACTAATGGCATCATCACCATACACCTCACAAAGTTGACGATGAATGTCAGCTGGTTTGATGTTTCTCGCATTCAAAAAACGGATAACAGACCGCATCTCACAGTCGGCGGGGTGCTCGATCACTTTAATCATTTCAACTGATCACAACTAACCACACACACGGACTGAAGCTCTGAAACTGCATGCACAGCTTGCCTGAGGACTGAAGAAGAAAACACGCATGCGCAAAATAACGATTGCAGCGATGCGACAGCTATAATTGAAAATGGAACTTACTTTAAGAACACGCCTCGTACAACACAAATGTTTAGGATCAATACTTAATAAAGTGACATTAAAAACTTTCTCCTTGTATTTTTAACTATGTCCTAATTACTATCAAGTGAAAATAGTACGATGGCAACTAAAACTTATCATTAAGCAAACTCTGCAGGGTATAGTAAAAACAAGATACAATAAAAATGTAAGGAAAAAGTTTTTGATGTCACTGTACAAGACAGAAATATTTCATGCAGCGTTGTTGAGTGTCACAAATTCACTTACAGAATAGAAGACGTGAGAAATTAGGTGGAGTGGAGTCCCTTCGTTGTTTATAAATGGGGTAAAACTATTAGCCAATCTAAGGTAATTTTATACGTTTGTATTTGAAGAGTCCACTGCAAGAATGATGGATGTCACGTTCTTGTCGAAAATGAACCAAGACTGTCAATGCATAGCTTAAGACATATAGAATGTACATAGAGAGTTATATGGCATTAACACTGATAGTCATTGTCCAGTAACGATAGGGAAATCACAGTTAAGCTTTGAGCGCTAAGCATTTCAAACTTTCAATTGCTTCTCCTGCAAAATGTATTCCAAATGACATCCATCATTCTTGCAGTGGACTCTTCATTTACTATGTATTACATTATTGTTCTTCTGTGCTCGCCCCTACCTACACGATGTAACCACTGCCGAAAGATGAACACAGAGGCTGGTAGACAGAGAACGTGGTGTAAACAGCAGGGTGAGTACAAACACTGTACATAATTGTCTCTAAGCGTAGGAGGCACCACTCGGCAGATTCCTACAGGTTTCAACTTATTTTTGTCTGAGTAAATGTATTATGAAATGACATCAGTCTGAATGATTTACAATATTTTTGTCGTTAACATTAAAACAATTATTTTATTTACAGGAGTTCCCACTGTAATTATTTACTCTTATATTTATTATTAAATATCCGTGGAAAAGAACCCTAATTCACCAAGCGGTATGCTAGAGTTTTAGTTTTGTTATACGGTATACTACTTATCTACACTACTTATTTTTACATAGATAATGGTGAAATATATATCTACGATCTTTTAAAGATAGAGTTTAGGAAGTCTATAAATTGTCTGTAGCAACAAGATTTTTTGATCACGTCACATAGTGGAGTCCTGTATTCGGTGTCGCAGTCCAGAAGATGTGTCTTTATTTGAAATCTCTTTGCTTCAATAATAGGACAGTCAAATAGAAGGTGTTTCACACTGTGAAGGTCTTCGCGGCAGGAGCATGTAGAGTCGATGTCTGCTGGAATGTTGAATCTGTCGAAGTAAGTTCCAAATTTCCCATGTCCAGAAAGAAACTGCGTTGTTACGGAAGTAAGTTTGAAGTGATGGCTTTTGAGCCGGTCGTGGATTGTTGGGAAGTAGGCGTCTCTTGTTAATGATCCGGTTGTGCATGTCGTCCATCTAGTATTCCAGTTTTGATGAGTCTTTTGTCTTATTTGTTTCTTGATAAATGATATCGGTTGTAAACTGTATGCCGGAGTTTCGCTGCTGGAGGCTGCTGCTTTCGCTAGCTCATCAGCTCTTTCATTTCCTCTTACACCATTGTGTCCACTGACCCAAGTGAGGCATATGTGGTGTGCGTACTTTTGAAGTGATTCTCTTGCCTCTATCGGTAGTGGGCGATGCAGTGGAGGGCAGCTTGGGAGTCAGTAAATATGCGCGCTGTGTTTTCGTTCTGAATGCACCATTTCAAAGCTTCATTAATTGTTAGAAGTTCTGCCTGAAAAAAATTACATATTATAATACATTATATTATATATTATTATTATTATTATTATTATTATTATTATTATTATTATTATTATAATTATTATTATTTTCGCTATTATTTTCGCTGTTATTTATACTCGCTTTAACATCTTTGGTCATATCGCGAGTTAATCTTTTTTTGAAATCCGAAGGCCTGTGTACTAATGTTGAGACTGGTTCTATTGTTGTGAACTAGATGGCGACTATATATGTATGACTGATTTGTTATGAATATGATTTCGGTGATGAATGAGGCCGGTGATATTCAGGGATGTTGTGGCCCGAACTTCCTGGCATTTGCCTTACGGTTGAGGAAAAACCCTGAAAACCTCAACCAGGAAATTTAATCCGACCGGGAATCGAACCCGGGCCCTCTGCGTAAGAGACCAGCATGCTGATCCCTACACCACAGATATATATATATATTATTACTAGTGGCTTATGCAGCAAATACTGCTGCAAACTAAGTTCTTTAGACGTTCAAATAAAAATTTTTTGTGATTTATTTTCAATGAAGAATACTTGTCTTTTTGATAGTTATTTGCTTCCATAATAATGAAACATACTCCCTCTGAATGGAATTTTTTTTAGCCCAAATACTTTTCTTGAACCTACCCAACTTCAGTTTTTTAGTTTCAACGCCAAAACGCAAGTATCAATGTCAGGACGATAGCAGAAGCTATTTCAGGTCATTGTGGATTGTAGGCAAAAGTTAAAAAATGCCAGGTTTGCTAAGCTTTCGAACAATAGCATTTTCGTATACAGTAGCTGCTGCATGTAGAACTTGAAATGTATAGCGTAAAATCATTTTATCCTACTAAGAGATCTTGTTGAAGTGATCTGGAGACTATAAAATTTTCTAGGCCTCTTATTTTATCAGTAAGTAATACCTTTTTATCTTTCCTTAGGAACTGTAATTTTTGCGCTCTCTCGAGCCAATACTGAAGACAATGACACATATCAATATCTACACTACACCGCCATTAAGTATATGAAAAAGATCTAACCCTACTGGGCTAATAAGTATAAAAATATTTGATTTTTAATAACAATATTATTATCTTACTTAAGTTTTGTAGTTTTATATATAGCAGCCACTCAGTAAATTATAGAAATGAAGATCTAAATTAAGATATTCTCTACATTTACTTACATAACCTCAAAACGTTTCACTTTCATGTCATCAATATAGCATCAATATTATGTACAATTAATGAAAAATAGATGCATCATGATATTAACTATAATAATATTTAATTTCTAATGATAATAATGTCATCAAACCACCTCAAGTTTCGTAGATTTGAATATCCAATACACAGCTGTACTCAGAAAATTATTATATACTGCAGAATCAGTTTTTAATAACAAATTGAATTGAGCTCTAAATATGTCGGCAATCCTGCAGGTCATGGCCTTCGTGTAATAGCCTATTGTTTATTGTAGTGTGTGTTTTGTTCTGAAATTCAATCAAGTCGGCCGTGATTCGATAAAATTAGTTCTCAAAACTGACAACAGATGGATTTTAGAAAATAGGAAAATTATGTAGGAAAATTGACATTTCACTGAAAACTACTACTTTTCCGAAAAACTTTGGGTTCCAAGCTTCAAAATGAGGGGCCATTTATTAAAATCAGTTCAGCCGTTTTCCCGTAATTTCCATTATCAGTTGAAATTATATTTATAGATATATTTGTGTGTGTTATTAGAAAAGCTTTCCTTATATTTGTATGTGTATAAAGTTAGATGCTAAAATAATTCTTATTTCAGTGTGTAATATTTTCATGTATAAGTTTAAATACATTTTATTTCTTCTTCTTTACTGTATCTTTTGTCAACGTCGAGCATGAGCAAAGCGATCGCCTTATTAGTAACGTATTGAGTGGTGTTCCTGTAGTGGACGGAGTCAGCTAGCTTTCCAAATTAGAAGTTTCCATAACGGAAATTTCCAACCGAGGGACTCCACTGTATTCTAAGTTTGATTATTTAATTCCAAAGCAAGGAAAATGTTAATGTTACGTTTTATTTAACGACGCTCGCAACTGCAGAGATTATATCAGCGTCGCCGGAATTTTGTCCCGCAGGAGTTCTTTTACATGCCAGTAAATCTACTGACATGAGCCTGTCGCATTTCAGAACACTTAAATGCCATCAACCTGCCCCGGGATCGAACTCGCAACCTTGGGCATAGAAGGCCAGCGCTATACCAATTCGCCAACCAGGTCGACCCAAAGCAAGAAACTTTGTGTTTATATTATATTATTTGAGATCAATTCCATTCCATACAACATTGTAGAAAATCTTCCAAAATCGACATTTAAAGAATTTTTAGTAGCTGACTAAATCTCAACACATGGTTCAGCGTATTCTTTAATACTGCGAGTTCATAGAAGTGAATTGTTAGATTAAAACTATTGCAATTGACACAAAGAAAGTTAATCACAACACACGAACAGCGTTTTTAATGACAGGCATATTTTTACGGGAACATTAATCAATTGCATCCAGAATTCAAAACTACTTCAGAAATAAGATTATATGAATTTGTTTGCCACTTTAGGTTTTGAATAAAACCATGAATTTTATCCACATGTTATGAAATATCATGTGTATCTATCTGTCTTCAATTTTAAGTTAATTCCAGCTTGAACAGTATGCTTCTTGGATTTTTCTTTTATGTAAGGAATTTCTTATACACCATCTTCGCATATTGCTTCTCTCGTACTTCCGTCCAATAACTACCAAGAACGCAAGCTACTCCAAGGAACAAAAGATTTTTTCATCCCACTTATTAAATATAGGTCTTTATTGTAATACTTGTTCGTAGAAATTCACAGTGTAAATTCTTTAAAATACAAAATAAAAACTAAAAATATTTTGCTCATCTCTTTCAAGAGTTTAAATATATGTAGCCTCAGGATCTTTTTAACATCACTAGAAAAAAAATTGTCAGCTTATGAAATGTCGGTATGAAATTCAATATTCACTTGAGATAACACAGGTAGTGAGCATTTGAAACAGAAGAAACTCTTAAGTTACAATAGGGGTTGAAGTCGAGAACTGTCGTATCTGAACACTGCCAAAGCTACCCTTTCATTTTTGCATTAACCATACTCAGTTAATTAAACTGTAATAAATAATACAACGTTTCATTTTTACATCGTCAGAGAAAAATCTGAAGAGTAGAAGCAGACGAATATAAAGACAGTTCGCAATGGAAATGATCTAATTGTTCCGCGACTTAAGCTGGTCGACATGGAGATTCATGCGAGCGTGTAAATGCGAACAAAAGAATGCTATTAGAGACGGGGATTATATTTCATTACATCTTAATTACACAACAGTACTCGGGAAATCTCATTAGAAGAGTTTTCTTTTATCCAATTAACCGCGGGAATCGAGCAAGGATCTCCAGCTGCCTTTCAACGAAACAACACTTAATTACCGGTGTTTACAACATTTTTCATTCTCGCGAAATAGGAAATTCTTGCATCTACGGTAATATACTGGCTTTCATAAAAATGGAGAATATCAATTCTATGTCGACTATGTTTCCTTGACATACTGGTAGTAACTGCTGAATAGATAATATATGGGATGTATCTAGATTCCCATTAGAGACTTTTACTTGTAATTTTTTAGGACCTGAAAGTTACGTTTTGAATAGGAACTCGTGTCCGGAAACGTATCGTTTTCCCGCTACAAGCAAAACACCACCACGACACACGTTGAGCTCTCCCACTTCTCTGCTTACTGTACGTTGTTTTTGCAGCGTCTGCGTCCACTTACAACAGCGATGTCAAGGTCAAGAGCACGTAGACGGTTCTGCATGCGATCAAGCGCTCACTGGTTGCCATGAATCTATTCTGCAGGCAGCAGCAGAGAATAAGAAGGGTGAACAAAGTGAAGTCTATTGGCCTGTCACTGCAAGATGAATTAAACTGTTTTTAAATAATAGATAACGTTTACATTCATACAAGACAACAACAAATCAGAACATGTTTTACAGAGCGTACCTTCGTAATAAATGCAAAGAGTTATAAAATAGTAGGCTACAATAAATAATAAAAGCCTCCTTAACTTCGCATAATTTCAGATAATGGATCCCCCAATTAATTTTTATATAATTATCTAATAATCCATCTAATATAAAAACACTGTTTGCCTTTTTAAACTTACCAATACAAAAGTGAAAGAAATTACAGGATTTGTGCGTATGGAAAAATGAAATAATAGGATTGCAACAAATAATAAACTTTGTATATTTTTTATCTTACAGGTTTTAGATAATGATGCCACCTAATTAAATGCTGTGTAACTGTTACACGTTAATAATGTACTTATTACATGAACAGCACATTTCTAGAAACAGATTTAAATTCCTGACTTCTCGTCTAGTACAGAAGTGTTTTTTCTTGTTTTTGCCGACACCATCCTTCTTATGTCCGGCGAAATTATGTTTCCTGAAGCACTTGGACACGGTTATTATCTTCTGATATTCTTGGTATTGGTCTTGGTTTTGTAGGTTCTTATGATTTTCTGACATACATGCTTACTGTCAAATATATAAATAATATGCGCCGCAAATATTCGTACCCTGGATATATTTCCAGGCAAAGCGAACTTAACTTGACTCGGTTCACGCAATTCAAAGAACCTGGAGACAACTTTTTCTCGGCGTAACGAAGGACATCACAATGGTAAGGACCACTGTGAAACTGAAAATATATGGACGATTATCTTCACAATTTTTTAGACAGAATTCATAACGAGTCTACGCTATTAGCATCCATACTTTTTGTACTTTATTCTGTAAACTTGATTGCATTGCAGCGAGAAGGACCTCTACATACATCTAAACATACATTTATTACTATTTAATGTCAATAAAACAACATAATTTCAATACATCATTATATACATCAATTAATAATTTCAAGCGTTTGACATTGCTCCTCTTCGTAAATACTTTCCATATATCAGACAAAGAACATTTTCGCTTCTTTCGCTCGTAAGAAGTCAGGAGTCCAGTCATTATTGAACGACTTCTTCCTCAATGTGTAATTTTTCAACAATGTCTTCTTTCTTGCCATATTGCGATGAGGCACGCTTGCGCTCTCGTTGACATCACTGACTTACAAGAAGGTCTCGATGTGGCGACCACCGACGTCAACACAAATACCGAACCTACATATCACATTCTCGTACAGGCGATCACCAACACCACTTGCTGAGTCCAACATCCGCCTCTGACATAACTCGCGCCAGCAGTTCTTCCTCTGATTCCACCGGGGTCTAATGAAAAATCAGGCTCATCATGTGTAGGCTGGTAAACCTTGGAAAAGATTGTGTGCGAAGATGTCTGGTGGTGTGGAAAACTTCCTTATACAGCTGAAGTGCGGCCTTCCCATTACACTGGGACTCGCCGTACTATAACACCATATCGGTGTATTCCTAAACGTGTAGTCAACCATGGTCAACAGCACGACACTGCCAATGAATTACAGTACGATTATTTAGTCTGACTGTCGCAGGAGATGTGCGCGTGGGACAGGCGAGTCCATTTAGTTACGCCAAGGGGTGTTTGGGTTATTTCGCTTGCCTTTACCGACCGCTCGTCCTATCTCTACTCTAACTCTCCCCACTCCTCCTATTACTTCCTCTCTTTCGCGTCGCTGAGCTGTCAGGACTAAATAATCTGTCTGTACAGCTCGACGCTACACGCACTAAAATGTACGAATGTTAAAAGATCGGCGCTTCTTCGGGGAGCTCACAAGTAAATGGCATGCAAATAGACCTGTAGCGGACATGTGATATCAGGTTATCACCGGATAACGTACGTACACCCTGGTCACTGGCTTCAAAAACGCGGGAGAGCTCAACGTGTGTTTTGATGGTTTTTATTTGTAACGGGGAAACTGTAAGTTTCCGAACATGAGTTCCTATGCAGAACGTAACCTTCTCGATCACCCCACTACAAGACTTGAAGGTCAGTAATCGGAATATAGATACATCCTTTAAATGAATGACTTTGTGAAAATTTGCGTCTGTGATATAATTAATGTATCTACAGTCATAAATCGACCAAGAAAAAATACACGCTGTATCGCGCCAGAATAACAGCAAACTGACTTCAGATCTAAACTCGTTTTCATGCTATACTTCGGTTTAATTCTGAGCATGAATGGCCTAAATGTTAATTTTCCAACTAGCGCCACGAGAGACGAATACAGCCGCTATGTATTTTGAGGAGCATTAATGTCTAAATTTTAATTCTGCACTAGCGCCACGAGAGACGAATACAGCCGCTAATATTTTGAGGAGCATTAATGTCCTAAATTTTAATTCGCCGCACTAGCGCACTGCAATACAGCCGCTAGGTGTATTTTGAGGAGCATTAATGACCTGTTTTTAATTCTCCGCACTAGCGCCACGAGAGACGAATACAGCCGCTAGGTGTATTTTGAGGAGCATTAATGTCCTAAATTTTAATTCTCCGCACTAGCGCCACGAAACGAAACAGCCGCTAGGTTTTTTGAGGAGCATTAATGTCCTAAATTTTAATTCGCCGCAAGCGCCACGAAAGACGAATACAATGGTGTATTTTGAGGAGCATTAATGACCTAAATTTTAATTCTCCGCACTAGCGCCACGAGAGACGAATACAGCCGCTAGGTGTATTTTGAGGAGCATTAATGTCCTAAATTTTAATTCTCCGCACTAGCGCCACGAGAGACGAATACAGCCGCTAGGTGTATTTTGAGAGCATTAATGTCCTAAATTTTAATTCGCCGCACTAGCGCCACGAGAGACGAAACAGCCGCTAGGTGTATTTTGAGGAGCATTAATGACCTAAATTTTAATTCTCCGCACTAGCGCCACGAGAGACGAATACAACCGCTAGGTGTATTTTGAGGAGCATTAATGTCAAATTTTAATTCTCCGCACTAGCGCCACGAGAGAAATATAGCCGCTAATTTTGAGGAGCATTAATGTCCTAAATTTTAATTCGCCGCACTAGCGCCACGAGAGACGAATACAGCCGCTAATTTTGAAACTTTGTCCTAAATTTTTTCGCCGCACTAGCGCCACGAGAGACGAATACATCCGCTAGGTTTTTTGAGATGTCCTAAATTCGCCGCACTAGCGCCACGAGAGACTAATTAGCCGCTGGTGTATTTTGAGGACATTAATGTCCTAAATTTTAATTCGCCGCACTAGCGCCACGAGAGACGAATACAGCCGCTAGGTGTATTTTGAGGAGCATTAATGTTCTAAATTTTAATTCTCCGCACTAGCGCCACTAGAGACGAATATAGCCGCTAGGTGTATTTTGAGGAGCATTAATGTCCTAAATTTTAATTCGCCGCACTAGCGCCACGAGAGACGAATACAGCCGCTATGTATTTTGAGGAGCATTAATGTCCTAAATTTTAATTCGCCGCACTACCGCCACGAGAGACGAATACAGCCACTAGGTGTATTTTGAGGAGCATTAATGTCCTAAATTTTAATTCGCCGCACTAGCGCCACGAATTCATCCGCTAGGTGTATTTTGAGTCTGTCCTAAATTTTAATTCTCCGCACTAGCGCCACGAGAGACGATTATATCCGCTGGTGATTTTGAGGAGCATTAATGACCTAAATTTTAATTCGCCGCACTACCGCCACGAGAGAAGAATACAGCCACTAGGTGTATTTTGAGGAGCATTAATGTCCTAAATTTTAATTCGCCGCACTAGCGCCACGAGAAACGAATACAGCCACTAGCTGTATTTTGAGGAGCATTAATGACCTAAATTTTAATTCGCCGCACTAGCGCCACGAGAGACGAATACAGCCGCTAGGTGTATTTTGAGGAGCATTAATGTCCTAAATTTTAATTCTCCGCACTAGCGCCAGAGAGACGAATACAGCCGCTAGGTGTATTTTGAGGAGCATTAATGTCCTAAATTTTAATTCTCCGCAAATAGCGCCACGAGAGACAATACAGCCATAAAAGTATTTTGAGGAATTAATGTCCTAAATTTTAATTCTCCGCACTAGCGCCACGAGAGACGAATACAGCCACTAGGTGTATTTTGAGGAGCATTAATGTCCTAAATTTTAATTCGCCGCACTAGCGCCACGAGAGATGAATACATCCGCTATGTATTTTGAGGAATTAATGTCCTAAATTTTAATTATCCGCACTAGCGCCAAGAGACGAATATAGCCAAAATTTTGAGGAGCATTAATGTCCTAAATTTTAATTCTCCGCACTAGCGCCACGAGAGACGAATACAGCCGCTAGGTGTATTTTGAGGAGCATTAATGTCCTAAATTTTAATTCGCCGCACTAGCGCCAAGATACATCCGTAATGTATTTTGAGAATTAATGTCCTAAATTTTAATTCTCCGCACTAACGCCACGAGAGACGAATATAGCCGCTAGGTGTATTTTGAGGAGCATTAATGTCCTAAATTTTAATTCGCCGCACTAGCGCCACGAGAGACGAATACATCCGCTAGGTGTATTTTGAGGAGCATTAATGTCCTAAATTTTAATTCGCCGCACTAGCGCCACGAGAGACGAATACAGCCACTAGGTGTATTTTGAGGAGCATTAATGTCCTAAATTTTAATTCTCCGCACTAGCGCCACGAGAGACGAATACAGCCACTAGGTGTATTTTGAGGAGCATTAATGACCTAAATTTTAATTCGCCGCACTACCGCCACGAGAGACGAATACATCCGCTAGGTGTATTTTGAGGAGCATTAATGTCCTAAGTTTTAATTCGCCGCACTAGCGCCACGAGAGACGAATACAGCCACTAGGTGTATTTTGAGGAGCATTAATGACCTAAATTTTAATTCGCCGCACTAGCGCCACGAGAGACGAATACAGCCACTAGGTGTATTTTGAGGAGCATTAATGGCCTAAATTTTAATTCGCCGCAGTAGCGCCACGAGAGACGAATACAGCCACTAGGTGTATTTTGAGGAGCATTAATGGCCTAAATTTTAATTCGCCGCAGTAGCGCCACGAGAGACGAATACAGCCACTAGGTGTGTTTTGAGGAGCATTAATGGCCTAAATTTTAATTCGCCGCAGTAGCGCCACGAGAGACGAATACAGCCACTAGGTGTATTTTGAGGAGCATTAATGACCTAAATTTTAATTCGCCGCACTAGCGCCACGGGAAACGAATACAGCCACTAGGTGTATTTTGAGGAGCATTAATGACCTAAATTTTAATTCGCCGCACTAGCGCCACGAGAGACGAATACAACCAGTAAGTGTAGGCGTAACGTTCTTGGTGTCCACGTGACCAAAAATTCACGGCAACCGAAATAATAGTTTAGAATGGTTTCAACCGTATCCTTGATGTAGCTGTCGATCCATAATTTGCCATGATTGAATCATTCACTCGGTCAACATTTTCTTTCAGCACAAACTGTCTATGGTCGACCTATACCCTGTGTGAGTTCACATGTTGTTATTCCGTGTATAAAATCGCGGAAACAATTTACATCATTAATTTGATTTGAAGGAGTATTATCTCCCACTACACACATATTTTCATGTATTTCGCTAGGAGTTAACTTATTATCGTTTAGATTTTTTCGGTTTTTTTGGTGGGGGGGATATCTTAGCAATGTATGACACTCATTTCTCTTTATTTCTCACATAGTCACATCTTAATCACGTCTTTTAATTCGAAAAGCTCCTAAACTTTAAGTGATATACCTGTGAAATTCTATGCCAGAACACTTAAAATTGGATAAATATTTTACACTGCAACATAGTATGATATTCTTCTTCTTCCCGTTAAGTATTAGGCCATATGGTCTGTTACGATCTCACAGTTGAATTTTCAATCCAGCGCTTCTTTGGACGACCGAGAGATCTCTTCCTGTTTGGACGATAGTGGAGCATCACTTTTGGGATTCTAGCTCTACGCATGCGATGCAGATGATTTATCCAGTTGATCCGATAATGTTTTACGTGATTAATTACAGGTTCTAGTTGTAATTCTTCCATTACATCTTCATTGCGTTTTTTATCCCATTTCGTATATCCCGCTGTATATCTCATAAATTTCATTTCATTAGCCGTTATTTTGCTTTCGTCTTTCTTCCTCAATGTCCATGCCTCACTGCTGTAACAAAGTACAGGTCTCGCCAAGGTCTTGTATAGGCGAATACTGGGTGTTCATCTCAAAGTGTGTCATGACGTCACTGTTGTGAGTCAGTGATTTGAAGCGAATTTCAGCTTTTATGTCAGAGAAGTTGCCTATTAATCAAGGCGTTCAATCTGAACTTGAGAACGTGTACGGTATAACTTGAACGTCGTAGCAACAGATGGCGGTCTGTAAAGTCTGCATGCTACCATAACCTCTTTCGAACTGTGTTTTGTGCGGGCAAGTCGTACGCAGGGTATTTGTTATCATCCATTGTTCCACAATACAAATCAAATGCTCCGTGTCCATGTTGACCGTCGAAGTTAATGTCAACAAGTAATCGTCTTAACCCTCTCCCCATATCCCAACAGTAAGAAAATAGCTCACCTCAGTACATGTTTCCAAACAATTCACATTCCTGCCACTACAGGTGTTACCGTACGTATCCGTAAGTACTCTTCAGAATGAACGAAGTACTTGCTAGGCAACTTCTCTGGCACATAAGTAATACGCCTCTGCGGAAGTGTAGGAAGATTGAATTCTCTAGGCTCAACGACTAGCCACATGACGGCATACAGCGAGCCATGACACACTTTCAACTGAACACCCAGTACTAGTATGACGTTTCCTATTAAAAGTATTTATTTTTAATTTAAAAGCAAAAGTCATTGATGTCATCCTTAATTTTTCAAATGACCATATAAAATGCATTAAATCAGATCTAATTACTGATTTGTAGGTACTGAAGTCACATGGTATAACGGAAAATTTATAAATAGCCTGTTTTCGTGCTTGAAAATAAATGCAATACGCCCTTTTAAAATCAAGTCTATCTTTGAAGCTCCTGAATAAATTAGTTTCATAAATAGGATACTAACTGGATATCTCGTATAAGGATATGCTTCAATATATGAAGAGCCATCCTGTATTTCGCAGTAAAAACCGCTATGAAAAATTAATGCGTCAGAGTTGAGGTCACGCGCCCGGTCATCCATTTCACCAGCTTTGCTGCTGTGTTGACCGGGTGGAGGACTCTTCAGGCGGCAGATGAGCAATATGAAATGCTGCACTCGGAGTGCCTCTCCAAAGCGCTCGGCTTTTGTTTGCTTTGCGGCAAGAGTCGCAGAGATAGCGAAACTTATATTGAAACAAAGAGCTATTTGTTTTCCACTAGGTCTGGAACTGCAGTGCAGATTTGTGTAAAGAAAAATATTGACTGTGTGGTATAATTCCTAGACATGTTTATTTTCGACAGTTCTTGCCTCAAACATGTTTTGCAGAAGACTACACAGGTCAGAACTAAACAACAATGGCAACAAAATAATTTCGTTCTAATTTTTGAAGAAAAAAAATTATGAATGTTACGCCTAAGCCTGAACTAATTTCCATTCCAATGGTTAGATAAATTATTATTACTATTTATTATTATTATTATTATTATTATTATTATTATTATTATTATTATTATTATTATTAGTTTAACTATAGTGTTATTGACATTAGTAAAAACCAAATCAAGGAGATTTTTACTTGTAACGGCAGAGTTAATTTGATTTAATCCAAGTAGGCAGGACGAGAATATAAATTTAGCCTTAATTTTAGAGTAATAATGAGTGTCATTGAGATTAAAACAAGTTGACCAGTCCATACCCGGAGTATTGAAATCACCAAAGATTACTATTCTAAAATTATGAGTGTCAAGATTTTTTTCAAGAAAATTAAGATAAGATTTTAAATGATTGTGTTCTGTATCAGGAGAGAAATAATGGTTACCAGTTAACAGATTAAAACCATCAGCCATAAATAAATAAATAAATAAATAAATAAATAAATAAATAAATAAATAAATAAATAAATAGATAGATAGATAGATAGATAGATAGATAGATAGATAGATAGATAGATAGATAGATAGATAGATAGATAGATAGATAGATAGATAGATAGATAGATAGATAGATAGATAGATAGATAGATAGATAGATAGATAGATAGATAGATAGATAGATAGATAGATAGATAGATAGATAGATAGATAGATAGATAGATAGATAGATAGATAGATAGATAGATAGATAGATAGATAGATAGATAGATAGATAGATAGATAGATAGATAGATAGATAGATAGATAGATAGATAGATAGATAGATAGATAGATAGATAGATAGTGATAGATAGATAATATTAATAATAGATAGATAGATAGATAGATAGATAGAATAGATAGATAGATAGATAGATAGATAGATAGATTAGATAGATAGATAGATAGATAGATTTTTTAGATAGAAGAAATAGATAGATAGATAGATAGATAAGATTTTAAATGATTGATAGATGATAGATAGATATAGATAGATAGATAGATAGATAGAAATAATAGATAGATAGATAGATAGATAGATTAATAGATTTAATAGATAGATAGATAGATAGATAGATAGATAGATAGATAGATAGATAGATAGATAGATAGATAGATAGATAGATAGATAGATAATAGATAGATAGATAGATAGATAGATAGATAGATAGATAGATAGATAGATAGATATAGATAAGATAAATAAAGATAGATAGATAGATAGATAGAAGATAGATAGATAAATAGATAATAGATAAATAAATAGAAATAAATAATAGATAGATAGATAATAGATAGATAGATATAGATATAGATAGATAGATAGATAAATAAATAAAGATAGATAGATAATAGATAGATAAATAAATAAATAAATAAATAAATAAATAAATAAATAAATAAATAAATTAGTAAGTAAATAAATAAATAAATCTATAATAATAAATAAATAAATCTATAATAATAATAAATCTGTAGCCGAAATTTTTCTGGTAATTTTCGATTTTCCAAAAACAGTTGTTCCTAACATATATAATTAACCACCCTGAAACCGAAAATCGCTTTTTTGAAATTCTTGTTTCTATATCTGTCTGTCTGTCTGTCTGTCTGTATGTTTGTTACCTTTTCACGCGATAATGGCTGAACGGATTTCGATGAAAATTGGAATATAAATTAAGTTCAATGTAACTTAGATTTTAGGCTATATGACATTCAAAATACATTATTTAAAAGGGGGTTATAAGGGGCCTGAATTAAATAAATAGAAATATCTCGCTTATTATTGATTTTTTTTAAATGTTACATAACAAACGTTTCTTTAAACTTAATGTGCGATAAGTTTTATTCCTTGAAAAATTTTGATAGGACTAATATTTAATGAGATAAATGAGTTTTAAAATTAAAATAACTGCCATCTAAGGCCGTGTCATGAATTTAAAAAAACAAATGACTTCGTCTATAAGGGGCCTTGGACAGCAACAATCGAAAGCTATGAAAGATAGCGTACAGAGAATGTTTCTGTGTTTGTATGAAGTAATATCGGAAGCTAAATTAACCGATTTGTATAATTAATTATTATTTCACCATTGGAAAGTGTAGTTTCTCTAGATGGACATAATGTTATAATGTTATTACAGTAACTTCTGATATAATATAATATAATATAATATAATATAATATAATATAATATAATATAATATAATATAATATAATATAATATAATATAATATAATATAATATAATATTATATAATATTATATAATATAATATAATATAATATTATATAATATTATATATAATATAATATAATATAATATAATTTAAGTTATTTGAAGGGTTCACAACCATAGTGGGCCAAGCGCCATTTCTGAATACGTAGAAAACAAGGGTTAAAATTAAGTTATTACCATAATTCAATGGAAACCTATAACAAGTAAAATAAAATATACACATTAAATCTAAATGATGTCAATCTTCATTAAACTATGGTTGCATGTAATAAAAATTAAGAAACAGGTTAAAGGAATTGTCATTGCACCAAGTGAGTGTCTGTGGACCAAAATGATCGCATTTTAATTATTTGGATGCAATTTAAATTAAGTAACATATTAAACGATTTATTCTTCTGTCAAACACGAATGTTCCCTGGATCAAACATCCTATTTTAATTATGTAATTACTTTATATTTATTTCTAACGGGTGCAGCGGAGCGCACGAGTACGGCTAGTAAATAAATAAATAAATGAATGAATGAATAAATAAATAAATGAATAAATAAATGAAGAAATAAATACATAAATAAATAATTATAACTGTATTATTATTATTAGTCTATTATTATTATTATTATTATTATTATTATTATTATTATTATTATTATTATTATTCCTTACTTCAGTGTGCAGCGTGTAAACTATAGAAACTTCCAAAAACAGTTCTGGTGGTAGACCATATGTAACCGAAGAAAAAAGTGTCATAACGTTTTTCTGTAACTGTCGAAGTTTTCCCAGAAAAAAAATAATTTTGAGAGTCTTAGGGTCGAATTCATAGTCGTCACTTATAAGATGAGGAAACACTTAAGTAATGAGTGTTTCCTTAGCACTTATTTCAGATCGTATTGCAGAGACGCTACTCATTCATATGCCCTGAACATTCCCTTGACATCGAAAGAAATATGGCAACATGGCTGGACGTGAGCGCTTTCCTACATTGAATTGTTTTCCAGCGTCTTCAGTCTCATTGTCGACATTATTGTCATACACAAATACAGAAGTAAATATTATAGAGCTAAAAATTATACAAGATGTCCAGAAAGCATTTTACAGAAAAGAAAGAAGTGGGCTAAGATCACTAGTTATGAAATATGGAGATATCGTCGGAAGTGAAAAAAAAAAAAAAAAAAAAATGATAATTGTTCTCTCCAAAAGAATAAATTGACATGGAACAAAGTTGAAGTTGAGTTTAATGCAAACTCCGGAAATATTCCTGTAAGTAAATCATTTTAATTTATTTTTCAGTTATTTTTATGCTAAATAAAGTGGAAGTGATATAATTACGCAAATTTTAACAGCTTATTCCTTGGGTAGAATATAAACAAAAATGAAAATAACGAATACTTTTCGAAAAAAAAAAATGCCACTTAAATCTACCTGAAATGCTGCTGTATCATGAAATCTCAAAGCAACCAGTACTTTCAGCAGTGGCGAAATCGGTAAGCCTCATGGTTGTATTGTGAATTTAAATGAGAGACACCAGAATATTCACAACAGTGTTCTTGTCGAAACGGTATCTCCTCTTAAATTGTTGATCATTATACATCTCTAAAGGATTTTTCGTATCTGTGATGTATATTTTGCTTGCCGAAGCTCATTTTCATTTTCATTACAGAACTCAATAAATTAAATTAAATCATAATCATCGTCCATTGTATACCGAATCAGCTGACTACAATGCATATGAGGAAACACTTGAGTAAGCTGACAAGCTATCTAATTTGAATAAGTGTTCACTCCAGTGGGATTTATGAATAGGAAATGATTATAAGCAACTGATTAAGTGTTTCCTTACGATAAGTGTTGACTATGAATTCGGCCCTTATTTACTCTGCCCGATACGTACCCTGAAACAGTCGTTTGTTACTCTGTTGTGTATTGACGTGTGTTGGGCGCAAGGTCATTGGCGATGGCATTCACGTTAAGTCGAAATGTAAACACATATTAGACGACTATCAATCTTAAAACCATGGTACTTTACAAACCAAAAGTAAGATTATAAGGATTGACTAGACATTCTGTTCAGTAGCGCGATATATAGCCTACTGTCTATATAATTTTGACAGTTTATATCGTATACACCCTGTATATTAAACAACTTCAGTCATGCAATATCATCTGAATAACTGTTCAAGAAAAAGAAACTACGAGGGGATCCAGGAAATAACGACCGTTCGCGCATACCCGCCGCGCAGCTGACTCCCCTTCCTTGTTTGAAGGTCAACTAGCTTCCTTAACATGTGTTCTCATAATGTTGTGATCACTGGTTGCAACAATTTGCCATTGTGCATTTTGTGTTACTTCAAAATGAACGACGTGATTGATAATCTCGCCGACTGTGAGGTGAGGAGTGTGATTCGATTTTTGAATGCCCGACATTTGAAACCTGCAGAAATTTACCGGCAATTGAAAGAAGTGTATGGTGATACTGTAATGAATGAAAGAAATGTGAGAAAATGGTGCGAAATGTTCAACAATGGGCGAACAAATGTCCACGATGAAACTCGACCCGGACGCCCATCACTCATCACAGAAGACCTGAAGACTAAAGTGAACGACAGAATCTTGCAAGACAGGCGCACATCACTCGACGAATTGCATATTGCCTTTCCTGAGATTTCTCGTTCTTTGCTTGGTGAAATTGTGTCGCAACATCTTGGCTACCACAAAATCTGTGCACGATGGGTTCCACGGCAACTGAGTGACCAACACAAAACTCAGAGAATGGCCTCAGCATTGACATTCTTGATGCGATATCACACAGATGGAGACGCCTTTCTTGATCAAATTGTGACTGGTGATGAGATCTGGGTGTCTCACAACACCCCAGAGACCAAGCGCCAATCACGTCAGTGGCATCATCCCTCATCACCCAAGAAACCGATAAAATTCAAACAGACTGTCTCAACACAAAAAGTCATGACTACTGTCTTTTGGAATCGCAAAGGTGTTCTTTTGCTGGATTTCATGCCAAAAGGCACTACGATCAATGCAAATCGTTATTGTGAGACTTTACGAAAACTACGGTGAGCCATCCAAAACAAGAGGCGAGGAATGCTTTCGAGAGGAGTTGTGCTTCTTCACGACAACGCCCGCCCGCACACTGCTGCTTCAACTCGAGAATTGCTGGATCAATTCGGTTGGGAAATCTTTGATCATCCGCCCTATAGTCCAGACCTTGCTCCTAGCGATTTTCACCTTTTCACTAAGCTGAAAGACTTTCTGGGTGGTAGGCGTTTTGGAAGTGATGAAGAGTTGAAGAAGACAGTGAACACCTGGCTTAATGAAATGGCGGCAGAGGAGTATAACACGGGAACAGATAAGACAAATGTTTAAATGTAGGTAGTGATTATGTAGAGAAGTAAAGGAAGCTTCAGTTATGTAACAGACTTTGTTTTTTCAAATAAATATATATATTTTTTAATTATTACAACAAAACGGTCGTTATTTCCTGGATCCCCCTCGTATAAACATCATTGGTAAGTTATTGAAGAAAGTGAATAATTAAATTGTTGAAAAATTCGCGAAGCCTATGAAACGTGTGTGTCAAATTCATGATACTCATGTTTCTGACAATTCTGTCCGAAACGGCATTATAACATAAAATAGTAATTTTGTATTTCTTCTATTCATAATCATGATATTTATTCTATTATTCTATTCTTGTGTCTGACATTGTTTCTAATGACAATACAATTTACATTTGTGTGTTCTAAAATAATTGTTTGACTGCATTTGTAATATGGAACGGATTCTGACTGATTTATGTTTCAAAGCCAATTTCTGTTGAATTACTTTGCATATTTCATTATGTTTGATGTTGTATTCCCTCTGACCCTCTGAGCTAAACAACACATCTATTGTTTCCATTATAATTTAATTATCTCTACCATATTTTCAACAGAGATCACGCAGCATTATTTATGCCATGGATGGCTGTGTTTTATTCTTGTTTATTATTATTACTATTACTTTTATTATTATCATTATCACCTTTTATTATTAACGAAGTTAGATGGAACATATCGCAGACTAGGAACGCCGGACGACAACATTTCAGAGAAAAGTTACACGTTAAAATCATTTCGCGGAAGGTTTTCATTTGCGCATTATGGTATAAAAAGTGATCCGGAATATATGGAATAACAGTTTGAACTATCTCCTGATTCTTGGACATTCCATGCAACTTCAAAATACAGAGCGTTCCAGCGATAAGTACCGGTTTATTCATCGGTCGCTTGGCGGCGGAGTTGGTTGAGCAACTGCCGGGAAGCCAGCCCTCTCTCTCCCGGCGTTCAATACCTCACGTAACGTTTCAATGACTAGTCAGTCTGAGATTGGGATATGTAGAGAGGAGTCGTGTAGTGTTGTGTTAGTTACCACGTGGAGATTGCGTAATAAAGAGATATTCTGTGCTTGAACTTACATATGTTATGAAAACATATATGAATAAAATCGTCTGGAAAAACGAGATGAAATTGTAGAAATAGTTTTCTAGGCCGCCCAGTTCCGACCAGGAGGGCAATAAAACAATTGGAGAAAAAAAATATTGAAACAGGTTGTATAATTGATACAAAAACACAATCTCGTATGCTATCATGTGGATGGGTACAAAATTCTATAATTAATAAAACATATAGGCTAATAATTAATGTTAAATACAACATATTACGGTTGTGTAAGTATGCATGTAAGTTTTAATTCAATGAAGCGCCGTGAAAGTGAAATAGTTAAAATGTACTGATGTTGCAAAGAAATCTAATACATGTGTTTATTTATTTATTTATTGATTTATTTATTTATTATTTATCTATTTATTTATTTATTTATTTATTTAAAGGGCAAAGCCCCAATTACAATAGACAGTACAGATTTGTTTAAAAAAACACAGAATTACATATAACATGAAAAAAGAGATAAAACAGAAACAAATGCAAGATACAAGTGTAATTACAAATTGAAAATTGAAAATGAAAAAAAAAAAACAAACAAATAGATACTACCTAAATAAAAGGCACAGATATAGATATAAATGAAAAATACCAAAAATAAAAATAAATTAAAGAGAGTTAAGTATAGATATCACAGCCAAAAATGTAAAATGTAGCTGTAATTACAGAGTAAATATAACACTATGTAAATAAATTCAGTATACAGTATTATATAGTAGAACTAATAGTCTTAATTTACTTATTTAAGAAATTTACCACTACGGAACACGTGTTCCAACCAGCATGATACCTGACTACAACTACAACCAACATGCAACTAAAATCCAACATATCATGAAACCATTGCTGTATATAACTTTTTCTTGTACATATTGTACGATAACGAGAAATCTAAATCCTGTTTATTTGATAGATGATTGTAAGTTCGAAGCATTAATAAAAGTGGAGACATTTTATGAGAGAACACGCTGTAGTCTTTAAGTCGGTCTCACGTTAAGGTCAGTGAATATAGGCGTCTTCTTAACGGGCATTCCTTCTCTTTGTATTAGAAAATATAAAATAGATACTTACTCATTTTCTAACATATAAATTAAAAAAGTTGTTGTAAAGTGTAAATTAAAAATAAGAGACGTTACATTACTTAAGGTGACATATATTTACTTATGATGAAGGATGGGTGGAGCGGAAAAGAATTCTCTCTGGCACCGTGATTTGAACCCGGGACTTCAGCTGTACGTACTGACGCTCTATCCACTAAGCTCCACCCATCCTTGATCATAAGATGACGCAGAATTTCTGCATGGAAATATCATATGTACTTCGGTACATCGTAATAACACATGATATGCGAAAATAATCACTTAGTGATTTAAGACAGCCCTCATTCCGTCAGATCCCGGCCACTCAGTCACTCGTAATGAGTGCATCTCTGCACATAGTGTGTTGGACATTGTGCCACTGTCACATCTGTGACACAGTGCATGAGAGTTGGCCACTAGAGGGAACCTAATAGGTGGTGGAGCTTAAACTGAGAGGATTCAATCCTGCATCGGGACGGGAATCCGGTGTGGCTCATTGGCTAGAGCGTCAGCACGTAGAGCTGAAGACCCGGGTTCAAATCCCGGTCCCGGAGAAAATTTTTCTCCGCTCCACTCATCCTTCATCATAAGATGACGCAGA
Source organism: Periplaneta americana (assembly GCA_025594305.2). Taxonomy (NCBI): domain Eukaryota; kingdom Metazoa; phylum Arthropoda; class Insecta; order Blattodea; family Blattidae; genus Periplaneta; species Periplaneta americana. The sequence goes on along the minus strand of JAJSOF020000035.1, from coordinate 27,100,035 downwards.
ATTTCTGCATGGAAATATCATATGTACTTCGATACATCGTAATAATATATGTATTTACTTAGCCTGACGAGTTATTCCCTTGGTTTGAATTGTAACTTATTTTAAAATAGCTTGAAAGAGGGTCTTAGACTACAAATGTTCAGTTTAATGTAGTTCTGTTTATAAGCACAGGGACATCATTTTATTTTTTCCTTTAATTTTTATTGTAATGATTTTTCTGTATTTCAACTTCTACTAATGAAGTTCCAACTCAGACAGAATCAAGACCGCATATAGTAAACAGCACTGAGTTAGTGAGTATAGTACGTTCCAGAAATATGTTCGCAGTGACGAAAGAGCTTTCAATATTGAATCATATTTTCGATAACTGTCCGTTTGCCTACGTCGCATCCCGATTTCCCCCACCTGCTTCTGCACGCCCCTCTGTAAAAGCTGGGCTGTCTTAGCTCTTTTCTGGAAATATTAATTTCTGTTAGGAATTGGACGTTTACGTAATATTATACAACTGTTTAAAATAAATAAAAGGGCCTCGTTAAGTAATTAACTGTCACGTGATTTCCTCCCTTTGTACGATCCTGCGGCATAACCACTTGGAAGGACAGTAGATAGCATGTCTGAGTAATTTTATCTGTGTCGGGCAGAAGTGAAGATTGAATTTACAGTACGTAAGGTACTCTTTTATAGAGTAGGTACAGAATTATATCAAGATGAGTTACTAGTACGAAGGACGAAACTGGCAATTGGAATTAGATGTAATATTCTATAGTGCGATAATATGCACAAAAGAACTGAAGCCTGTATCAAATGAACAGCCACCATTATTCAAATATGTGTTTAAATATCCATATTATGATTATTTTTAGATTTAACTTCATTCTCTATATTGTACGCTAATGTACTGTAGACAGTATAATATGCACTGCATAATGAATACGTTCGCATGGATAACTCAGTTCGTGAGTAAAAACACTTATTGTTAATACAGTACTGCATATTGATTAAACAAAAACCTAATGAAAATTATCGAACTCAAAATCGCGATATTTCCTAGTTTACGTAAATAAATGAACTACTTTTCTGCCCTCCTATACCTAGTAAAGTGATTTGTTTGTGTTTTACGCCAGTAACATCGAACTCCAGTCCTGGAAGAGGGTAGCGAACGGTGTTTCCGGTTCTCTAAAGGTATAACCAGGTTAATATTAAAAAGTTAGTAAAAATAAAATGACGTTCCTGTATGAATACGGGTGTAATTATTTGTCTTATTTGAACTGTTGTATCAGTGAAGCGTCGTGAGTCGGTGAAGTTATGGTTTATAATGGCAGTGAATAATTTTGATCAGTGATAATTTATAGCGTGTTCTATAGTGTCGGTGAAATGTGTTCTATAGTGTCAGTGAAATGTGTTCTAAAGTGTCAGTGAGATGTGTCATAATGCCAGTGCAGTGAGTGAGATGAGAGTGTAGTGAAAGGTTATCAGTAGCAATGTGAAACTTATGTAGCGCCTATACATATGTGAGATGTAATAGGAAATTAGGTTCACTTATTATATTATTTTATGTATTATTAATTGTAATTATTGTGTATTCTAATTGTATTGTGTATATAATTGTATTGTGTATTGTAATTTTATTGTGTCTTGTTTATATTGTTTGTACCACTGCTACAGAGTTCTTGCCCACTTGCATTGTAATAAATACAGGGACATCATTTTATTTTTAATAACATTTTTAATATTAACCTGGCTATACCTTTGGATCAAGATTGAGAACCGCAAATACCGTCTGCCTACCCCCTTCCACGACTAGAGTTCGATGATACTGGCGTAAAATACAAACATATCACTTTACTAGGTATAGGAGGGAAGAAATGTAGTTCATCCATTTACGTAAACTAGGAAATATCACGCTTTTGACTTTGATAATTTTCATTAGGTTTTTGTTTAATCAAAATACAGTACAGTATTAACAATGAGTGTTTTTACTCACGAACTGAGCTATCCATGTGGACGTATTCATTATGCAGTGCATATTATACTGTCTATAGCACATTAGCGTACACTATACAGAATGAAGTTAAATTGAAAAATAATCATAATATGAATATTTAAACACATTTTGAAATTGGTGGCCGTTCATTTCGATAGAGGCTTCATTTCTAATGTGCATATTATCGCACTATAGACTATTGTACGTAATTCCAATTACCAGTTTCGTCCTTCGTACTAGTAACTCATGTTGAAATAATTCTGTACCCTACGTACTGTAAATTCAATCTTCATATCTGGCCGATCCGAAAAGATAAAATTACTCAGACATGCTATCTACTGTCCGTCCAAGTGGTTGTATCGCAAGGTCGTAGGAAAGGAGGAAATCACGTGACATTTAATTACTTAACGAGGCTCTTTTATTTAAGTTATTTTAAACAATTGTATGGATATAATATTACGTAGACATCCAATTCCTAACAGAAATTAATGTTCTCAGAAAAGAGCTAAGATAGCCCAGCCACTAGCCTTTACAGAAAGGCGAATAGAAGCAGGTGGGGGAAACTGGGATGCGACGTAGGAAAATGGACGACAGTACCTGTGCAAATATGATTCAATATTGAAAGCTCCTTCGTCACTGGAAAACGCGAACATATTTTTGTAACGTACTGTTTACTCTGAACGTAAAGCTACTATGACTGTATATGCGGTCTTGGATCTGTGTGGAGGATGGTTGAACTTGATTAGAAGAAAGGGTGGGAGTGAAGTACATTCAAAAACTCAGGTACAATAAAAATTAAAGTAAAAATAAAATGATGTCCCTGTACATACATACATACATACGTACATACGTACATACATACATACATACATACATACATACATACATACATACATACATACATACATACATACATACATACATACATACATACATACATACATACATACATACATACAAATCAGCTTCACAAGGAGTCCTGAAAGCCAGATTTGCACAATGTCCGAACATGTCATGTGAAATACGTAGTAAACTATAATATTATAACAGAAATAAGAGTATAATTCCTTATTATAGATATGTCACTTGAACAAGGCAATAATCGACTACGAATGTAACAATTAGGTTCAGCTATTAATTGGGTTATTTTATGTATTAATGTTATTAATTGTATTTATTGTGTACCTTGTAATTGTTGTGTATTAATTTTTATGCTCGACCATGCCGAAACGTAGTAATTATACACCTGGTAGCAGACCTTCAATGCATGTCATTAAAGTACACCTACTCATTAAAGGTCAGGTCTTTCAGCCAATGACGACTCAGGTTACAACTGTTCAGCCAATGACAGGTCAGCTTTCCACCGTTATAAAACCGCAAGTATCGATTATTCTCGGATATGCAATCGAAAGAGAATTAGCGAAAAGTCACGGAGGCTGGAAATCCAATACTGTCACAGAAGGTTATGTTCTGTTACTATAATAATTAGCGTTAATTGTAAATAATATTCAAATAAATTCAATTTGTCATCTCGTTTTTCAATGTCTAATTTAATTTCAATGTTATCTCTGTAGGTTCTTATCGCCTAACAAGGTCAATGTGGATATCTGTTCCTCGGAAAAAAATCAATACTTTCGCGTTTGCGCACATCTCACAACATACGGAACATTGCTGAAGGGTAGATACAATTAAAATTAATAATATCAAGTTAGAAATATGGTCAAGCATAAAAAGTCGTATGAAACTCGCCTATAATGGTAATTAAGAAGCTCGTATGAAAATTATGAAACTCGCTTGCGCTCGTTTCATAAATATCCATACTCACTTCTTAATTACCTTCATTATAGGCTCGTTGCATAATGTACTATTATTGTGTGTAATTAAGTTACCACTGCCACCGAGTGTTTGCCCACTTGCAGTGTAAATAAATACACACATAGATATAAAGTAAGACATATAAATCTAAATACTGTAACTAAGCTTTGCTTGAAATATAAACGCTTTATATTGTTGTAGATATACGTAAGTACATATTAGTTCATTTGTATTTTCAATAACCGAATAAATGGAGTAGATACATTATTTTATAGAATTATAAAATGCGTAAATATCTACAATACAGAAGAGGGAGCGATGTTGCTACGAAGACGTCTATGTGCCCAGTGGTGTTTTCTAAACTCCGAGCGCTCTATAGTCTATAGCAGTGGTCGTCAGCACTCGCTGAAATGTGCAACGGGTACGCGGTGCCGTCCCATGTACACCGTCGTGCAGCAGGGAGAGATAGAGAGCATACCCGCTAGCAGCTACACAGTGCACTATGTTGCGCTGCGTTTTCAGCGGGTAAGAGATGCTAGCCCCAGCGTGCACTGTGCTGACGACCCCTGGTCTATAGCAGTGGTGGGCATTCCTGCGGTATTGCCGCAGTGACGTCAGACCTCTACCTTCCCCTTCCTACTCCCTTCCTACTGCGCGTGTACGTGGCGGATTATACTGGATTGCTGTACTTCGGAGCTTCATTAGTGATACAATGTCTTTCGCAGAATCATACGAATCGAGAGGATATCACACTTACAAGAAAGGCGGTTCCTTCATTTCTCATGTTTACGATTAGTTACAAAAATTTAGGACGCGAACTTAAATATGTACCTAAAAAAAAAAAGGTATCCCCGTAACATGCCATGAAGGCACTTGGGGGGCATGAAGGTAGAGCCCCATGCTTTCCATGACCTCGGCACTAGAATGAGGTGGTGTGGTCGGCACCACGCTCTGACCGCCTTTTACCCCCGGGAAAGACCCGGTACTCAATTTTATAGGAGGCTGAGTGAACCTCGGGGCCGTTCTGGAAGTTTGGCAACGAGGAAAAATCCTGTCACCACCTGGGATCGAAACCCGGTCCTTCCAGTCCGTAGCCAGCTGCTCTACCAACTGAGCTACCCGGCCGCCATTAAATATGTACCTACATTCTTAAAATAGGTCACCTGTTATACGAGTTCAAAGATCACAGATTCAGTGATTTTCAAAGGATGGAGAAAGATTTCAATATTTTTGCTACTTCCTTTTCATGTTTAAATTGAAGATGTTATCCCAGAATTGCAGTTAGAGGTATTGGATTTGCAGAATGATGGCTTCTTGAAAGCAGAATGTGAAGGTCTACTGGGGGCTAAAATTTTTTAAAAGATGTCCAGTACTACATATCCACTGCTTAGACAGTTTCTTTAAAAATAATGAGTGCTGTCATTTGCCATAACTATGGTCCTGGAACATAACTATTGTCCACGATACAACTATTCAAATTTTGTACTCCATAACGTAGTACCTCGTTTATCTATATTCTTGCTGCACTGTAGTTTGAATTCAAGTCACTGCAGCTATCTACGAACGGTCTATGTTACTTCTACAATGATCTTTGAATGGTTGTATCGTGGACCATAGTTGTGTTCCAGGACCATAGTTGTGGGAAATGACGGTATATATTCATCAACCTACCAATGCGAACAGCTGTTTTCTAAAATGAAATTTATAAAGTCCAGCCACAGATCCCGCTTAAGCGATGCTCATCTCCTTGCGCAACTGAAAATAGCATACACAGATATAAATCCCAATTTCCAAGAAATTGCTTTGAAAAATGATTAATTACATATTATGTGAATGGACTATTCTAATTACATATGGTAGGTAGGTGTGTAGTGGCGCAACTGTCTGTAAATCCGTCACTGCACTGTAGAGTGCAACCCCTTCCACAGTATGTAGTTGCCATTTAAATCCTGTCTTGTGGGTTGTGTTCATTTTGCCCACCACTGGTCTATAGCAATAATTTTAAACACACAAAATGAATAATAGCTACATTCTTTTGTCAGTTTCAGCGTTATGATTTGGTATCCTAGCACCAAAGGCAGTGCAGAAGTTGCTTCTGAAATGTAGGCAACATATCCAAACTTTAAATTTACAGGTTATAAAAAGTTGCTTGCCATTCGGAAAGTGAGCTATAGAACGAACTGCACTACAGTTCCAGTTTCCCACACCTCTAAAGTTATCCTTTTTCTTTGGAGCCGTGTTACCGATAAGAAGACGAATGGTGTACTTCTGCAGTGACATCGCTTGGTCTTGCTGCGGCCTTAACTAGATTTGTGGCTTCCGCAGAAAACAATCCACAAACCCTTTTCTGTTTCAACACATCTCTCAACGCCCCTTCTCCCAGAAACGCATGCAGATTCCCTCGAGATGGCGGATACATTCCCGGAATTACCTACCTGCCAGGATATACTGGTCGTCTTGAAATTACGTCACTGTCTTTGTGTGACGACATAGGCGAAACAAAACAACTTTATTCAAGGAACAACACAGGCAACTGAAATATTATTGGTTTTAATATTCACTCCGACGTTATGCATTATGCTGATGACACCGCAATATTCAATCGTTATGAAACCTCCAGTTGCTTGAAAGTGAAACGCTGACTTATACAGGGTGATTCACCAGGATTTACCGTCACTTACGGAGATTATTTCTGAAGACATTCTGAGAAAAAAATGTAATATAATAGTACATTATGCAACGAGCCTATAATGGTAGTAATTAAGACGCGAGGATGTTTATGAAACGAGCGCAAGCGAGTTTCATAATTTTCATACGAGCGTCTTAATTATCATTATAGGCAAGTTTCATACGACTTTTTATGCTCAACCATATTTCTAACTTGAAATTATTCATAAATATTCATGTTATTGTTATGTGAGTGAGTGCAGTAGCCTACCTCATAAATTGTGAGATGTGCGCAGACGCGAAAGTATTGATTTTTCCGGGAAACGAATGTCGACGACCTTGACATAATCTAGAGAGTAAGATAAAAATTAATCTTGATATAACTTTGAAATTGAATTCGACATTGAAAAACGAGATGACAAATTGAATTTATTTGAATATTATTTACAATTAACGCTAATTATTATAGTAACAGAACATAAATTTCTGCGACAGTACTGGATTTCCAGCCTTTGTGACGTTTCCCTAGTTGTCTTTCGATTGCATATCCGAGAATAATCGAAAACCTGAACTTTAATGAATAGGTGTACTTTAATGACATGCATTAAAGGACTGCTACCAGGTGTATAATTACTAGATTTCGGTATGGTCGAGCATAAACATTTTTCCTAATCTCAATATTTTCAGAGTTACATTAATTTGAAGTTGTTAGTAAAATACTTTTTTTCTTTTGTTTTAAGGGAAAAACCAATTTTGAAATAGAGAATGAACTATTCAAAAGTGTTATTTTTTAATTGGCTAATGAAGCTAAAAATGTGTTGTTAATTGCTTTGTACGGGTTCTGTTTTTCAATTTTTAACTAAAAATGACATCATTCTTATGCACTTATCACAAAAATTGTTACAAATCATACAACTTTATGAACTTGATTCTTTACAGTTCAATTATGCATCCTAATGTACAGTCTTAAAGAATTTACAAGAGTGGCGTGATTTACAACAATTGCTGTGGTAAATGCGTAAGAAAATGTAATTTTGTAGTTAAAAATCGAAGAAAAAAAATCTTTACGAAGCAACTATGGAATTCGTTACACATTTTTAGCTTCAGAATAATACGATGAAAGAGTAATGGAACGGAGAAAAATTCTCTCCGGCGCCGGGATTTGAACCCGAGTTTTCAGCTCTACGTGCTGACGCTTTATCCACTAAGCCACACCGGATTCCACCCCGGCGTCGGAAGAATCGTCTCATTTTTAAGTTCCAACTCTTGGGTTCCCTCTAGTGGCCGCCCTCTGCACTACATCATAGACGATTCTTCCGACGCCGGGGTGGAATCCGGTGTGGCTTAGTGGATAAAGCGTCAGCACGTAGAGCTGAAAACCCGGGTTCAAATCCCGGCGCCGGAGAGAATTTTTCTCCGTTCCATTACTCTTTCATCGTATGATGACGCAGAATATCTGCATGGAAATATCATATGTACTTCTGTACATTATAATAATATATTCAGAATAATAGCCAATTAAAGAACTGATATTCCTGAATAGTTCATTCTTTATCTGTAATATTATTTTACTCTTAAAGCTCAAGAATAATGGTATCTTACAAACAACTTCAAATTAACGTCACTCTGAAAATATTGAGAATAGTACAAATGTTTATATGATATTTTTTTGCTCAGAAAGTCTTCGAAAATAAGCTCCGTAAGGGACGGTAAATCCTCGTGAATCACCCTCTATTGTAGAAGTTAAAGAATGGTTTGAAGCTCATGATTTAGTCTTAAATGAAAACAAAACAGAATCAGTAACATTTACTTAAAAAAAATACAACCATGCTCATGTAACGTTCGTGTAACATGCTTGGAATTGCGGTTGACTCAAAGCTAACTTGGAAACAACATATTGTGTATTAAAGTAATAAATTATTGAAGATTTTATTTCTTTTAAAAAGTTTAAAAATGATTTTACCATTAAAAATATTAAGGCTGCCTATTACGTCTATTTTAACAGGATTTTAAAATATGGTATCTTATTGTGGGGCAACAGGACTCATGTCATTATACTACATTATGCAACGAGCCTATAATGATAGTAATTAAGACGCAAGTATGGATGTTTATGAAACGAGCGCAAGCGAGTTTCATAATATTCATACGAGCGTCTTAATTACCATTATAGGCAAGTTTCATACGACTTCTTATGCTCGACTATATTTCTAACTTGAAATTATTCAGATGTATACATTTTATTTGTATCTGACAAGATCGGAAGTGACCTTGTTCTAGGTCGTGAATTGTGAGATGTGCGCAGACGCGAAAGTATTGATTTTTTCCGAGGAACAATAATGTCATTGACCTTGATGTAATCCCGTTAAACTTGATATAACCTTGATTATTGAATTCGACATTGAAAATCGAGATGACAAATTGAATTTATTTGAATATTATTTACAATTAACGCTAATTATTATAGTAACAGAACATAAGTTTCTGCGACAGTATTGGATTTCCAGCCTCCGTGACTTTTCGCTAATTCTCTTTCGATTGCATATCTGAGAATAATCGATACTTGCGGTTTTATAACGGTACGAAGCTTACTTGTCATTAGCTGAACACCTGTAAGCTGAGTTGTCATTGGCTGAACACCTGTACTTTAATGAGTAGGTGTACTTTAATGACATGCATTAAAGGACTGCTACCAGGTGTATAATTAATACATTTCGGCATGGTCGAGCATAAGGATTTTTAAATTACAGAAAAAAAACGATCAGGATGATTACCAATTCTCATTATCATGAACATTGTAGTCCTTTATTTATTAACGACAAGATCTTAACTGTTACTATTTAAGTGTTTTAATTTAATTTATACTCGTATAATTTTTTTTACTGTTTGTATTTTTTGTATTTATGTGTGCTGTCTGGTAGGATGGAAAAGAAGACCTTATGGTCTTAATCATGTCAGATTAAATAAATAAATAAGTAAATAAATAAATACATAGATAGATGGATGGATGAATGAATACATAAATGAATGAATACGTAAATGAATGAATACATGAATGAATGAATGAATAAATAAATGAATGAATGAATACATAAATGAATGAATGAATACATAAATGAATGAATGAAAGAATACATAAATGAATGAATGAATACATAAATGAATGAATGAATACATAAATGAATGAATGAATGAAAGAATACATAAATGAATGAATGAATACATAAATGAATGAATGAATACATAAATGAATAAATGAATGAATACATAAATGAATAAATGAATGAATACATAAATGAATAAATGAATGAATACATAAATGAATAAATGAATAAGGACATAAATGAATAAATGAATAAAGACATAAATGAATAAATGAATAAATACATAATGAATAAATGAATAAATACATAAATGAATAAACACATAAATGAATAAATACATAAATGAATAAATACATAAATGAATAAATACATAAATGAATAAATACATAAATGAATAAATGAATAAATGAATGAATAAATAAATGAATAAATGAATAAATACATAAATGAATAAATGAATAAATACATAAATGAATAAGTACATAAATGAATAAGTACATAAATGAGTAAGTACATAAATGAATAAATGAATAAATACATAAATGAATAAATGAATAAATACATAATTGAATAAATACATAAATGAATAAATACATAAATGAATAAATACATAAATACATAAATGAATAAATACATAAATGAATAAATGAATAAATACGTAAATGAATAAGTACATAATGAATAAATGAATAAATACATAAATGAATAAATACATAAATGAATAAATACATAAATACATAAATGAATAAATGAATAAATTAATAAATGAATAAATACATAAATGAATAAATACATAAATGAATAAATACATACATGAATAAATGAATAAATACATAATGAATAAATGAATAAATATGTAAATGAATAAATGAATAAATACGTAAATGAATAAATAAATAAAGGCGTAAAAAAGAAAGAAATAAAGAAAGAAGGAAATATTAGAACATTAAATCCCGACGTTTGAGATGGGCAGAGTATGTAGTACGTATGAGCGAATCCAGAAGTGCATATAAAATGTTAGTTGGGACCCAAGTACATATGAAATTACGTACTTAGATTAACCCAAGCATTATGTCCCTGAGTCGCGAATATAACTTACTGAAACGTGCTACTGTCGCATTGTACTTGAACCTATTTTATATTTTGTCGAAACGTCATTTTGTCATTAAATACTTAGAACTGCGATCTTAAGGAAATTTTCGTCCTGCATAATTACAGACAGGATTCAGAATTACAAAGAGGGAATTCTACAGAAAGGAAGTCCACTTCCTCGTCATTTTGTTCACTCGAACAAAAAAAGTACAACATTGAAGTTGTGAGCACGGAAAGCGATCATTTGTTTTTATGAAATGTCTAAATTATACTTGGCGATAACTCTGGCATAGTAATCACCACTTGATGGAAATATTGCGTGGTAATGCAACTCTATTACGTATAATCGTCATCGTTTTCAGCTCATTATCATCATTGTTCCTAATATTTTTCTGATTCTTTTCTCCATATTTCTCCTTTTCAACACTTTCTTCATGATTTTTCTCTTGTTCTATCTCATCCTCTTCATCTGCCTCTTTCCCATTCTCCTCCAATTCCTCACTTTTCTCAAATACTTCCCTCTTCGTCTTTATCTTTCATTCATCATATTCCTCTTCTCTGTCCACACCTGTGGAGTAACGGTCAGCGCGAAACCAGGTGGCCCGGGTTCGAATCCCGGTCGGGACAAGTTACCTGGTTGAGATTTTATCTGGGGTTTTCCCTCAACCCAATACGAGCAAATGCTGGGTAACTTTCGGTACTGGACCTCGGACTCATTTCACCGGCATTATCACCTTCATTTCATTCAGTCCTAGATGTTGATACAGCGTCGTAAAATAATCCAATAAAAATATTCCTCTTCTTTCTCTTTCACTTCCTCATATTTCTCATATATCTTGGAGCAACAGTAACAAATATGAATGACACTTGGTAGGAAATTAAACGCAGAATAAATATGGGAAATGCCTGTTAATATTCGATTGAGAAGCTTTTGTCATCCAGTCTGCTGTTAAAAATCTGGAAGTTAGAATTTATAAAACAGTTATATTACCGGCTATTCTATATGGTTGTGAAATTTGGACTTTCACTTTGAGAGAGGAACAGAGGCTAAGGGTGTTTGAGAATAAGGTGTTTAGGAAAATATTTGGGGCTAAGCGGGATGAAGTTACAGGAGAATGAAGAAAGTTACACAACACAGAACTGCACGCATTGTATTCTTCACCTGACATATTTAGGAACATTAAATCCAGATGTTTGAGATGGGCAGGGCATGCAGAACGTATGGGCGAATCCCGAAATGCATATAGAGTGTTAGTTGGGAGGCCGCAGGGAAAAGACCTTTAGGGAGGCCGAGATGTAGATGGAAGATAATATTAAAATGGATTTGAGGGAGGTGGGATATGATGATAGAGACTGGATTAATCTTGCACAGGATAGGGACCGATGGCGGGCTTATGTGAGGGCGGTAATGAACCTGCGGGTTCCTTAAAAGCCATAAGGAAGTATTGGTTGAGTGGAAGAGAAGGCCGAACACTCTTAAATCTGCCAGTTAAAATAAACCATTATTATTATTATTATTATTATTATTATTATTATTATTATTATTATTACTTACTTACTAGCATTTAAGGAACCCGAAGGTTCATTGCCGCCCTCACATAAGGCCGCCATTGCTCCCTATGCTGTGCAAGATTAATCCATTCTCTATCACCATATCCCACCTCCCTCAAGTCCATTTAATATTATCTTCCCATCTACGTCTCGGCCTCCCTAAAGGTGTTTTTCCCTCTGGCCTCCCAACTAACACTCTATATACATTTCTGGAATCGCCCATACGTGCTACATGCCCTGCCCATCTCAAACTTCTGAATTTAATATTCCTAATTATGTCAGGTAAAGAAGACAATGCGTGCAGTTCTGTGTTTTGTAACTTTCTCCATTCTCCTGTAACTTCATCCCTCTTAGCCCTAAATATTTTCCTAAACACCTTATTCTCAAACACCCTTAACCTATGTTCCTCTCTCAAAGTGAGAGTCCAAGTTTCATAACTATACAGAACAACCGGTAATATAACTGTTTTATAAATTCTAACTTTCAGATTTTTCGGCAGCAGACTGGATGATAAAAGTTTCTCAACCGAATAATAACAGGCATTTCCCATATTTATTCTGTGTTTAATTTCTTCCCGAGTATCATTTATATTTGTTACTGTTGCTCCAAGATATTTGCACTTCTCCACCTCTTCAAAAGATAAATTTCCAATTTTTATATTTCCATTTCATACAATATTCTCGTCACGAGACATAATCATATACTTTGTCTTTTCGGGATATACTTCCAAACATATCTCTTTACTTGCTTCCAGTAAAATTTCCGTGTTTTCCCTAATCGTTTGTGGATTTTCTCCTAACATATTCACGTCATCCGCATAGACAAGCAGCTGATGTAACCGGTTCAATTCCAAACCCTCTCTGTTATCTTGGACTTTCCTAATGGCATACTCTAGAGCAGAGGTCTCCAAAAAGCGTATCGTCATTCGTGCTCTCGATGCTGCCCGCCGAACACAGTGTGCTGTAGGACTAGAGAAGGGGAAGAGACTCGTACCTCAACAGATGGGAGCGGTCAGTGGGGGATTGCGGCAACGGTCTGCTTAGGTTTACAAATAATTACATCAAAAGAATAAGAAATATCATACGTTTGTATATTATTTTGACATACTATGAAACTGGAGTCCCTTCTGTTGCTATTGACACAAGTCATTGCAAATTCAACCTCTTCTCTTCTATGGTGCCTTTCAGTGCCTGGAAAAGATCTTCTCCAGTTATATTTTGTAATTACATCTAGAAGATATTGGACACAGTAAAATGTTCATTAACTTCTCGAATGACAATGGCTAGGTAAGCTTCGTCATTTCTATCTGTGCTTTCGTCCAATGCAAGTGAGTAAGCTACAAACTGGTTAATTGTGGTTTCGACTTCAGATTCAATTATATTTACAATCTTGAAATTCCTTCTCTGAACTGTAATTGGAAACAATTTAATTTTCTTAAACTTTGACTTTGTTCTGGACACAGTATTTTAGTAGCGTTCTGTATGCACGATTTTACAAATGATGCTTCTGTAAAGGGCTTTATTGATTTTCCAATATTCCAAGCTAGCAAGAAGCTTTTTTTGTTTAAGACTGAGAACACGTGTATGATTTGTGTTTGTATTTTCTTGTTTTATATTTATAAAAATATTTGTATGCCTAAGCATATCACCTAAAATTAAACAAAAAACTATAAGTATGTCATGGGGAACTGAGTGCAAACATATTGTTATATACTGATTATTATGTATAACCAACAGTTATACAGATAGCCCCAAAACAAATTATTTTCACATGCCCAACATGCCTGTAATTGTATGATATTTTTTGTGAAGAGTCGAGTATTGTCGTCGCATGTTGAATTTTAACACACCCTTAAGAATTTTCGTACAAATTAAGCGTTTCTTTTTTCTTTTAGTAGGTTATTTTACGACGCTTTATCAACATCTTAGGTTATTTAGCGTCTGAATGAGATGAAGGTGATAATGCCGGTGAAATGAGTCCGGGGTCCAACGCCGAAAGTTACCCAGTATTTGCTTATATTGGGTTGAGGGAAAACTCCGGGAAAAACCTCAACCAGGTAACTTTCCCCGACCAGGAATGGAACCCGGGCCACCTGGTTTCGCGAACAGACGCGCTGACCGTTACTCCACAGGTGTGGACTTAAGCGTTTCACATTCTCCCCACTAACACAAAATATTTCTCTTCCCTTTTACCCTTGAATGTACTACGTCCATGATTAGAAGACGGTGGAACACGCCGACCAACACAGTGATAATGGCAGTCCGCCACTGCTCTTCGTTTGCGCATAAACATTGAGTACAGTACAGGTGGGGATGGGTGAGACGGAGCGCGCTCATTACGTACTAGCTTCGGTTCCGTTCAGGGGCTTACTCGCGAGTACGGTTTTGGAGACGTCTGCTCTAGAGCAAAGTTAAAAAGTAAAGGTGATAGTTCATCTCCCAGCTTTAGCCCACAGTGAATTGGAAACGCATCCGACAGAAACTGTCCTATACCTACGAACTCTGCTGTACGTTTCACTGAGACACAGTTTAATTAATCGAATTAATTTCTTGGGAATACCAAATTCAATAAGAATATCATATAAAACTTCTGTCTTAACCGAGTCATATGCCTTTTTGAAATCTATGAATAACTGACATAATAATAATAATAATAATAATAATAATAATAATAATAATAATAATAATAATAATAATAATATAGATAATGGAACCCATGCTTTACGTTTTTTTTCACACCTATGACAAGGTATAAGAACCCTAGGATTTCTCACCACACAGATTAGAAACAATGTCCGGTTTTTTCACACCCTGTCGGAATCTCATCGGCTCCTGGTCGGCACACTGCAATGATTTACAAGCGTGTCGCAACAAAACCTACATGCAGAGGCACGCAGTCCGGGCTATAAAGGCGAGTTTATCTTCTTGGCACATTGCTTGCATAGGCATGAACCTTGCCCAATCGACCTGACTGCTCAACAGAGCTGTAACCACAAGTGTGTAACGTGCACAAATTACAGGCCAGGCTACTCGATAACCCTGTCAGCATGAGGGCGAAATTATATTACATGAACTGCGATGAGTCGCAGATGACTTAAGCAAACATTGTCATCTGATGTGACATGCAGTTCTTTAATGCGTGATTTACGGTTAAATTAAAAAAAACTCGTAATTTCGTATAAAGCTTTGACAAGACTCCTCCCATTTTAATGTCATATAATTTCTCTTCTTACAGTAGTAATTATGTCCAGATGATAATTTCTCTTTCTTAAAGACAAATATAACATTGTAAAGCATGTCAATCGATAGTATTGTATTAATGCTTAGTTTCTCAACCTTGAGTAACTATGGCCTTAATTTCATAACTATTGAAGATATGACAAATTTTGTCATATTTAATGTCACGAGTAATTTTAAGTTTATCGAGAGATGTTCAACAGTATGAGTTGTATTTGTTAGGACTATTTCACGATTAAACGAACTACAGTAATAAAACTATAAAATAAACACAGTTACCAAATATTAATTAAAAGTGGTGCTTGAAATTGTAATAAATAACTAAATACAATATAATACAATACAATACAATATAATGTCATGCCATGTAATGTAATGCCATATAATATATCGTAATATGATGAAATATAACATGAGATTATGTAATTTAACATGATATGATGTAATTTAACAAGAGATGATATAATATAACAAGAGATAATGTAAAGAGACGATATTATATAACATGAGATGATGATATATAACATGATATGATGTTATATAACATGATATGATGTTATATAACATGATATGATGTAATATAATATGAGATTATGTAATATAACATGATATGGTGTAATTTAACAAGAGATGATATATAACAAGAGATAATGTAATGAAATGATATTATATAACATGAGATGATGTTATATAACATGATATGATGTAATATAACATGAAATGATGTAATATAACATGAAATTATGTAATGTAACTTGATATGATGTAATTTAACAAGATATAATATAAAGAGATGATATTATATAACATGAGATGATGTTATATAACATGAAATGATGTAATATAATATGAGATTATGTAATATTACATGATATGGTGTAATTATCTAAGTTATCATGTAATTAAGCTGATATGTAATTAATTATGGCGATATGTAATTACTTAAGTTGGTAATAGTTTGGTTTAATAGAAGTACTTATAAGTTACGTTTACTTTTGCTTACTGTAGGCGTTATTATAGGATAGTTTTTATTTATTTCATTTTTTAAGTTGGTTATTTAACGACGCTGTATCAACGACGAGCTTATTTAGCGTCGATGAGATTGGTGATAGCGAGATGATATTTGACGAGATGACGCCGAGGATTCGCCATAGATTACCTGACTTTCACCTTACGGTTGGGGAAAACCTCGGAAAAAACCCAACCAGGTAATCAGCCCAAGCGGGGATCGAATCCGCACCCGAGCGCAACTTCAGACCGAGAGGCAAGCGCCTTAACCGATGAGCCACGCCGGTGGCCTTAGTTTTTATTTATAGTCCTAGGCTTATTGCATCAATTTAAGTGCAGTTAGAATTAAATTTAAGTTTATTTTATTTTTTAATTGGTGTAATTATTGTAAATTTTTAAAAATATTTATTGTAATGTTATTATTGCGTACTATATATCACTGCCACCGGTTGTATACCCAATTGTAGTGTTAATAAATACATACATATGATGTAATATAACAAGATATGATGTAATATAACATGAGATGATGTAGGAGAGAGTTGGGTAGTATCGAATATCGGGTAATATCGGACAGTGCGTTTCTTTCACCTACCACAGATGGTAGTACCTGAATGGTGTGGTTACGTAACTGTATGCGACATCACAGAAACTTAACCATGTCATTCAAGTACTATCATCTGGTTGTAGATGAAAGAAACTCACTGTCCGATATTACCTGATGTCCGATACTACCCAACTCTCTCCTAATATAACAAGAGATGATGTAATATAACAAGAGATGATGTAATGTAACATGAGATCGAGATATGGTGTAATACAACATGAGATGATTTAATGTAACATGAGGTGATGTAATGTAACATGAGGTGATGTAGTAGCTATAACGAGATATGGTATAATATAACATGAGATGATGTAATGTAACATGAGGTGATGTAATATAACATGAGATGATGTAATATAATAAAATATGATAGGCCTAAGTTTGGATACGATATATTCGGTATTCTGAGGCCAAGCCTGTTGAATTAATTTATTTCCTCGTTTGTTGTTTGGCGAAATCTTTCAGACGCCATGTCACTGTTTGAAGCTAGCGCTTGTTTTTACTGCATACATGTTTGTTATGCCTGATCGATAGGGAGCATGAAATAATAATTGCTGAGCGATAATATAGTATGGTCCACATTATTTTATCTTATTTAATTTAGCATATTCATTTATTATATTTCAACACAAAATGACTGCTCACATTTACTGAACGCCATATTTGTTACTACTGATCTCTGGTGGCAAAACATGCGCGCGGATTTTTTCTTTAAAAAAGTTGGAGCGTTTCCCTCTTTGTCAGCGTAAGAATTACCATCATCCATTGCATAATTAATTTATGGTGATTAATGATTCACGAACTTGTTAATAACTCTGTATGTGTGAACTTCTCCTCCTCTTCTTCTTCTTCTTCTCCTTCCACCTGCACAGTTTTCATGTTACAATTACTATTTTATCGTGAGGGATACCGTTTTCATTTTACAGCTGTTCGCAATGTCTTAAAGCCTATGAATTAAATTATTAATAAGTATTTAATGAATTTCAATCTTAAGGCATATAAACTTGCAAATGTTTATTTGCTATTTAATAACAATATATGAACGTTTTCGCCGTTTAGGGCATCTTCAGATATAACAAAACATATTATCTGGACCTATGATAACATATTATGCAAATAACAAGGAAAATAGAGAACAATATATGTGGTACATGAAATTCATGAGCTTTATGTAGATATAACATGAAACAGGATGAATATTGAGATAATCTTTGAATTTGAACTTAGACTGGACGAATATTTTATTTTATACATATAGCTCATGTTACAATTAATATATAATGTTTAAAATTTGTCAATGATGTTAATTTTAAATTTAAAATGATGATAATAAAATATTTAAAGTAATCATGGCTGAAAGTTGTCGTAAGTTACAAGATAGTATGCGTAGTTAATGTTCTTGTATTTTGTAATTATTTCGCTTAGAGAGGCCGTTGGCATTTGAATGAATGTTGTTTGACGTTGATGACTACTTTACAATTGATATATTATCATCATTTTAAATTTAAAATTAACATCATTGACAAATTTTAAACATTATATATTAATTGTAACATGAGCTATATGTATAAAATAAAATATTCGTCCAGTCTAAGTTCAAATTCAAAGATTATCTCAATATTCATCCTGTTTCATGTTATATCTACATAAAGCTCATGAATTTCATGTACCACATATATTGTTCTCTATTTTCCTTGTTATTTGCATAATATGTTATCATAGGTCCAGATAATATGTTTTGTTATATCTGAAGATGCCCTAAACGGCGAAAACGTTCATATATTGTTATTAAATAGCAAATAAACATTTGCAAGTTTATATGCCTTAAGATTGAAATTCATTAAATACTTATTAATAATTTACCAGGCATATTGATATATTAAAATGAATTGTAAATTACTATGAATTAAAACCTGTATCAGCTTTCTAAACAGTCTGCGATCTGAGTCAGCAAGCAGACTTTGAACCGGGGCATAAAAGCCGGATACAATTATGTGTCTCATTACTATTTGCAGAAATGTAATATGTAACACCGGTCTTCAACATCCATCACCAGCACTGCCAACTGTTGATGTACCGCGTTGATAGATGAATTTAATAATGCGGGGATATACCGCGTACGCCAAGAGCGCAGATTGACGGCGGTATAACCTTTCACACGAATTAGGCAGGGTTTTCGACGTGGTACGGACTTGTCATACATAGATATCGTATCTAAACACATCAACTTCTTAACATATGTAAGATTAATGTAAGATTTGTGAAAGATAAATACAGACACCCGTTAACCAATGAGACTTGTTAACTGAAGGCTGTTCTAGGACCTGGGTTCGAACATAGATTATGTGCTTCGGTGTTTTATAAGGGTTCTACGAACTATAAGGCAAATCCTCTGACTCATCTCGCTAAAATCTATTCGGCTATCGTCAATAGCATTAACGCTAGATAAATACATAATTTTTAATCATGTAATTGATAATTGCAAGTGCATTTTTTTTACTGACCAGTTGAAAGCCATGCAAAGATATTTTTATACATGCTTGTGATGACGAATATGTAAAGTTAATCGTGCATATTTGTTTATATTTCAGACGTCCCTGTATGTAATTGGCTACTCGTAAAAAATTCTTAGCTACATAAGGGCTCCATTACTAGGAAAGGGAGGAAATAGAAAGAAAATCTATTGTAGAATCCATTGCCAAGTACTAGGCGTCAAATGCAATGTACGATGGGTATATTATACAGGGTTTCTTCTTACTCTGTGTCCATGAGTCAGTTTCTCTCAGTTTATCTAATGCAAGAAATATACAGAGTGTTTAAAAATACGGGGCATAATTTCAGGTATGTATTTCCCACATGTAGACAATCAAAATAGTTCATTACAACCTGTGTCCGGAAATGCTTTATTTCCGAGTTACGGCCTTCAAAACATTGAAATTCACCGGAACGTTTTCTTTCCGCAGGTCGTTGCCGTCAAAGGAGACATTAAGAGGGCACTCTGACAGTTCATTCCGAGGTTACATTCAGTGTTGTGTAGGCGTTAGACTGTGCGACATGTATTCAAATCAAGAGCTGGCAGAGATACACTTCATGTACGGTAAGGCGGACGGCAATGCTGCGCTGGCTCGTCGTTTGTACCAGGAGAGGTACCCACAGCGACAATGTCCAGATCGGAAGACATTTGTAGGCTACGTCTCCATTACCGTCTGTGCGAGTATGGAAAATTTAACTCTCCTGGTTTGGGAAGTACAGGAGGAGATTCTGGAGGCTGTGAACATGACTCCTTCTATCAGCACACGAAGGGTAGCGTTACAAGTCAATGTTCCTCATACGACTGTCTGAAGACTGTTGAAAGAGTATCAATTGTATCCTTATCATTTGCAACGTGTACAGGCCCTGTCACCAGCAGATTACCCTGCACGAGTTAGGTTCTGTCAGTGGTTCTTGCAGCAGTGTGGTGTAAATCCGAACTTTCCTGCCTTAGTATTATTTACAGATGAAGCACAATTCACACGAGATGGCATAACAAATTTCCACAATCAGCATGTATGGGCGTATGAAAACCCACGTGCAACTGTTCCATCTCATCACCAGGTGCGGTTCTCCCTCAACATGTGGGCCGGTATCATTGGTGATCGATTAGTTGGACCCCATGTACTTGTAAACAGACTTACGGGGCAGGCGTACACAAACTTCCTGGAAAACACCATACCCCATGTTTTAGAAGACACTCCACTGATCAATCGTCAACACATTCACTTCTTGCATGATGGCGCTCCTGCACATTTCAGTCGTACGGCTCGCCGGTACTTGGATCGAAGGTTTCCTGATCGATGGATAGGTAGAGGTGGCCCAATTGCTTGGCCTCCACGCTCACCTGATCTGAACCCTCTCGATTTAAAATCATTGGTTTATTCGTCTCTGGTGCCTGATTTGGAATCCCTTCGGAATCGAATTGTGGCATGTTCTGAGGACATACGCAATACTCCTGGAGTTTGGGATCGTGTTCGCAGGTCAATGAGACATCGATGTGAGGTCTGTATTCAATTAGGAGGTGGACATTTTGAACATCTTCTGTAATGACAACAACGACCTGCGGAAGAAAAACGTTCCGATGAATTTCAATGTTTTGAAGGCCATAACTCTGAAATGAAGCATTTCCGGACACATGTTGTAATGAACTATTTTGATTGTGTACATGTGGGAAATACATACCTGAAATTATGCCCCGTATTTTTGAAACATTCTATATAGGCCTGCTTTGGCTAGTGACGCACGCAGAATTTTGTCAAGAGTGGTAATTAAAATTGTTTACAATTTACATGATCGGCATTTTTAATTTTGAGTATTATTATTGTTGTTATTGTTATTATCATCGTTATTATTATTATTATTATTATTATTATTATGTTACTGTATATTTATTAATATTATACTATGATCTAATCCATGTATTGTGGGTTCCTATCACCACGGTATGGCGCGTCCTCAGGTTGCTGATAGAGGAGACGGCGTCCAGATATGGAGGGTAGCTGAGTATATATATATTATTGAATAAGCAGTCGCGGACAGCCGATAAGGTGTGGTCCTCCAGCTTGGGGGTTGGGCTAAGGGCTAACAACTCATCTCCGTAAAAAAACAGCTTGTTACGAAACCAAAGAATAAGACTGGATTAATCTTGCACAGGATGGAGATCGATGGCAATTCAATTCAATTTATTTTGGCCATTAGACGTACAGTTTTAGGCTTCGTCAGAATACACTGAAAAACATATAACACATTTTAAAAAACACTAATAAAAGAAACAGTAAAATTTAAATGATACAATGAAAACATGAAGTAATTTGAAACTTTTAAATGAAAGAAAACAGTTTATCCTTAATGTATTAATTGTAACTAATTGCAATTAAACGTATTTATTAAAAATAATTTCATACAAGTTTGTGTTGAAAAACTCAGCAACAGAATAAAAAGGATTATTTAATAAATTGTAAAATCTAGTTTTGAAGCTAGTGATTGGTAATTTATACTATTGACTGGGGATCTTATTATATAATTTCATCCCCATAATTGAAAAGTTTGTGTTGCTCTTGTGTAATCTACAGTATGGAATATTAATTTGTTCACTATTTCTAATTTCATGATCATGTATATTGGCCACTAATGAGTTATTGTCGATATTTTGTCGAGTGTAACGCACTAGATCGTATAATATATATATATATATATATATATATATATATATATATATATATATATATACAAATTTATGATTATTAAAATCTGTGATTGTCTGAAAAATGGCCGACAATGTTCCACATAATTTGATTTACGGCGGGCTCATATGAGGGCGGCAATGAACTTGCGGGTTCCTTAAAAGCCATTTGTAAGTAAGTAAGTATACAATGTTCTAATAGGACATAATATTCATTAATATCCTTATAACATTTTAATTTTTTCTTAGCTGCTTGAGGTATATGTACACCCACAAAACGCAAAAAATGATGAAAAATTAGAATTTTCAAAATATAACTATTTTAATAGAGAATTTTCTCCTCTTTAATTTGATATAAGAATTTTCGATTTATGCCTTATGGTTTTTCATTTTCCAAAATGCTGCGTCATCAGCCATGGTCACATACTTTTGGAGTGCATTACTTTTGGAGTGATCTTCGTAGCAGTCAATCCCCTCGTCCAGCATTGCTTGTAAAATAAACTTCTTTCTAGTCCCGAAATAGATGCATAGATATCTGGGCATGATCATTAGATTGAAAAAACTTTTTCACATAATGAAGTAATTTATAATCTTTTACTGTTAGTCATAAAACTGTAAATTTGTGTGTCAATGATGTTGTACGTAATTTTAATAAGAGTCCAAAAGTAGAAATTATAATTCTGGCACAAACACCATCGCAAGATTTGTTGCATCAATGGAAGTAAGGACAAAAATGCCCAAAAAAATTCAACACCTGAAGTTAAAACAAGGTGGAGGTATTTGAGAGGCAGAAAGAAGCTGAAACTGGACCGACATGAAGCTGCTTAAGGGGTACATACAATTATGGAGTCTTCTAGGCTCTGAAAGTTTGTGGCTCATTTCCTGTAAATAGTAATTTTAGAATATTTAATTCTTTCAAACATGATATCTCAGTCAAATATGGTGATACCAAGAAGATATTGGTGTCATGTTGAAGCTTGAAATGTCCCCCAGTGCCTGATAATGAGTAAAATAACATTAATATAATTATTAATGATCTATGGATTTTTACATGATTTATGCAACATAAAATATTGTTGTAAGTTAAATATATGGTAATATTTAATTAATGTAAATAAAAATAAAAAATAGCTCAATGTCAGACACTAAAGAATAGGTTTAGCTATAAAACAGTGAAAAAACTGTGGCTCTATCTTAAAAACTGCATGAGCTATCATGTTTCAAGTTGCATGTCAAAATTATAAACAAAATAATTTTTAAAAACAATTTAACATAATTTCAAGGAATCTGTTCACTTCATTCTCTTTCTGGTACCATTCTCAATTGTATAAAAATTTCACAGAGCAAAATTATACAAAACAATTTTTTTTTATATGTAAATGTGTACATATACCTTAAGTAAATTTTAACAAATAAGAAGTTAAATTTCATATTGTATCGGCTTCATTTTATTACAAGGTTGGTACTAGGTGGTAGGTCTCTCTATAAAAAAGATAGCATTGTAAGCACAGGGATTATATTGAAGGAGGGGTAGGAGGACTATGCTTTATGTCGATGTAGATTTTGTTACTCTGATAGTGAAAAATTAGAGAAGGGAAAACGATCATGGATGAAAGAAATAGTCAGATCTAAATATGTCATTTTTAAGTTCAAGGGGAGGAGAGGTTTAAACCCGTAAACCCACACATGTTCGACTGCTTGGCATTCTGACAAATGTTTCTTCTCATATTCTTCACAGGCGATCCATTCATTCATTCATTCATTCATTTATTTTATTCCATAGATCTTACATGAGCAATGAAGCTTTAAGATGTGGAACATGTCAACATTTTACAATATTACAATTACAATTTTTACAAATTTTTATAGTTTTACAATTTAGTAGTTTTCTACAATTTTTACAATTTTGTACAACATAATTGAGATGAGCAGCCATACCAATGTGGGATTTCTCAGTCTTTTCAGCAGGTACGACAAGCCGTATCTTCACAGGAGGGTGCGGAGCGTGAATATGCGGCTTGAGCGGGCTCTGATGAGACCTGGGGCATCACACATTGGTTTGATAGATGTAAGCCCTATAAGAAGGTATGAATATACGTCACATGGCCTGCATCTGAATGGTAGAGGCAAGGAGCACCTTTCGGTTCTTATTGCTAATAGCATCAGAGGCAGCCATGTTAAAAAGCAGAGTTGTAATATTCCTGTGTTAGTTAATGCTAGGGCTTCTCCTTTTTAGGTTAAACCTCCCACCAGTAAGGTGTTTGAAACAAGTTCAACTAAATTGTAAATGCTCTGATGTTTCTAGTAATGAACACAGTAACTTCACTATTTTTCATCAAAATATTAGGGGATTAAAACAAAAAACTGATGAATTGATCACTTCTTTAGCAACTCAAAAGCATAAACCTCAGATATTATGTATAACTGAACATCATATGAAGCAACAGGAAATACAACAACTGTCTTTACATGGATATGTATTAGGTTCCCATTTCTGTAGACATGTCTTCCAAAAAGGGGTGCCTGTATTTTTATCAGAGAGGATCTATTATTTAGTAAAATTGATATATCTGATTTTTGCCTTGAACAAGATATTGAAATCTGTGGAATACAAATTGGTTATGAGATATCAAATTTAATTATCTTATGTGTTTATAGGGCGCCAATGGGAGATTATAAGAAATTTACAACTAACTTAGATTCATTATTGAAAAGACTTTATAAACCACATACCGAATTTGTAATCTGTGGTGACATAAACATAGATTATCTATCAGAAAGCTCACGTAAAAGAAAATTAAACTCACTTCTTGAAACTTATAATCTTAGTCACACAGTAAGTTTTCCAACCAGAACACAAGCTGGAAGTAGTACTGCCATTGATAATATATTTATAGATAAAAGTAGATTGAATTCTATTCAACAGTACCTTTAGTCAATGGCCTGTCTGATCACGATGCACAAATTCTAAGTGTTTTCAATATGAGTGAAAAATTCCAAAGTGTTAATCTAAAAATAAAAAAAAAGATTATAAATGCTGAATCTCTTCATCATTTAAATACATGTCTACAAAATGAATCTTGGGAAAATGTATATAGTACCGATACCATTGATATTAATACTAAATTTAATGCATTTTCACTACATTTACGAATTATTTCAATGAATGTTTTCCAGTCAAGGTGGTGAAAAAATGTAAAAGTAAAAACACGTGGATAACTCAGGGAATTAAAATATCATGTGCTAGAAAAGGAATCTATATTTAATGAGTAGGAATAGTGATGATCCTCATGTTCTTAATTACTACAAGAATTACTGTAAAACTTTGACAAAAGTTATAAAAGATGCAAAGAAAATGTATCTGAATGAAAAATAC
Source organism: Periplaneta americana (assembly GCA_025594305.2). Lineage (NCBI taxonomy): Eukaryota > Metazoa > Arthropoda > Insecta > Blattodea > Blattidae > Periplaneta > Periplaneta americana. The sequence goes on along the minus strand of JAJSOF020000035.1, from coordinate 27,074,380 downwards.
AAAATTCAGATAATAAGATTAAAACTATTTGGGATATTATTAAAAATGAAACTAATCGATATTCAAATAGTGAAAATATTACTTGCATTAAAATCAATGATAGTAAAATAGATAACCCAAAATCAATTGCAAATCATTTTAACGACTTCTATATAAATATTATTCAGAACTTAAACATTCAAGATTGTGCAGAAGATGCTGCACTTGGTTACCTAACTGATGCATTTAACACTGAGTTTTTAGGTCTCAAATTTATTCCCACTACCGCAGCAGAAATCATGCATGTGATAAAACAACTAAAAACAAAATATTCCTCTGGATATGATGAAATTCCAAGTAAAGTTCTGAAAGCTTGTTCTGAAATATTATCCCCTCCGTTAAGCTATCTATGCAATTTGTCAATGCAATGGTATTTTTCCAGAAAGACTCAAATATTCAATAGTAAAACCAATATACAAAAGGAGATAAATGTACTATTGCTAATTACAGACCCATATCATTATTAACAACATTTTCAAAGTGTTTGAGAAAGTTATGTATAATAGATTATATCATTACCTGAGTCCAACAATATATTAGTTTTAGAACAGTTTGGATTTAGAAAACAAAAATCGACAGAGAATGCTGCTTTTAGTTTGGTGGATGAAATACTAAATTCATTAAATTCGAAACTACATGTAGGTGGGATTTTTTGTGACTTGGCTAAAGCATTTGATTGTGTAGACCATAATATATTAGTAAAAAAATTGAAGTTTTATGGCATTAAAGATGAGATGTTGGGTTGGTTTACATCGTACTTATGAAATAGAAAACAAAAAGTAGAAATAAATGTACCAAATAGTCATAAAGTTACTTATTCAGAATTTAGAAATATTAAACATGGTGTTCCCGCAGGGGTCAATTTTAGGTCCATTGTTGTTTCTAGTTTATATTAATGATTTAGCCTTGACCATAAACAATTCATCCCATGTAATTTTATTTGCAGATGATACAAGTGAAATTATTTCAAGCAAACAATACGATCATTTTATAAACACTTCTAATACAGTGCTGAATCTAATGAATGAATGGTTCCATGCAAATAAACTAGCACTTAATGTTGATAAAACCAGTGCAGTCAAATTTAGTACACACAATAGTGCTCAGGTTTCCTACAGTATTCGATTAAATGGAACTCATCTCAAAGAATCTATAAGCACAAAGTTTCTTGGTTTAGAATTGGATAATCACTTGAACTGGAAAACGCATATAGAATGTATTACTCGTAAATTGAGCTCTGCCTGTTATGCATTAAGATCCTTATCTACTATTGGTGATATAAACTTACTTAAAATGTCATACTTTGCATATTTTCATTCTGTAATGAAGTATGGATTAATACTCTGGGGTAACTCGTCTGAAGCTAAACACGTTTTTGTTTTACAAAAGAAAGCTATAAGAATGATGGCCGGTGTGCATAAAAGGATCTCATGTAAAAATATTTTCCGAAACTTAGAAATCTTGACTTTACCTTGTGAATACATTCTTTCCCTAATGATGCTGTATATTAAGAACCAAGATAAATTCAGTACTAATCAAGACATTCATCATTTTAATACAAGACATAAATCAGATCTTCATCTGCCCTCTGTTAGTCTAAGCTGTTTTAAAAAAGGAGTTCGCTATTCATGTATAACAGTCTTCAATGCACTGGCTAATTATCTTAAAGATTTGAAGAACAACGAGAAAAGGTTCAGAAAAGAATTAACCAAATTTCTACATACTCATACCTTCTACACAATTGATGAATTGTTTATGCTTGTGAATTGAATTATTCTACTTAAATGACATGTACAATTTTATATAGCTCAACTAAAATATGTTTTTATATTGACTTAATCTGTTTACTATGTATTGTATTTTTTGTTTAGCATAACTGATGAATTGTATGTACTGTAAATTGAATAGTATACTGTATAGGTCAACTGATGAATTGTTTAAGCTTATAAATTGAATTAATCTACTTCATATGAATTGTATAGCTTAACGAAAATAAGTTTGTAAATTGAACTAATTTGATTGTATATGTTTGTATAGTTTGGCTGATGAATTGTATATGTTCTTAAAATGGTTACTAGTCAGTGTAGCTCTACTGATGAATTGTATATAGGCCTACTGTAAATTGAATGGTAATATGTATAGCTCAACTGATGAATTGTTTATGATTATAAATTGAATTAATCTACTTGATATTAATTGCACAAATTTGTATAGCTTAATGAAAGTATGCTACTTTGTATTGTATATATTTGTATAGATTTGGCCGATGAATTGTATATGCCTTAAATTGAATAGTAATCTGTATAGCTCTACTGATAAATTGTTTGTGTTTGTAATTTGAAGTAGTTTGCATGATATGTATTATCAATTTCTGTATATCACAACTGGTTGAATTGTTTATGCCTTAAATTTAATTAAATTGTTTTGTATTATAACATAGCTCAACTTATGAATGATCGTTTGCGTTTGTAAATTTAATAATCTGATTGGCTATGTATTGTATACTTTTAGTAGAGCCATCGATGTTGGTCAGTCGACAGACTCGCTGGGCTGCTGATCCGGAGCTGCGTTCGGGCTTGGGTTGGATCCCCCTTTGGACTTTGGTTTCTTCGGAGGTTTTCCCCAGCCGTGGGACTGAAGCCGGATGGTCTATGGCGAGTCCTTGGCATCAACCCCTTTGATTTGATTACCCCCTTTGATTTGATTACCTGGTTGGGTTTTTCCGAGGTTTCCCCCACCGAAAAGGCAAATGCCGGGTAATATTTTGGCGAATCCTCGGACCTCATCTCATCTCATTACATCTCGCCAAAATGTAAAAAAATGTAAAAAAATGTAAAAAAATTGTACAAAATTGTAAAAATTGTAGAAAATTACTAAATTGTAAAACTATAAAAATTTGTAAAAATTGTAATTGTAATATTGTAAAATGTTGACATATTTAATTAATGTAAATAAAAATAAAAAATAGCTCAATGTCAGACACTAAAGAATAGGTTTAGCTATAAAACAGTGAAAAAACTGTGGCTCTATCTTAAAAACTGCATGAGCTATCATGTTTCAAGTTGCATGTCAAAATTATAAACAAAATAATTTTTAAAAACAATTTAACATAATTTCAAGGAATCTGTTCACTTCATTCTCTTTCTGGTACCATTCTCAATTGTATAAAAATTTCACAGAGCAAAATTATACAAAACAAATTTTTTTATATGTAAATGTGTACATATACCTTAAGTAAATTTTAACAAACAAGAAGTTAAATTTCATATTGTATCGGCTTCATTTTATTACAAGGTTGGTACTAGGTGGTAGGTCTCTCTATAAAAAAGATAGCATTGTAAGCACAGGGATTATATTGAAGGAGGGGTAGGAGGACTATGCTTTATGTCGATGTAGATTTTGTTACTCTGATAGTGAAAAATTAGAGAAGGGAAAACGATCATGGATAAAAGAAATAGTCAGATCTAAATATGTCATTTTTAAGTTCAAGGGGAGGAGAGGTTTAAACCCGTAAACCCACACATTTTCGACTGCATGGCATTCTGACAAGTGTTTCTTCTCATATTCTTCACAGGCGATTGCGAGCGTTTCTGTCTCTGAAGCGTGTAGAATGGCTTAGAGATTTTTCTCTTCACATGGAAACAGAATCTCGGAAGCAGTTCCGGAAGTGAGGCCTTCTCGCTGAATTGGATCTGGAGCTGTTTGTTGGGAGCTTTATGTGTCGAGGCACTTTGCCCACACTGTAACGTCGCAATGACGCTCATTCATTACCCATTACTGTCTTCCCTTTCTCGTATGAGAAGCCATAATTCGCACAAGGGCCCTGTGTTATTGAGTCACCCATTCTGCGTGCACACACGGGTAAGCGTCTTCAGTTGCCCGCTTCCATGGAGTGGTTTTAATTGTGATTACTACCCTTCTTCTCCCTATTATTATTTCTCTCTATTTTACAGAAAAAATAATATATTTTTTTTCTAAACCTACTCTTTTATCCTAAATTAATAATTTTCTATCTTCCTTTCATTCTTTCCCTATAACATCTTTTAATGTTTCCTCCACACTTTTTATATTTTTTTCTATCCTTTGTATTTTCTTCTCACTTTCCCACCTTCCTAATGTCTGCCGTATTTTCTTCTGACTTTCCTGCTTCTCTGTGTTTGCTGTATTTTCTTCTGACTTTCTATTTATTCTATGTCTGATGTAGGCTACTTTCTTCTGATTTTTTTATCCTCTGTCTGCTGTGTTTTCTTCTCACTTTCCTACCTTTCTTTTGGTTGCTGCATTTTTCTGACTTTCCTGTTTCCCTTTCTCTTCTGTATTTTCTTCTTACTTTTTTATCCTTTGTCCGCTGTGTTTTCTTCTCACTTTCGTTCAATTCTTCTGGCTACTGTATTTTTCGGACTTTTCTGCTTTTCCATGTCTGCTGTATTTTCTTCTGACTTTCTATTTATTCTATGTCTGATGTACTTTCTTCTGACTTCTTTTTTTATCCTTTGTCTGCTGTGTTTTCTTCTCACTTTCCTACCTTTCTTTTGATTGCTGTATTTTTCTGACTTTCCTGCTTCTCTGTGTCTGCTGTGTTTTCTTCTGACATTCTACTTTTTCTATATCTGATATACTTTCTTCTAACTTTTTTTTATCCTTTGTCCGATGTGTTTTCTTCTCACGTTCGTTCAGTTCTTCTGGCTATAATATTTTCTTCTGACTTTCTACCTATTCTACATCTGATGTACTTTCTACTGACTCTTTTATCCTTTGTCCGTTGTGTTTTCTTCTCACTTTCATACCTTTCTCCTGGGTACTGTATTTTTCTGACTTTCCTGCTTTTCTCTGTCTGCTTTATTTTCTTCTGGATTTTCCACATTTTCCTGCGTCTTCTGTAGCCTATTTTCTTCTGACTTTCCTCATTTCCTCTGCTGTATTTTCTTCGGACTTTATATATTTTCTACGTCTGATGTACTTATGCCTTTTTCCTTTCTCTGACTGCTGTATTTTTATTATGAATTTCATACTTTTCCTCTGCTCTTTTTTCCTTCTGCCTTTTCTACTTTTTCTCTGCTGTATTTTCTTCTAACTTTCTGTTCTTTCTTCTGGCTGTATTTTCTTCTGACTTTTCTCTTGTTTCTTTCTGCCGTATTTTATTCTGTTTCCTATCCTTTCTCTGTCTGCAATATTTTATTTTGACTTACCTACCTCTCTTCTGTTTACTACATTTTCTTCTCACTTTTCTGTTCTTTCTATGTCTACTGTATTTTCTTGTAACTTTTCTAGCCCTATCTGTGTGCTGTATTTTATTATGAATTTCATACTTTTCCTCTGCTCTTTTTTCCTTCTGCCTTTTCTACTTTTTCTCTGCTGTATTTTCTTCTGACTTTTCTGTTCTTTCTTCTGGCTGTATTTTCTTCTGACTTTTCTCTTGTTTCTCTCTGCCGTATTTTATTCTGTTTCGTATCCTTTCTCTGTCTGCAATATTTTATTTTGACTTACCTACCTCTCTTCTGTTTACTAAATTTTCTTCTCACTTTTCTCTTCTTTCCATGTCTACTGTATTTTCTTGTAACTTTTCTAGCCGTATCTGTGTGCTGTATTTTATTATGAATTTCATACTTTTCCTCTGCTATATTTTTCTTCTAGATTTTCTACTTTTTCCTGTGCTGTGTTTTCTTCCGACTTTTCTGTTCTTTCTTCTGGCTGTATTTTCTTCTGACTCTTCTTTCTTTGTATTTTATTGTCTTCTATCCTTTCTCTGTCTGCTGTATTTTCATCTTAACTTTTTATCCTTCCTCTGTCTGTTGTATTTTCTTCTGACACTTCTAACTTTCCAGTGCCTGATATATTTTTTAATGCAATGTTTTATTGCCTGCTCTATGTATTTACTTATGTCATACAATTTATAAATAAAAATGAATGTATTAATTTTGATAATGTGTGTAGTACTTTAAGTGTAATCCAGAGAATGAAAGTTTCTCTTTTGAATGAAGATCGAGTGGTTTCATTTATGTGTAACTGTTAAATAATAACTTCAGAAAATAAAGTACGTATTTTAATATCGTTAGCAAAATTATAGAAGTCACTGCCATACGTCAGTCTTAACTGTTTATCTGCTGATCTGTAGCTGTGTTCGGGTGTGGTTAGTTACCTGATTGAGCTGACGTGGTTGGATTTCTACCGAGGTTTTCCCCATCTTATCTGTAAGGCAAATGTCAGGTAATCATTTAGCCAATCTTCTACCTTATCTCGCCAAATGCATGTGGTCTGATACAAAGTCGTTAAATAGGCAATTAGAAATGATAAGGGCGCAACTAAATTATAATGAAGCAACTAAAATCCATATTGAGAATGAATGTGTCGTTTTCGTGACATATTGTGTCCCAAGCTGAGATAGATAATTGCTAGCACAGTCTTCTGACCTTTGAACTCTATCATTTTCTCGACGAAGATTAATTTAATACATCGGTGAATGACGTGATTTTAATGTACTTCTTCCAACACACCATCACTTTCAGTACTTAACTGATACGAAGAATTTGATGGGGAGATACCAGTTCATTCATAATACGCATTAAATTTTATATAGCTATGGATGCAGAATTTATGATACTTTTCCGAAATCAGTCTTTTATATTACGAAAAGCATTTGATGGCAATCTTTATGTCCGAGTGATAGAATTCCATACGTTGCCGCGGTCACACTTACCTGATACTTTGATGGCTATCTCTCCGCAAGAGTAGCTGCGTTATTGAGGCAATATTGAACTATGAATCGTTACGGGTAGGGGGAAATATAAGGTGAAACCTAACACCATCCAGGTCAATTTGAGCTCATTTCTTCTAACGGTAAGTGATAAAAGTAGCATTAGAAGTGTAGCATTTCAGCTTTTGTCATCCTGTGTGGGAATTCTTTTACAAAATTAAATTTTTTCTTAAATTCCTCTCTTGTTACTTTTCTTTTCATTCCTTTTCTCCCGTTTTCTTTGTAATTTGTCTCTTCTCGACTTCATTTTCTCTTATTTTCTTTTTAATTATTCCATTTTTTTCTCATTTTCTTTCCATAGCTCTATTTCTTCCACCTTATCTGATCATACTCCTTCCTTTGTTCAATTTCCTCCCCCTTCCGTTCTGTTTCTTTTTACATTTTTTTCTCTCCTCTGTTTTCTACTCTCTCCTTCACTCACCACATTATTTTCTCTTCTATTTTTCACCATTTTTTCATTTCATACTTTCTCTCCCCTCTTCCTTATTTGTACTTCTTTTTATTCGTTTCCCTTCTCTCTTTGTCCATCTTTTGTGTCTCTTCCTTCTTTTGTGTCTCTTGCTTCTTTTGTGTTTCGTCTCTTCCTTCATTGTGTCTCTTCTCTTGCTTCTTTTGTGTCTCTTCTCTTGCTTCTTTTGTGTCCCTTCTCTTCTTTCTTTGTCTCTTCTCTTGCTTCTTTTGTGTCTCTTCTCTTGCTTCTTTTGTGTCTCTTCTCTTGCTTCTTTTGTGTCTCTTCTCTTGCTTCTTTTGTGTCTCTTCTCTTGCTTCTTTTGTGTCTCTTCTCTTGCTTCTTTTGTGTCTCTTCTCTTCTTTCATTGCGTCTCTTCTCTTCTTTCATTGTGTCTCTTCTCTTGCTTCTTTTGTGTCTCTTCTCTTGCTTCTTTTGTGTCTCTTCTCTTCTTTCATTGTGTCTCTTCTCTTGCTTCTTTTGTGTCTCTTCTCTTGCTTCTTTTGTGTTGCTTCTTTTTGTGTCTCTTCTCTTGCTTCTTTTGTGTCTTTCTTTTGTGTCTCTTTCTCTTGCTTATTTTGTCTCTCTTCTCTTGCTTATTTTGTCTTTCCTCTCTTCTTTCATTGTGTCTCTTCTCTTGCTTCTTTTGCTTCTCTTCTCTTGCTTCTTTTGTGTCTCTTCTCTTGCTTCTTTTGTGTCTCTTCTCTTGCTTCTTTTTTTTTCTTTTCTCTCCCCTTCTCAGTTTTTTGTTTTCTTAATTTTTTCGATTCCTCTGCCTTATCTTTCCTTTTAATATCTTATTATTTTAATGAAAATTAAAATATTATGTGCACAAATTCATTAATATACAAACCTGGCTTTCAAGTAAAGCTCCCCGTGAAGCAAACTTTATTAATTTCGAGGTAAAAATTATTCCGGGGCCGGGTATCGATCCCCGGATCTTTGGCTTAGCGCACCAATGCTCTGGCGTCCTGTCAGCCCACTTGAGGTGTGTGGATAGAAAGGGAAAAATTGAGACGGTGTCGGGTGTAGTTTCTAGGTAACTTACTCGGTAGAGCGTTGGTGCGTTAAGTCAAAGGTCCTGGAATCGATACACGGTCCCGGTACAATTTTTCCCTTGAAATGATTCAAGTTGAGTAATAGCTAAATAAATTTAAGTAATGCAGAATAATACTGGCAACATGATGAAAAAAGGGATTTTTGCGATACTCATCAGACATGCAATGAGAAAATACGCCATCTACATTCTATAGATTTTTCTTTCTTTTGAGGGAATTACACTTAAAGCTTTAGGAACTTGTAATCTTCATGATTTATACTTTCTACGTTAGTCATATTTCGAGTTTGTTTTATTCGTTTTATGTCACTTTACTTGATCCATAATACAAACAAATGCAATACAAATTCGACGGTGATTAGCAGTAGTTATCCAAGGCCCGGAAATCTATTTCGAGATATTGGCAATTGAAATAAATCTGTTTTTTTTTTTATGAAACATTTTATGCAAGAAGTATTATGACATTCATACTGCTACAAAAAATAGTACAAATAACACCAAAAAGGTCTAACCGATTTTTAATAAGAGACCAGCAGTTGAATTGATATTTCAAAGCAAAATATAATCTACTTGCTCATGTAAAGCTTTGAGTACATCCTCATAAGTTAAATATTTAAGCATTATTATTGACCAACATTTAAAATGGGACAAGCATATCTCCTCCTGTGTAACAGATTGCGTAAAACAATCCACAAATTTTCCATTCTACGCTGTTATTTACCTGTTTATGTTCTGCGTACTATGTACTTGGCTCTGTTTCAATCAATAATTCAGTATGGTATTTTAGGTTGGGGGAGGAATGGCAAAATCGACTATTCATCCTTTAAATTTGCTCCAAAAAATAATTATCAAAATTTGTCTACATAAACCTTTTGATTACCCAACAAAATTAATTTTTCAGGAATTTGGTGTATCAAATCTAGAACAAATTTATAAACAAACATTGCTGATTTACTTCCATAAACACCACAATAAATTTAAATTTGATCGTCACGAATACCATACGAGACAAAACTACAGTTTCTTTCTAAATATTCCCAAATGCCACACAACTGCTGGATTAAAACACAGGAGAAATTTTGGACCCAAAATGTATAATGCATTAATTAGAGCTTACCCTGAGTTAAGTACACTTAACACACTTCTGTCACAGATTTAAGAAACAAATCAGATTAATTATTTAATTGTTTAAGCTAATTGAGTTAAAAATTGATACTCTAATATTTATGTACTTTTGCATTTTCTGTTTGTATATAGACCCTATTATTGTATGCTGTATGTATTTTACCATTTATTAATGTTATTGTGCTCAATGAACTCTCTTAATTTTGTGATATATTTTGTATAATTGATCTGAACTACGCCCGAGCACGAGCTTCTGCTCTTTCGGGCTGCAATGCCTAATGCAGCTCAAGTGTAAAGTACGGCAAGTATTAAGAGAAAAAGCGTTTGAGAACTGGAGCCAGAAAAAACATAAAGGCAAAGGCGTGCTCTTATACCAACAATATACCCCGGCCAATAAGTGGATCCGGAATCACAAGGGTCTTTCCTGTAGTGAGTGGAGGGAAGCAATCAAGATGAATGCGAACGTGTCAGCTGTGCGTAGTGTACCTGGCAGGTCTTCGGGCAGTAACCTCTGTCGACGTTGCGACAGGGAGGTTGAAACCCTTGCCCATGTCCTGGGGGCCTGTCCACACGGTGAACTTCTACGAAATACGCGGCATCATACAGTAAGATCTATAATAGCAACTGCCTTAAGGAACAAAGGTTATTCAGTATATGAAGAAGTACACGGCATATCCAGTGAGGGCAGTAATCGAAGAATCGACATAATTGCATTTAAACCTCCCTCTCTTGAAGGTTACATCATAGACCCTACTGTGAGATTCGAATCGCACGAACACCAGCCAGAAGAAGTACACGAGGAAAAAAGGAATATATATGAACCTTCCATCAGTTTTTATAAGGACAAATACCATCTGGAATCCATCGTCATTACGGGACTAATGATAGGAGCCCGTGGGACCATACCCCGGTTCCTAGTCGACTTCTGTAAATCTTTTGGCCTGCATAAAAGTATTTTAAGAGATCTAACAATTGCAGCACTCAAAGGCTCAATAGCTATTTTAAGGCATCATACATATGGACCATGACTAATTCGCATCTCCTTGACGTTACTTCGTTTAACATCATGTGTTTCAATATAATTCAAATTCTTTCTTTTTCACTCTAACAACAATTTATCACTAAGCCTCAAGGCTTTTACTCTATTGTATCATGGTACTCTTTGTCGACGGCAACCTGTAGTGGTTACAGGAAGAAATTAAATTAAATTAAATTAAGAAAATTGTATGCAATAAACGAATTTTTGCTTATAAATAGCAGCAAAATTCAGATATTGCTTAACTACGTCCAATTGAAGTACGATCACCACCTGCAGCGTATACGATCACCTTTAGTAGAGCTGCTAATGCATATATTCTAAAAATTTTAAAAAATTATCGTTTCAGTTGAAATTTGAAGAGATTTATTACAGAACGCACTGTAGTCTGCAGAAGGGTGAGAATGAAAATTGTAGTAGCAGTGTAGCATAGAATTAGGTCGTTCTGTGCGTTTATGGCGGTATTAAGTCCCCTGCGTCCCAAACACCCATAAAATACCGTCAACTTTATGATCACATCCGGTAGAAACATGGCGTAGATCCTTACATAGCTTATCTCGGCATATACGTGACATTTGAGTTGTGTTCAGCACCCCTAATACAATGAAATACAACTTAGTTTTGACTCACAACTATTACAATGTTGTATTTCACACGATCCAAAATGAAGAGTAGGGACGGTGCATTCCAGCTTGTTGATTTACAGAAACCTGTGTATGTGTGTGTGTGCATGTGTTACGTAGGATGAAGGATGAAACAAAGTACTAACTACTGAAACCAGATGGCGCTGACAACCACATGAGTAATGGATTTTCGTCTGCTGATTGCAGTTTACTTGCCCGCAACCCTCTACTCTAAACCGCGTCATGTAAGCCAGAAAAAGTCTTTCCGTCTGGTAATTTCATCCCCTACACTCTTTCTGCCGATGAGAAATGATGGAAGTGACCACCTCGCTAATACCTGCTGTGTTGTGCTAAGCTGTGAGATCCCTGTCAGAAAATATAATATTATTAAATGTTTGTAGCTTTGTGGTGATAGAATGCGATATCGGTAAGATAATTGTAGGAGAGAAGAATCACGCTTCAACACACAATTCTGCCTTCAACAGTAAGAAATATTGTAATAAATGATACGAAAATAAGATAAGAGCGCCAAATAAGGTCATGCTAAGATTTGCTTCGCTGGCATTTGGTTCTTTCTCAATGAATCTTTTTTTCAAATTTAACACAATAAGAAATTTATCCTCGACCATGCCGAAATGTACCAATTATACACCTCGTAGCAGTCCTTTAATGCATGTCATTAAAGTACACCTACTCATTAAAGTACAGGTCTTCAGCCAATGATAACTCAGCTTACATGTGTTCAGCCAATGACAAGTCAGCTTTGTACCGTTATAAAACCGCAAGTATCGATTATTCTCGGATATGCAATCGAAAGAGAACTAGCGAAAAGTCACGGAGACTGGAAATCCAATACTGTCGCAGAAGGTTATATTCTGTTACTATAATAATTAGCGTTAATTGTAAATAATATTCAAATAAATTCAATTAGTCATCTCGTTTTTCAATATCGAATTCAATAATCAAGGTTATAATATTATCAAGTTTAACGGGATTACATCAAGGTCAATGACATTATTGTTCCTCGGAAAAAATCAATACTTTCGCGTCTGCGCACATCTCACAATTCACGACCTAGAACAGGGTCACTTCCGATCTTGTCAGATACAAATAAAATGTATACATCTGAATACCGGTAATTTCAAGTTAGAAATATGGTCGAGCATAAAAAGTTGTATGAAACTCGCCTATAATGGTAATTAAGAAGCTCGTATGAAAATTATGAAACGAGCGCAAGCGAGTTTCATAAACATCCATACTCGCTTGTTAATTACTATCATTATAGGCTCGTTGCATAATGTACTATTATTCAAGCTTTTATCATCCAGTCTGCTGTCAAAAAATTTGAAAGTTAGAATTTATAAAACAGTTATATTACCGGTTGTTATTTATGGTTGTGAAACTTGGACTCTCACTTTGAGAGAGGAACATAGGTTAAGGGTGTTTGAGAATAAGGTGCTTAGGAAAATATTTGGGGATAAGAGGGATGAAGTTACAGGAGAATGGAGAAAGTTACACAACTCAGAACTGCGCGCATTGTATTCTTCACCTGATATAATTAGGAACATTAAATCCAGACGTTTGAGATGGGCAGGGCATGTAGCACGTATGGGGGAATCCAGAAATGCATATAGAGTGTTAGTTGGGAGAGAAAAAGACCTTTAGGGAGGCCGAGACGTAGATGGGAGGATAATATTAAAATGGATTTGAGGGAGGTGGGATATGATGATAGAGAATGGATTAATCTTGCTCAGGATGGGGACCAATGCCGGGCTTATGTGAGGGCGGCAATGAACCTCCAGGTTCCTTAAAAGCCAGTAAGTAAGTAAGTAAGTAAGTAAGAAATTTATTCATGAGGAAATGTAAAACGTATAACTTTACTGTTAAATTATGCAGAGGATGCCAAAAAAATGTATACAAACTTCAAGCAAAGAAAACACTATCTTAACATAACAAAGCTGAATTCACACAAACAGAAAATGATGAGCACTAATCATCTTAGACTTTTACAGTTGCAACAGTTGCTCAAAATGCCCACCATGGGCGTCGACACACTTCTGAATACGTTGAACTACTGTTCGAGCAACGTTTGCGAAAGTGTCATCAGCGATTGCAGCACTTGCCGTTTCAATTTCTTCCCGAAGTGCTGAGAGTGTAGCTGGTTTTCTACGGTATACGACATTCTTAAGAGTCCCCCATAAGTAAAAGTCCAACGGAGTTAGTTCCGGAGAACGCGGTGGAAACTCAAACGAACCTCTTCGTCCTATCCAGTGCCCTGGAAGATTGTCATCAAGGTACGCAATTACATCTCGGTGATAATGTGGTGGTACACCATCCTGTTGAAAGTTAAATTCCTCATTTCCATAGAATGTACGAATGGTTCTAAGGAAAAACTGAGAGATAGAACTTAAACTGAGGGGATTCGATCCGGCATCGGAACTGGAATCCGGTGTGGCTTAGTGGCTAAGGCGTCCGGTGCCGGAGAGAATCTTTCTCTAGTCTATCGATCCTTGATTAAAAATGTCGATAATTAAACAAGGGGATAATTGGCCTTATTAGGAATAGGGCTTCAATTTTACAGGAGGGGGCAAAACACTATAGTAATAAGGCCAGCTCTGATTTGCTGAATTTTAGAAGTAAACAGAGTTGATAAACTTTTCAATTTATGGAAAAAATGATTGAATAAGAATATAAATTTTATTTAATGTAATAAAGAAAACTGTAAGTCGCTGAGAAAATGGTCTTTACACCATGGATAACATAAAACGTTTCAAATTATATCAGAACTGAATCATTTTCACATTCTGGGTACTCAAAATGTACAATTTTCTGTTCTTTTGTGATCCCACCACAATGTCCATGCACATACCTGCGACAAGGTTCATACAAAATCAGATCATAGACGACATTAAGATATATGGGTCATAGAGGAGACAAAGAGGAAGGCAGAAAATAGGAAAGGACTGGAGAAAGTTGGGTTCACTGCCCTTCGACAGAACACTATACATGACGGAATGAATTGGTCATGGTGCATATAACAAAATAGACAGTGAAGTGGTCCCCTGCCCTGCTACTAAATACTGTCGAACAGAGTAAACTACCCGAGGCATTCTGGAATCTGTTTACTACATGGACTGTTGTCCAACGCCCAAGCATCAACAATAGCCATTTCCACACTGCAGCGTCCTGGAGACTGTTCACACAAGTATGAAGTAATAATTCACAAGCCAAGTGACTTGTAACTAATACAGATCTGGAAAATGGTTTTGCACTCAAGTTTATTGTCCATTTGCACTTCATCACCTCGTATTGACTTGCGGTTGTCAATGACGATTTCATTTATTCCACAATCAATTCTCATGCCTTTCGTTCAATATTTGTTCCATTGTAACATCACTCGCATTTTCCTCTCTACCTATTTTTGTTCTACCTCAATTTATCCCTTTTCTCTCTGTTTCTTCCTTCATTAACTCCTTTCTCCATCTTCATTATTGTTTTCCTTCTATTTTTTTGTTGCCTTTCCTTTTTCTTAATCCTTTTCCCATCATAGCCTCTCTTTTCTGCCCCTTCATCTTTATACTTTGTTACTGTATATTTCTTTCTCTCTTTTTCATTATTTACATTCTTGTTCCCTTCTGCTTCCTCTTCGTTTCCTGTTCTATTACCCCTCCTTTAGGTTACTCCTATTATTTCTTATTCTTCTTCCTTTCTTTTTTTGTACTCATTTCTTTCCCTTCTTTTTCCTTCTTATTTTTTTTCTTTTCTCAGTTGGTTATTTAACGACGCTGTATCAACTACTATGTTATTTAGCGTCGGTGGAATTAGTGGCAGCGATATGTATTTGAGTAGATGAGGCCGAGGGTTCGCCATGACATTATCTGACATTCACAATACAGTTGGGGGTAAACTATGAACATAATCCAACCAGGTAACCAGTCCAAATTGGGAATCGAATCTACGTTCGAACGGAGTTCAGAAAGAGAAGACAATCTCACCTACCGCTTGAGCTACGCCGTTTCTTTCATGTCGCTTTTCCTTTTCCTTCCAGTCGCCCATTATCTTTCCTGTTTGGCGTCACCACTTTTCTTTCTTGTCTCCCTTGCGTTTACTTCGTGTTGCATTTTGGTTTCCTTCTTGTCGCTCTTGCTTTTCCTTTTTGTCGCCCTTGCTTTTCCTTCTTGTTGCCCTTGCTTTTCCTTCTTTTCGAACTTGCTTTTCCTTCTTGTTACCCTTGCTTTTCCTTCTTGTTGCCCTTGCTTTTCCTTCTTTTCGAACTTGCTTTTCCTTCTTGTTACCCTTGCTTTTCCTTCTTGTTGCCCTTGCTTTTCCTTCTTTTCGAACTTGCTTTTCCTTCTTCTTGTTACCCTTGCTTTTCCTTCTTTTCGCACTTGCTTTTCCTTCTTGTTACCCTTGCTTTTCCTTCTTGTTGCCCTTGCTTTTCCTTCTTTTCGAACTTGCTTTTCCTTCTTGTTACCCTTGCTTTTCCTTCCTGTCGAACATGCTTTTCCTTCTTGTGGCCCTAGCTTTTCCTTCTTGTCGAACATGCTTTTCCTTCTTGTTGCCCTTGCTTTTCCTTCTTGTCGAAATTGCTTTTCCTTCTTGTCGCCCTAGTTTTTCCTTCTTGTTGCCCTTGCTTTTCCTTCTTGTCGAACTTGCTTTTCCTTCTTGTCGCCCTAGCTTTTCCTTCTTGTTGCCCTTGCTTTTCCTTCTTGTCGAACTTGCTTTTCCTTCTTGTCGCCCTAGCTTTTCCTTCTTGTTGCCCTTGCTTTTCCTTCTTGTCGAACTTGCTTTTCCTTCTTGTGGCCCTTGCTTTTTCTTCTTGTCGAAATTGCTTTTCCTTCTTGTCGCCCTAGTTTTTCCTTCTTGTTACCCTTGCTTTTCCTTCCTGTCGAACATGCTTTTCCTTCTTGTCGCCCTAGCTTTTCCTTCTTGTTGCCCTTGCTTTTCCTTCTTGTCGAACTTGCTTTTCCTGCTTGTTACCCTTGCTTTTCCTTCTTTTCGAAATTTTTCCTTCTTGCTTTTCCTTCTTGTCGCCCTTCTTGTCGAGTTTTCCTTCTTGTTGCCCTTGCTTTTTCCTTCTTGTCGAACATGCTTTTCCTTCTTGTCGCCCTAGCTTTTCCTTTTCCTTCTTGTTGCCCTTGCTTTTTTCTTTCTTGTCGAACTTGCTTTTCCTTCTTGTTGCCCTTGCTTTTCCTTCTTGTTGCCCTTGCTTTTCCTTCTTGTCGAACTTGCTTTTCCTTCTTGTTGCCCTTGCTTTTCCTTCTTGTCGAACTTGCTTTTCCTTCTTGTCGCCCTAGCTTTTCCTTCTTGTTGCCCTTGCTTTTCCTTCTTGTTGCCCTTGCTTTTCCTTCTTGTCGAACTTGCTTTTCCTTCTTGTCGAACTTGCTTTTCCTTCTTGTTGCCCTTGCTTTTCCTTCTTGTCGAACTTGCTTTTCCTTCTTGTCGCCCTACCTTTTCCTTCTTGTCGCCTTCTTGTTGCCTTTTCCTTCTTGTCGCCCTTTTCCTTTTCCTTTTCTTGTCGCCCTTCTTGTCGAACTTGCTTTTCCTTCTTGTCGCCCTACCTTTTCCTTCTTGTAGCCCTTGCTTTTCCTTCTTGTCAAACATGCTTTTCCTTCTTGTGGCCTATGCTTTTCCTTTTTTGTTGACGTTGCTCTTTTATTATGCGTCTCTTTCTTTACCTTTCGTTTTCACCTGCATTTTTATTAATTTATTGTTGTTTGTTACTACCTTTCTTTCTTTGTTGGTTTCTTCCTTTCATTTTCATTCCTCTTATATTTCTTCTTGATGTTCAGATCCCCTCAGTGTATTATTTCTTCTTAAACTTATATTTCCTTCGTTCTCTTTTTTTTTTTTGTTGCCTTTGTGTTCCCTCTTTTTTTTTACTCATATTTGTGTGCGTGTTCATGTTTTCCTTTTGTGTTCCTCTTTCTTTAGCTTTTGCTTTGTGTTTTTCACTTTCTCTTTTTCTTTCTTTCTTTGTTGCCTTTTTGTCTCTCCTTTCTTACCTACTTTTTCTAATTTATCATTCTTTAGCAACTTGTTTTTCGGAACCTTTATTTTACCTTTCTCTATTTCTCGTAATTTTTTCTTTGTCGTTCTATTGCAATTTCCTCTTTATTTCCTACTTTTCCTTCAAACTTTTTCTTTCTTTAAATGTGCCTTCTTTCTTTGTTGCATTTTTCTTCATTATCTTAGCTTCTTTTCTCGCTTCTACTCTAGGCTTCTTATATTTTCGTTCTCTCTTCATCTTTCCTTGTTTCTTAATATTATTTGCATCTTCTTTCAGTCATTATTTTTCATTTCTTAATTTTACTTCTGTGATTCACTTATAACACTCTTAACTATAGTTTTCGCTTTCAGTTTTCTCCCAATGCTTTCCTCATTTCCTTAATACCTTACTATCTTTCTAGTTTCTATGTTCTTGCTTCCATTTTCTTATTTCTCTCAGTTCTCACATTATCACTTTATCTTAAATTGTCATTCATCTCCCTTTCTTTATGTATAGCAATAACACATAAGTTACATAGCTTGTGTATATTTCCTTCTCAGCTTTACAAGTCCAATGTGTTTGCTGTATATATTCAAGCTCCCATTCGGTGCACATTTCATCCACTCGGAAAATGGCAGCATATCAATTTCCACCCTATCACTCATCCATAGCTACTTCACCCAGACGTAGAGACTATGTTGTTCCTTTGCAGTCCATTTGTCTTGTACCCTCTGTTCACAAATCCATTTTTCAAATATATTTCAGATGGCATATCAAGAAACGAACTTGATTTCTCTGTCGGTAATTTATGATATTGTTATTTACTAGCATAACTAATAGTGGGGATTGTATAAACAGTTGTACGAATAAAAAGCAAATCTTTTCTGAACACCATCATAGTTGCATTTCATTTAACTACATTTTCGTCCACCCCTGTAGAGTGACGGTTAGCGTGTCTGACCGTGCAACGAGCAGGTTCGGGTTCAAATTGAGCCGTTCAGAGCAAAAGTGGTATAAGTCAAAAATTGGTAATGAGGCTTAAAGTAAAAATTCTGTAAAATACAGCGCAAAGTAGCAGTTAATATGTCCTTTGTGCTATTCACCGACTAATAATAGTTTAAATAAATTGAATATTAATTGCTACTTTGCTCTGTATTTCACAGAATGTTTACTTTAACCCTCATTACCCATTTCTGACTTACACCACTTCTGCTCTGAACGGCTCAATTCTAGTTGCGACAAGTTATCTGAATGATGATTTTTCCAGGATTTTCCCTCAATTAATTAGAAGCAAATGCTGGGTAGCTTTCGACGCTGGACTGTGGACTCACTTCGCTGGAATTATCACCTTCATCTCACTAAGATGCTAGATAACTATAGCAGCTGTTAAAATGTCGTAAAATAAACCATTTTAATAAAAATACATTTCCAACTCTAGACATTATCCAGTGTAGACGTTCTTTGTGGAAATGGACGACAAATTTTGCCTATAGTTCTCTAAGATGCAGAGAGATTTTAAAGGTAATGGTAGTCCTTTCACATGCCATGAAGACATTTGGGGGCCATGGAGATAGAGCTCCGTGCTTTCTTGACCGTGCTCGGTACTAGATTCAGGTGGTGTGGTCGGCACCACGCTCCGACCACCTTGAAAGACCCGGTACTCAATTTGATAGAAGGCTGAGTGTACCTCGGAATCGTGCTGTAAGTTTGGCAACGAGAAATTCCGTCACAATCCGGGATAGAACTCCAGACCCTCCAGTCCGTAGCCAACTGCTCTACCAACTGAAATACCGGACACCCAGATATATTGTACGTACCATAAATGTACGACACGGGACTGTCTGTCATATTTGTTTTCCATTCTAAGTATTTCACCGTTCTATAAAAATTCATCGCATTGGGTTTGAGCCCGCGAATCTGATGTCTAATGACTAGCGTGGTAACCGTTATACCACAGTCTAGTATGTAGTCACGAAGCTTGAGTTGTGAGGGTGCTAGGAACAATAGACTGTGCCGGTACTATTTCTAATTGTATATAATGAGGCGATAGTAGCGATCCTAGTGGTTAGCAACTACCTATGGATGCATATTTACTGCGTATTGAGCTTCGTGACAATATATATTAGACTGTAGTTATGACATGATGAACGATTCAGATGTTTTGGGAAGACAACAATAACGATATTGTAATGATGGAACAGTAGTTGAAAGATAATTACAGTGAAACCTCTCCTTACGGGCATTCCTCATATACGGACAGATTTTTATGTCTCAACTGAAATAATATAGAAATAATGATAAATTAAACTCTCGTTTACGGACACTCCGAGACACGGACACGGACAGGTGTTTCACAGTCCTAAAGCTTGCTTTACCTCCTGACTGCGGACAGAACTTGGATTTCAAGACCTGATGTGTTACAAAAATGAAAAATTTAGTTTTGAGAACTGTACATAAATTCCATACATGAAAGAAGAAAATAAAGGTCTCGTAGGCTACTACTAGCCCAGCCTGCTACCCCTTGTTAGCTGGAAGCGGGCGGATAAACAGAGTCATAAAATTTAACCTGTCTGATGTGTCCAAGGTTTCCGCGATCGTCAAATTGTATTGAACACATGATGGGGTTAGTAGGATTATTCTCTTCACTTCAATCAGTTGTTCTGTTTCGAGAGACATGGCACCTGAACGTAAAGGCTAAGTTGAAAACTGTAAATTACAGTACTGCATAACTGTAGACCTAGAATAAAATTGCATGGCACAGTACTGTATTTTTCTTTTTCAGCTTTATCTACTGTAGTTCAAAGTTGCAAAGAATTTACTGTAGTATACTGTATTTAGAATTAATCTACAGTAATACATTTCATTTAAAGCGTGAAGGGATACATAATGCATATTATACATTTACTATTAGATAGGGATTGGTCCCTCCCAATAAAGGACACCTTCCAAATGCGGACAGATTGTTACGTCCCTTCGATGTCCGTAAATGAGAGGTTTCACTGTATATGGGAATGGAAAGTACCAGAAGAAAATCAGTTGTAGTTTCTATATTCAACATGTGTTCTTTACACTATTTTTCTGGTATCGAACTTTAGCCCCTTTGCTAATAAACTGTCTGTTGAGCTCTGTTGCTCATGCAACTTTTTCACTTTAATTGAGCGGCGTAAACTGAATTCATTTTAAATGTTATTAAAGCAGACAGAAAAAAATAATGACGGAAAGCGGAAC
Organism: Periplaneta americana; assembly: GCA_025594305.2. NCBI lineage: Eukaryota > Metazoa > Arthropoda > Insecta > Blattodea > Blattidae > Periplaneta > Periplaneta americana. The sequence goes on along the minus strand of JAJSOF020000035.1, from coordinate 27,054,081 downwards.
ATTTGCTGATACACAGTAGTTCAATTAAATTAAATTTACTTCCTTCCTTTGAATAAAACCTTTATTCCGGATCATGAGTACATCAAACAGAATTTTTTTTTGTTTTGTTATTTTATACCCTAGAGGAATGGAAATGATGTTACATAAAAGAAATCGGAAAATTATCAATATTTTTTGTCATAATAATTATTGGGCAGCCTCGCTACCAAAAGTGAGGCTCGAAACTAAAGTACCCTTAAAATCCTTCCTACGACAATTTCTACGGAGCATATGTTTCGAAAGAGAGTGGGAAAACACTCTGTTTTTTTTTCTTTTCATTTTAAGCTCTTGACTTCCGTCGGTTTATTTCCTGAAAGGCTGAACTTATTATTTTCCTTTTTATAGATGTCAGGGTCCTTAAAACTGCTGACGTTTCCATTCTAGAAGGGGAGAAAGAAGTCTGGATAATGTAAATAAACAAACAGTCTCCTGAGGTCCGATTCTGTCCCTGTTATTTGAGTTGATTTTGTTAGAAATGTTAGTAGCCCCGAGCTTTCCCTTGACAGACCACAAGTGCTTGGCAAAGCACTAAGCCTCGTACTCTAAGCCTTTCTAATGGAAGTTAGATCTTTTACCTACCAGAACTCAATTCTACATTTCCCCCTCGGTAAAGCTGTGAGATTGGCATTCAATTTCTTGTAGAGCATGACATCCACGCAATGTAGAGTGCTGTTCGTGTTTCAGACCTAATACCTTTTACAATCCACAGCGTGCATTACAAAGAAAGCTACACAAAACACTCCTACGATAGACTTAAAATAACTGGTTTTTACACCCACATTAAGTTTCCGTCGAACATGTAGAAAACGAAAGAAAAATTAATATATTCTAATAAAAACCGAAAGTTATCTCCTACATTTTGTGGGCTAGGTATACAATAGAGCAGTAATGTCAACTGATGCCCATAGGAGCGCTTTACAGCGCAAAGGAAAGAGACAGACGAAAGAGGTAGTATATGCCGCTTGGTCGAGCTATGTACAGGGATGGCCAGCACTGATTCATTGGATAAAGGGAAGAACTTATTAATACTGTATCCATGTTAATTTTTAGATTTGTCTGAGAAGTATAAGTGCATTATAAGTTTTAATTTTAATGTTAATTTTTCACAAGTTTGCTTTTTTATTCAAAAGGAATATTTTCTCAACTTTTTTTTTTTACAGAAAAGTGAAATTTTCAGATATGTTTGTTTAGTAGCCTTACGGGTACTAAAACAATGTTTTCGTAAATCTAATATATCGTAAGTAGCCTACGTATTACTGAAGTAGCCTACGTATTACTGAAGATAGTGTATTAAAATATTTGAAAATATTCGCATGGGAAATGTTTGTAGGGAAATGAATTAACAAAACAAATACCGTTACATCACAAACAAAAGAAATGTGCCTAAGTGTTGGTAAAACGTCAGCTCTATAGCTTCAGCAGATTTCGAGATAATTTAATATTCTGATAACAGAAAGTTGCGCACCAATATCACCTAAAAGCATAATGCGATAAGAGTTTTATTATGTAATATTAGTTACATTTAAAACATATACCTAGACAACTTTGCTTTGTACTATAATATTGTTTCGATTACCTTTATAAGGCTAAAGATACCATCAATATCAATTTCAACTTAACATATCATATTCAGTGTCTTTCTTTGGGATAACACTTTCTTTATGGATGATGTGTTTAATTCGCTTAGTACAGTCCTATAGTTGTAGTTATTATGGAATTTGTGTGAATATTCCTTCTTTAGTCTTTATTATGTTATTAACGTTTAAAACACAACTGCAATATTAGGCTAAGAAATAGGTGTTAGTACTTTTGTTTTACAGACAATATAGAAAATAACAAACAGAAAGCAGCCATATAAAAATAACGACATAAAATTTCACGTTCCGTTTGAAGTTTGTGCACTACTGTTTTCTTAATCCAACAGGCTGCTTATTCCTCCTAGAATACCTAGCGCTTAATGCCCGCGCACGACGTCAAGGTCATAAAAATGCACTTGCTTTGACATCACTGCAGTAGAGCGTCTCGTTTAGGCACAGTGAAAACGTAAACAAAGTGCAGGTAACGTGTGGGGGGAGGACGGGCCGTACGATAAACACGAGGGATGCACAAGGTTTTAGTTACAACATTTATGGCGGAGAATTGATTGAAATATTATATTTAAAAAAAAAACAGAAAACAAAAGAATACAAATTGTATAACGTTATCATATACATATTTTAGCAAACAAACGTCCAAACGTTTTGGTGAAGCTAACATTAGTGAAATAGAATTTCAGTAAGTCATTTAATATTTTATTGTATTAAAGTACTTTATTTCTTCTAATCTTTATATACTTTCCTTTAATTGTGTAATAGTCAATTAAATCCCCATCTTGTTTTGATTTTCTCTAGAAAAATCAAAACCTCTAGTGAGATTACTGTTGATAAAATTTTCCAGTCAGTTTTTTCTATATGAAGAGTCCACTGCAAGAATGATGGATGTCACTTTCTTGTCGAAAATGAATCAAGACTGTCAATGCATAGCTTAAGACATACAGAATGAACATAGAGAGTTACATGGCATTAACACTGATAGTCATTGTCCAGTAATGATCGGAAAATCACAGTTAAGCTTTGAGCGCTAAGCATTTCAAACTTTCAATCGCTTCTGCTGCAAAATGTATTCCAAATGACATCTATCATTCTTGCAGTGGACTCTTCATATGTTAGTACTGTAACTTTCTAGAATGATTCTATTTCCTTTTCAAGTATGTTGGCTTCTTCTTATCATAATAGTAACCCTATGTTTAACTATACTCAATTTACCCCATTGATAGGGAAATTTGGATATAATAATTAGTGAAGTAAAACATGTTTTAAAGTCCTTATGAAATCAAATTATCCCAGACACTCAATGTGATTCTAGAACAGAATGCAGAGGTTAGGTAGGCATTTAATAATTTTAATTAGACTTAACAGGATAAAAACATTTCAGCTAATATTTCAGTTCTTCATAAGGATTATTTTGTAAACTTAAAACATAATTATCTTCTATTAAAATCAGTGACAGAAAACACTTCGGATATTTATTTTTCTTTCACCAATCCATAATTTGTGAACGAAAACTTAGTTGCCAATAACCTATATTTATACCAAAATTACCCCACATTTGTAAATTGTAATTGACTAACAAACTATTAATGATATATTACTACATTTATCAAAAACATATTCTCAAATGTGTAATGTACACATGCATGAATTTCATTACAGTATCACAGCTGTTTCCCAACAATATTGCTATTTATGTGATATGTCATTGCATACACTGGTAAATAAAACAGTTATTTTCACCAATACAAATTGAATACAATGTGATCAATACAAATTGTTGACACTCAATGATAGGCAATTGTGAAATAGACAATATATTAAATTGACATGTGTTTCAAGGTTATATAAAATTTAATTCAATAAATTGTAACTTACACCCAAATTACCCCACTATACCCTCCTACTAAATTACAGATTCATTAAATTAAATTTCATTATCTTCAAATTATTTTGTATGTATGTATTTATTTACACTGCAAGTGGGCAAGCACCCGGTGGCAGTGGTATACACAATATAAACAATACACAATAAAATTTACAATACACGATACAATTACACAATACACAATACAATTTTATACACAATACAATTTAACACAATAATAATAAAACATAAATAAAATGCCTAATTTTACAATACAACCTACATAATTTATGTACAGGCCCTTCATAAGTTTCAATAGTCTTTCACTTTACTCTCATCTCACTCACTGTAGTCGCACTATGACACTTTAGCACACATTTCACTGACACTCTATAACACATTTCACTGACACTATAGAACACATTTCATTGACGCTATAAATTATCACTGATCTGAACTATTCACTGCACTGTAAAACCGTAACTTCACTGATTCACCTCGCTTTACTGATACAACAGTTCAAATAAGTCAAATAATTACACCCTTATGCATACTTATAAACAGTACTACATTTAAACTAAACATTTCTAGTCTAAGGCCCTCTTACATGCTATTTTTAAATAATTTACAATTCCAACCAAGGAAGTAACTCGTCAGGCTAAATAAATACATGTCACCTTAAAAAATTAAATGTTGAATGTCACTTTAATTTTAATTTGCACTTTATACACAACTTTTTAAGTTATTCTTGAATCTCCTTAAGGAAGGACAGCCCTCAAAGACCGCTGCAGGTAGGTCATTCCAATCATTTATAGTTATATTTAAAAATGAGAATTTACCTACATCCGTTTTCTGTTTCCTACATTTGATTTTAAAATCATGATCGTTTCTACCATAGTAAGTTGGCTTTTCTAACCGAGCCGTTATGTCTACCCATGCTTTCTGACCTAGATGTGCTCTATACAATGATGTTATTCTAGTTTTCCTACGTCTGTTTTCCAAAGTTTCCCATTTAACTTCTTTTATCGTATCGTTTCCATCAAGCGTATCGTTTCCATCGTTTCGTATCATTTTTGTTCACTTTTCAACGTTTGTAACCTTAACTTCAGCATATTCAACTTATTTTTTATGACCTTTAAATTCATTTTCAATTTCTACATCTTTACTAAACTTTATCTTCTAATTATTTTCCTCTACAAAATACAACATTCATCGTCAAATTCTTCTTTCTCATCATCTTCAACTTATACTTTATCACCACAATTTCATCTTCTTCTACTTAGACTTCATCATCATCATTATGATCATAAAATTCTTCTTTATCACCACCTATACTTCATCGTCTTCAACTTCTACTTCATCTTTGTAACTTCATCTTTGAATTCTCATTTATTACCACCTAAAATGCACAATCTTAAACCTCTAACTTCATCTCCAACTTGTACTCCATCACTACAAATTCATCATCATCATCATCATCATCATCATCATCAAATTATCCTATTTCATCACCTAAATTTCATCATTCTCAACTTTTACTTCATCGCTACAACTTAATAATAATCGAATCCTTCATTCTTATCACCTAAAGTTCATCATATTCATCTTCTACTTTCTATATTAAAATTCTTCTTTATAATCACTTAAACTTCATCATCTTCAACTTCTTCTTGATTATTACACCATCTTTCTTTACATGCTACAGCTTCTACTTCATTTCCACAGTTTCTTCTTAAAAATCTTCAGCTCATCACGTAAAATTTATCATCTTTAATTTTTACTTTATTTCCAGATTCTTCTATATCACTATTTACACTTCAAATCTTCGCCACCACAACTTCAACATCAAATTGTTCTTTGTACTTACTCAGTTTCATAATCTTCATCTGCTACTTAAACACTCCTACTTCGTCATCTTCAAATTCTTATTTTCCGTCACTTTAAAACTCATCTTAATTGTTTTCAAATTTCTCATCTTCATCTCTATCATCGCTATCATCTTCTTCGTCGCCTGTTCCTCGTGCTCCTTTATCTTCACTATCAAAATATTGTGGAACTATAAATATCACTGAGTCAACTCTTCTTTTACAAGAGAACGAAGTACGAGGGGGATCCAGGAAATAACGACCGTTCGCGCATACCCGCCGCGCAGCTGACTCCCCTTCCTTGTTTGAAGGTCAACTGGCTTCCTTAACATGTGTTCTCATAATGTTGTGAGTACTGGTTGCAACAAGTCGCCATTGTGCATTTTGTGTTACTTCAAAATGAACGACGTGATTGATAATCCCGCCGACTGTGAGGTGAGGAGTGTGATTCGATTTTTGAATTCCCGAAATTTGAAACCTGCAGAAATTCACCAGCAATTGAAAGAAGTGTATGGTGATACTGTAATGAATGAAAGAAATGTGAGAAAATGGTGCGAAATGTTCAACAATGGGCGAACAAATGTCCACGATGAAACTCGCACCATTTTCTCACATTTCTTTCATTCATTACAGTATCACCATACACTTCTTTCAATTGCCGGTAAATTTCTGCAGGTTTCAAATGTCGGGCATTCAAAAATCGAATCACACTCCTCACCTCACAGTCGGTGGGATTATCAATCACGTCGTTCATTTTGAAGTAACACAAAATGCACAATGGCGACTTGTTGCAACCAGTACTCACAACATTATGAGAACACATATTAAGGAAGCCAGTTGACCTTCAAACAAAGAAGGGGAGTCAGCAGCATGGCGGGTATGCGCGAACGGTCGTTATTTCCTGGATCCCCCTCGTATTCTAGGTAAACCTAATCCACAGCTTCATCTCTTTCCATCTAGCGCGATTAGAACTTCGGTCTCTGTACATAAGAACCTATCAGCATCTTAACTTTGTGTATGAATAGTCTTCCTTTGAACTTCAGCTGATGTGTTTCGCTTAGATTTTCGGGTATCAAAACTTTGTATTGATCTGGATAATGGTGTCCATTTATTTAGCCGTAGACACTGATAAAAAGTGACTGCCTTTTTTCCTCGTGCAACATTTTTTGGTTGCTAAGTAACTCATTGTGATGTTACACGAGAGTGCAAGGGGAATGATGCATGTTGCCAAATGGCATGTGACGAAGCTAATGAAGAAGAATGGCTGCCCATACCGCTCTGAAGGATGAAGGCGTGTAATTGGTGTCTCTCTGCACAGTGCTGTATCACCCCGTACGAAAGAGGTCACAAGGGGTGGGTGGCATAAATGGATGTTGTACTGACGTTAGATAGATATACTAACGGAAACAATTTTGTATTATAATGAGTGTCACAGATGGATGTTGTACTACGTAAACAGAAGAATTTTTGTTCAGAAATAGTATGGGTGGCATAAAATACATAGAAGTGAAATAAAATTACGACCATATTCAAAATTCTACTTTTGAATTAACGTTGTTAGCATAAGTGGATAGTTCGATTAATTAAAATGTGTCTCAGTGAAACGTACAGCAGAGTTCGTATAGGTCAGTTTCTGTCAGATGCGTTTCCAATTCACTGTGGGCTAAAGCAAGGAGAAGCACTATCACCTTTACTTTTTAACTTTGCTCTAGAGTATGCCATTAGGAAAGTCCAGGATAACAGAGAGGGTTTGGAATTGAACGGGTTACATCAGCTGCTTGTCTATGTGAATATGTTAGGAGAACATCCACAAACGATTATGGAAAACACGGGAATTTTACTGGAAGCAAGTAAAGAGATAGGTTTGGAAGTAAATCCCGAAAAGACAAACTATATGGTTATGTCTCGTGACGAGAATATTGTACGAAATGGAAATATAAAAATTGGAAATTTAACTTTTGAAGAGGTGGAGAAGTTCAAATATCTTGGAGCAACAGTAATAAATGATACTCGGGAGGAAATTAAACGCAGAATAAATATGGGAAATGTCTGTTATTATTCGGTTGAGAAGCTTTTCTCCGTTCCATTACTCTTTCTTCATTTTATCATCCATCTGTCAAAAAATATGAAAGTTACAATTTATAAAACAGTTATATTACCGGTTGTTCTTTATGGTTATGAAACTTGGACTCTCACTTTGAGAGAGGAACATAGATTAAGGGTTTTGAGGATAAGGTGCTTAGGAAAATATTTGGGGCTAAGAGGGTTGAAGTTACAGGAGAATGGAGAAAGTTACACAACACAGAACTGCACGCATTGTATTCTTCACCTGGCATAATTGGGAACTTAAAATCCAGACGTTTGAGATGGGCAGCACATGTAGCACGTATGGGCGAATCCAGAAATGCATATAGAGTGTTAGTTGGGAGGCCGGAGGGAAAAAGACCTTTAGGGAGGCCGAGACGTAGATGGGAAGAAATATTAAAATGGATTTGAGGGAGGTGGGATATGATGATAGAGAATGGATTAATCTTGCTCAGGATAGGGACCAATGGTGGGCTTATGTGAGGGCGGCAATGAACCTCCGGGTTCCTTAAATCCAGTAAGTAAGTAAGCAAGCATAAGTGGATATTGAAATAAATGTTATTTTATACTTACAGGGTGATTCACGAAAATTGTATCGTACTTTAGATTCTGATTTCTGATATCATTATGATGAAAAAGTTCACATTTTTTAAATTGAGTTACATCTTCCTGAATGTTCATCACAAACGTGGAAATCATAACGGTTTAAACATTAAAATTATTTACAACAATGGTACTGAGTGTATTATAAATTCATTAAAGCACATTCACATTAATACTCACCTGAAAACTCTATACTAAACCCGGTTTTAAAAGACCCCCCTTCTTCTGCAGAAATAAATGAAGTCGCTCGAGTGTGAACTGCGCGCGCCGCATTCCCTACCTTCCGTTGTTTGGGTGCTAGGTAGATAATGTTGTACCGGTGTTGCGTTATCTGTAACCCTATCCCTGATATCACGAAACTTTGTGTCGCAGCTATCTGTTGTACTGTAACATACACAGCTCCAGACGTCCAGAGATAGAGAAGTTCACAATGAGGCGTGTTACGGAAGAGAAGTTTTCTTTTCTGAATCGTACTGTCAAGGACTGGAATGCTTTACCTGCAGACTTACGAAAGGCTTTACCAATAACCAAAAATGTATTTAAAAACAGGCTTAAGGACTTTACTAATAGACGGTACATTACTTAAAAGGTGTAAGTGATGTTTTGTTATTTGAAGTGTCGTATCAGTGAAGAGGTGTGTTATGTCAGTGAAGTGTGTTTGTATCAGTAAAATTTTATAGTTTATAGTGGTAGTGCAAAGTTGGGAGGCTGGAGGGGAAAAAGACCTTTGGGGAGGCCAAGACGTAGGTGGGAAGATAATATTAAAATGGATTTGAGGGAGGTGGGATATGTTGATAGAGACTGGATTGATCTTGTTCAGGATAGGGTCATATGGCGGACTTATGTGAGGGCGGCAATGAACCTTCGGGTTCCTCAAAAACCAGTAAGTAAGTAAGTAAGTAAGTAAGTAAGTAAGTAAGTAAGTAAGTAAATGCAAAGTGTTTGAATAGTGAAATGTTTTGAAGTGTTAGTGAAATCATGTTAGTATCAGTGAAATGTGTCGTAGTTCCAGTGCAGTGAGTGAGTTGACAGAGAAATGAATGTAGTGCTGAAAGGTACTTGTGCATGCATGAACATATCATACTCGTGGGTTTTAGTTCGAACTTAGGGTTAAGATACAAATTAGATTTACTTTAAATGTTATTTTAAGTGATCGTGCTTCATTTAATTTAGGATGTCCCTTGTTAATTTTATTATACCATTGTTATTATTTATTATTACTTATTAGTATTAATTATTATTATTATTATTATTATTATTATTATTATTTTTATTATTATTATTATTATTATTGAGTATAATTAGTTACCACTGCCACCGGGTGTTTACCCATTTGCAGTGTGAATAAATAAATTCATTCATTCATTCATTTTTTTTAATTTAACTAACTTACTGACTTTTAAGGAACCCGGAGGTTCATTGCCGCCCTCAAATAAGCCCGCCATTGGTCCACTTTCCTGAGCAAGATTAATCCATTCTCTGTCATCATATCCCACCTCCCTCAAATCTATTTTAATATTATCTTCCCAATGACGTCTCGGCCTCTCTAAAGGTCTTTTTCCCTCCGGCCTCCCAAACAACACTCTATATGCATTTCTGGATTCGCCCATACATGCTACATGCCCTGCCCATCTCAAACGTCTGGATTTAATGTTCCTAATTATGTCAGGTGAAGAATACAATGCTTGCAGTTCTGTGTTGTGTAACTTTCTCCATTCTCCTATAACTTCATCCCTCTTAGCCCCAAATATTTTCCTAAGCACCTTATTCTCAAATACCCTTAACCTATGTTCCTGTCTCAAAATAAGAGTCCAAGTTTCACAAACGGTAATATAACTGTTTTATAAATTCTAACTTTCAGATTTTTTGACAGCAGACTGGATGATAAAAGCTTCTCAACGGAATAATAACGGGCATTTCCCATATTTATTCTGTGTTTAATTCGAATTAGAAATACAAAATGTTCTGTGTATTCCAAAAGGAGCATGAGGAATAAAAATAAACGATTAGCACTGTATACTGCAAAAAAAAAATTGCAAAATATTGTTTGTAGAGATTCATGTTGATTCTCATACTAAAACGAAGTCATGCTGTACAGTGGATATAGATAGCAAAAATGTGCGTTATATAAATTTTAGCACCGTATCCTGCATAAAATAATTCTGGCTTCGGTTGAATGTTGTTTGGTACAGACAGATATTGTTCCACATTCAAAGAAAACAGTTTTATTTTAGAGTTAACGCTAGGAGCACAAAATGATTCTGTACAAATTTTACCAACACATACAAAATGAGAATGGTTTTGCATGAGTATTTTATCCCCAGATGAATGTTCCTTCATGTGCTAAATATACTTTAATTTAGAGATAACATGGGTAGCACAGATGTTGGCACTACATCATACTGAATGAAAACTGTTTCGTCTAGGAATTAACGTGGGTGTGACGAATGGAAGTTTTATTTGCCATGAAATGTAGGTTGCGTGTTTTGAATAAAAATAATGACTCGTTTCCAGCTGAGTTACGTAATTGCTTAGTACAAATTACCCGCAGTTCAATACCTCGGAGGTCCTGTGACAGATGTTGTGTTATGCACCTACACATTATAGTAAATAGCTTTTTTGAAAATATGTTATTTAAATATGTTATTTAAATATGTTAATGCACTATGTTTTCTCTCCCTTTCTTTCTTCTTTTGTTTGTTTGTTTCTTACTTCCCTCCTTTTTCCTCCTTTTTTTGTCATTATCTCATTTTTCTCTCGTATTTCTTTCTTCCTTTCTTTCTTTCTTTCTTTCCTTCTTTCTTTCTTTCTTTCTTCTTTTTTTTCTCTCTCATTCTTCGTTTTTTTAATTCAGTATTCATTTCCTACTTTCTTTTCTCATTAATTCTTTCTTTCTTTCTTTCTTTCTTTCTTTCTTTCTTTCTTTCTTTATCTTTCTGTCATTCTTCGTTTCTTTAATTCTGTATTCATTTCCTACTTTCTTTTCCCATTAATTAATTAATTATTTATTTATTTATTTATTTCTTGCTTTCTTTCTTTCTTTCTTTCTTTCTTTCTTTCTTCCTTTCTTTTTATCTTTCTCTTATTATTCGTTTCTTTTTCTCCTTCTCTCTTTCTTCGTTTATTTCTTTAATTCTGTATTTATTTCCTACTTTCTTTTGTCATTAATTCTTTCTTTTTCTTTTTTTTCTTTCTTTCCTCTACATTTTGTTCTCCTTCATTATTTTTTTCTTTGTTCTTTATTATTTATTTACTTATTTATTTTTCTATCTAATTTATTTATTATTTATGTATTTATTTGTTAGTTTATTTGTTTGTTTATTTATTTGCTTATTTATTTATTTTTAAAAATATTTTATATATGTTTATTTATTTATGTATATTTTATTTATTTACTTATATATTTATGTATATTTTTATTTATTTATGTATCATTTATGTATTATATATTTACTTATTTATTTATTTATATTTATTTACTTATGTATATATATATATTTATTTATTTACTTATGTGTATATATATATTTATTTATGTATATATGTATTTATTTATGTATTTATTTATTTATGTGTATATTTATTTATTTATGTGTATTTATATTTATTTATTTATGTATATATATTTATTTATGTATATATATTTATTTATGTATATTTTTATTTATATATGTATATTTATATATTTATTTATATATTATATTTATTTGTCCCGTATTTATATGGTTCGACTATAAGAAATTTATTTATATATGTATCGTGATTTATACATATATTTTATTTATTATTTATTTATTTATTTATTTATTTATTTATTTATTTATTTATTTATTTATTTATTTATTTATTTATGTGTGTGTGTTTTTTGTGTGTAATATTTGTTCAGCATATTTTTATATTACCAGCCTTCTGCTTCTGTGAAGAGAATGTTCTCATCTGTAAACTATATGAAAACAAAGACAAAGAATAAACTTCCCAGCTCACAATTATAATTTGAGGCCTATTGCAAAATAGGAAAACAGGCCTAATAGAAGTAGGTCTTTGTTGCGGTTTTATACCAAAAGAAAATGGTATGAAATAATCTGATAGCAATTAGTGTATTCTGTTTCTTGCATAATTTTCTGAGTTCTTTTGTATAATACATAAATCTACTGTTGAATAAACCTGTTAGCCTGCAAAATTTTATTACAGTAACTGATTTTTTCGTCATTAATATAGTTTGAAGGTTTTTTGGGAAATTTAGCTCTGTCTAGGGAGGAAACAAGTTTTGGCTAGGGAAATTCCAGCGAATAGGGTTTGCAGCGCCGATCTACCTCCATTATTGGGTTGTTAATTTATAGCATCTGGTTTGTAATTGTTGTGTAGTTCATTCTAATCACATGTTGCAAACAGTATTAGTCTCTACTTCGTAGATTTCTTAATATGGCTCGTTATAGAGATCCTAGCCCATGCTTACAGATTTTCCTTTTTAATATAGTCACGAGTCCCCTAAGTACTGATTTAACAAGGTGAATCGTAGGGTATAATGCATACATGCATAAACACGAGTGTTTTAGGTGTACGTCATAATTATGTATACTGTAATAGGAATGTAGAAGTTAGCTGCCTTGAAAAGAGCTATAAAGTTAAACTAACTTCGTAGTGCGATGGTGGTGTAATGGTGAGCATAGTTGCCTTCCAAGCAGTTGATCCGGGTTCGATTCCCGGCCATCGCAACTTTTTATACAAAATACAAATTAATAATATTAATGCCTAAACATATTTTTTATAGTATAATATATTTTTAAACTTAAATTATACTTCAAACTAAATCTTAAAATTTTACAAAAACACTGAAATTAACCATTTTGAAAGAAAACAGCAACGTGTACATCAAATTGGGCTGAACATTTAAATCGGGTGTGCAATGCCAAAATTAGAACAATTAATAACGAAATATAACTTATTCCAAGTGGAAGAAGGAGCAGGGACGACCAATGAAGGAAGTGAAGAGTTAATTCTTAGGGAGTAACAGATCAAAAAGGTCTGTATATCTTTGAAAAGTTAATGATGACTACTTAGCTATTTATGCTGTAGTTAATTCCACATTTCTTCTAACATTGTAATAAGTTTTTTTAATTTTTATTTTAGTAGGTTATTTTACGACGCTTTATCAACATCTTAGGTTATTTAGCGTCTGAATCAATGAAGGTGATAATGCCGGTGAAATGAGTCCGGGGTTCAACACCGAAATTATCCAGCATTTGTTAATATTGGGTTGAGGGAAACCCCCGCAAAAACCTCAACCTGGTAACTTTTCCCGACCAGGAATCGAACCCGGGTCAACCAGGCGCGCTAACCGTTACTTCACAGATGTGGACTTGTAATAAATTCTAAGGTAGCTTACTCTTCACGAAAAGCAATATTTGAGATTTTTTTTCCATAAGTAATGCAAATTGTAGTTGAAATTGAATGAGAAGATTTTTGTACAAAAGACGCACCAAATCGTGTAATCAGAAATAAATATTTTAGGTAATTAGCTAGAGATGGAACAATTTTTGGCCTCTGCGCTCTCCGGACCTAAACCCACTGGACTTTTATTCGTGGGTTCATTTAAAAGAGCTTATGTATGGAATCCCGGTGCAAGATGAAGGAGTCTTCCAGCCCTTATTTTGGAAGACGAGACAATACAACATTATCCAAGGATACATTAGCGCATCCGGGATTCAATGCGATGGCGGGTTGATGCATGTATCCATGCTAACAGGAGCCTTTTCGAGCACTTGCTGTAAGACAGATTTTCATGTAGTGTGTTATTTTTATTTCGTAATGTACCGCATCACACAATGTAAGCAGAGTTATACCATTCATTCATTTCATTCATTTATTTTATTCCATAGATCTTACATGAGAGCAATGAAGCTTTAAGATGTGGAACATGTCAACATTTTACAATATTACAATTACAATTTTTACAAATTTTTATAGTTTTACAATTTAGTAATTTTCATTTTTACAATGTTGTAATTTTTTTTTTTTTTTCTGAAACTGTCGTAGTTGTAGAAGGATTGTAGTGAAAGGATTGGTATGTAATAATTGTAATTTCTGTTTTCATTGGAAATGTATAGATATAGATCCTGATAATTTTTTTGACAAAGGTAGTTGGGAATGTAGTGATTGTATATATGATAGAAAGATGCGCGATCAACTGGAGAATCAGAGCCCTAGAATTGGAATTAGATGAGGCAAAGTGTGAAATTAATAAATTGAAGCTTTGAAGGATAGCATTAGTGTTTCGAATAAAGGGAGAACTCACACTTGGATGAAACCGAAGAATTCCAAATCTAGGAGTAGACGTTTCTCTGCGGATGATGCTGCATCAATCAAACTGACCAACACATTCAGTGCTCTTCAAGCAATGAATGTTGATCAGGAGAACTCAGACCCAGTATCGACACTAGTAAAGGTAAGTCAGAAAACAGATAAGGTTAATGATTGTAGGAGTAAAGTATTGATTTTAGGAAGCAGCCATGCAAGAAGTATTTCCTCACTTTTGAAGTCGAAACTGGGCGATGAGTTTGAAGTATCTAGTGTATGTAAGCCTAATGCTCCTCTCAAGAATGTTGTTGAGGATATGATGAAATTGAGTTCAGATTTTTCTAAGAGGGATCCATTTAGTATTGATAACGATTGTAACTATTCTATTGAGAAAGATGTCAACAACATAATTGAGATGAGCAGCCATACCAATGTTTTCAGTCTTTTCAGAGGTACGACAAGCCGTATCTTCACAGGAGGGTGCGGAGTGTGAATGTGGGCTTTCTGATGAGACCTGGGGCATCACACATTGGTTTGATAGATGTAAGCCCAGGTCATCATCATTTTGTTTTTACTAACATTTCTAATATTATCTAATATATTTCTAATATTTACATAAACTAAGAACTATTACGATTTTCAGTTTGAAATTTTCGTTGAGTTTTTACTTACACAGTACAGTATTAACAATAACTCACTACTCACTAACTGAACTATCCAAGCGGACGTATTCAGATATAATACACTGTCTACAGCACATTAACATACAATATGGAGACTGCATTTAAATTTAAAAAAATAATCAAAATCTGAATATTTAAACAAATTGTTGAAAATGATGGCCGTTCATTTTTATACGGGCTTCTTTTGTGTGCATATTATCGAAAACGTTTTTAAGTAGCCTATGTCTTCTGAAATTGAATGTATTGTTTCTGGAATGTAATTCTTTAATTCTCCTATTGTTGTAGGATGTTTAACAAACACAAATGTTTTACAGTAACCCCAAAAGAAGTAATGCAAAGTAACAGTCGACATAGGGGATGCCATAATCCTGTGTCTCTTGAAATAATAATTCTGTACCTACTCTGTAACAGAATACCTTACTTAAGTATTGTAATCACTTCACTTCTGCCCGATTCGTACAGATAAATTTACTCAGATTGCTGTCCACTGTCCGTCCAAGTACGAGACGCATCCAGAAAGTAAGTTTCCCTATTAAAAAAAACAGAACACACTTTCAGGAAAACATTTATTGACAACAGGTACAGCAAAGTTTCAGCTGTTTTTCAACATAGCCACCATCAGAATTGAGACACTTGTCGTATCGTGGGATCAACTTTTGTATTCCTCTGTCGTAGAACTCTGCCACCTGTGAATGGAACCAGTGCGTGACAGACGTCTTCAGCTCTTCGTCGTTGCCAAAACGCTCACCGGAGGACAGGAATTTCTTGAGGGGGAGGGGGGAGAGAGAGAGAGGGAGAGGGAGAGAGAAGGAGAGAGAGGGAGAGAGAGGGGGGGGATAGGGAGAGGGAGAGGGAGGGGGAGAGGGGGAGAGAGAGAGAGATATGTTCGGCCCATAAACCTGACAGAGCTGCCGATGAATTTCAATTGGCGCAATGCTTTGTGCATTAAAGAACTTTATCACCGACCGAACCTCGCAGGCGGCGGGAGAAGGAATAAGAGCTTCCATTTCGGACCACTGCTGCCACGCTACTGGCACCAGGCGGGGCCTGTCCGGCTGGCATATGATTGATACGTCATAGATCTGTTACGTATGCGCAATTAACATGGCTAATTACGTTTACTTTCAAGGGGAAAAATCGGGAAACTTACTTTCTGGATGCGCCTCGTAGTTAAGTATTAGGGTCGTAGAAAACGGGGAAATCACGTGACAGCTACTTAAAGAGGCCCTTTTATTAAAATTATTTTAAACAGTTATATATTACGTAGATGTCCAATTCCTGACAGCAAATGTTTTCAGAAAAGAGCTGATAGCCCAGCCACTAGCCTTTACAGAGAGACCAACAGAAACGTGTGAGGAAAATCGGGAAGCGACGTAACCAAACGGACACAGTACGTACCCGTGCGAAAATATGATTCAATAATGAATGCACTTTATTCACCGGAAAATATGACTGTATTTCTTGAACGTACTATACTCACTCAATACTATATACTGTGACCGTAAGACGACTTTGCATATGCGGCAGAAGGAGTGGGAGTGAACTACATTCAAAAACGCAGGTACAATAAAAATTGAAGTAAAAATAAGATGATGTCCCTGTAAAAAAAAGGGTTGTAACAAGGGAATAAAGCATTTCCGGACGAATATTCAGAGGATATTTTTTTCATCCTTTATATGAGAGGAATATGCCCCTAAAGTTTTGATACAGTACATTTTAGTTACACCCTGTATAAGAATCACCCTGTGTTATTTTTTTTGTGAAAGTTACTACAGGGAGATTGCCCAAAACTGCTTTTTCGGTATCGGGAATGTTGAAAAAGTTCATTTCTGTGAAAGTTTCGAAACAGTTGTTCCATCGTAATAATATACAGGGTGTATCTAAATTGGTGTCAAATATTTCGGGGACGTGTTCCTAACATCAAAGCAATTAAAAAAGTTAATAAGAACATGGGTCTGAAAACCATTCGTTAGGGAGCTATTAAAGGATTTGTCCCTTCATTGGCCGTTGATTGTTTGGTGGTTTTTTGTTTGTTTGTATTTTGTAGAGGAAAGAAATCAGAAGAAAATGTATTCTGTGAGTGAACAGAACGAAATGATTTGCATCATTTAATTGATGATGTGCTTCTGGACGTCATCCAACGAATGTGTTTTAACACGATGCTGCTCCAGCTCATTTCAGTCTGATAGTTCGTAATTTTTTAATGATCGATTTCCCCAAAGATGTATTGGTCGAAGGGGATTCATTGCATGGCCTGCTCGATCGCCTGATTTGAATCCAACGGATTTCTTCGTCTGGGGACATTAAAGTCCCTGGTTTATGCGACTCCTGTACTTAATGTTGATATTCTGAGAGCGTAACCAAATGGATTTCATGAAATATGAAACACTCCAGGAATTTTCAACAGAGTACGCCAGAGCATGTAACATAGGTTTAGGGGATACATCGAAGCAGGAGGAAGCCACTCCGAGCAATTTTTGTAACATTACATTTTATCTTGTAACTCTGAAATAAATTATTTTGAGACCAATGTTCATATGAACTTTTTGTAAAGTTTTGGTATTAGGAACATGTCCCCGAAATATTTGACACCAATTTAGATACACCCTGTATATTTCGTATAAAGAGGAAGTAAAAACGTAACAGAGACATAGGAATGTTGTGACAGGCGCAGGCAGGCAACCCCAATCCCCCGTAGTTTGCAAACAAGCGGAGACGCGGGCCCGCCTAATGGACGCTCGGGTATTTAATTGCGGCTGTGTACACGGCAATGCAGAAATGCAATTAGTCTCCCCTCAATCTTCCTCCTCTTGCCTTCCTGCCTCCTTACTGCTTTCTCTTCATTATTGTCATAAGTGGGCGAACACCCAACTTGCTTGCTAATTGTTCAGTTGCTCTTCCTACCTGTAACTCAGTTACGGTGCCATTGCATGTAGTAATGGAAGAAGGCGCTGGGTTCGTCTTGCAGTCATATGGCCGTATGTTGGAATTCTTAAAGTAATATTAATTACAGAGCTCGTACAAAAGACCTTTCTGGATTGGAACACATGTAATTTATGCAAATCAAGCTTTCAGGTATAACTCCCTGTAAAATTGATTTGGATAATTTCGAGGGAAAAATTGTTCCGGGGCCGGGTATCGAACCCGAGACCTTTGGTTAAACGTACCAACGCTCTCCCAACTGTGCAACCCGGGAACTCTACCAGTCACCGATCCAATTTTTCCTTCTATATCGGTGTCTGGTACATTTCCCGGGTAGCTCAGTTGGGAGAGCGTTGGTACGTTTAACCAAAGGTCCCGGGTTCGATACCAGGCCCCGGAACAATTTTTTCCTCGAAATTATTCAAATCAACTTTACAGGGTGTTATACCTGAAAGCTTGATTTGCATAATATACGTCACTGTTCGTTAACAGAAAACCACAATTTAAGTCACACAGAGTTAGTGTGCACTCAATGTTGGTTGCTTGACGGTTGTCAGCTCACTTTGAGGTCTGTAGATATAGAGGGAAAAATTGGATCTGTGTCTGGTAGAGTTCCCGGGTAGCTCAGTTGGGAGAGCGTTGGTACGTTTAACCAAAGGTCCCGGGTTCGATACCCGGCCCCGGAACAATTTTTCCTCCAAATTATTCAAATCAACTTTACAGGGAGTTATACCTGAAAGCTTGATTTGCATAATATACGTCCCTGTTCGTTAACAGAAACCTTCACACAGAGTTAGTGTGCACTCAATGTTGGTCGCTTGACGGTTGTCAGCTCACTTTGAGGTCTGTAGATATAGAGGGAAAAATTGGATCTGTGTCTGGTAGAGTTCCCGGGTAGCTCAGTTGGGAGAGCGTTGGTACGTTTAACCAAAGGTCCCGGGTTCGATATCCGGCCCCGAACAATTTTTTCCTCGAAATTATTCAAATCAACTTTACAGGGAGTTATACCTGAAAGCTTGATTTGCATAATATACGTCACTGTTCGTTAACAGAAAACCACAATTTAAGTCACACAGAGTTAGTGTGCACTCAATGTTGGTTGCTTGACGGTTGTCAGCCCACTTTGAGGTCTGTAGATATAGAGGGAAAAATTGGATCTGTGTCTGGTAGAGTTCCCGGGTAGCTCAGTTGGAAGAGCGTTGGTACGTTTAACCAAAGGTTCCGGGTTCGATACCCGGCCCCGGAACAATTTTTCCCTCCAAATTATTCAAATCAACTTTACAGGGAGTTATACCTGAAAGCTTGATTTGCATAATATACGTCCTGTTCGTTAACAGAAAACCACAATTTAAGTCACACAGAGTTAGTGTGCACTCAATGTTGGTTACTTGACGGTTGTCAGCCCACTTTGAGGTCTGTGGATATAGAGGGAAAAATTGGATCTGTGTCTGGTAGAGTTCCCGGATAGCTCAGTTGGTAGAGCGTTGGTACGTTTAACCAAAGGTCCCGGGTGATATCCGGGTTTTTCGAAATTATTCAAATCAACTTTACAGGAGTTATACCTGAAAGCTTTTTGCATAATATACGTCACTGTTCGTTAACAGAAAACCACAATTTATTCATTATGTAATTTTGCTTGATTGTTTTGAGGTCTGTGGTTATGAAAAAATTGGATCGGTGTCTGGTAGAGTTCCCGTAGAGCGTTGAAAAAAGTATACCCGGCCCCGGAACAATTTTTCCTCGAAATTATTCAAATCAACTTTACAGGGAGTTATACCTGTTTTTGCATAATATACGTCCCTTTCGTTAATAGAAAACCAATTTAAGTCAAAGAGTTAGTTCACTCAATGTTGGTTTCTTGACCAGCCCACTTTGAGGTCTGTGTATATAGATGGAAAAATTGGATCGGTGTCTGGTAGAGTTCCTTTTAGCTCAGTTGGGAGAGCGTTGGTACGTTTAACCAAAGTTGCCGGGTTCGATACCCGGCCCCGGAACAATTTTTCCCTCGAAATTATTCATATGTAATTTATGTTCTATGAATCTGAGATGTATGAAAATAGTACCAATTGAAAGAGAAACTCAAAAAGTTTAGTTTCTTACCTTAAAGATGTTCAATGTCTCCCCCCTTTGTAATACGGCACACAACAAACCTATAGTCAAGTTCCACGTAGGTACGCGGATTTTCCGACCCCCATAACGGCTCGGTTAGAAAAGCCAACGTACTATGGTAGGAACGATCATGACTTTAAAATCAAATGTAGGAAACAGAAAACGGAAGTAGGTAAATTCTCATTTTTAAATAGAACTATAAATGATTGGAATGACCTACCTGCAGCGGTCTTTGAGGGCTGTTCTTCCTTAAGGAGATTCGAAAATAACTTAAGAAGTTGTATATAAAGTGCAAATTAAAATTAAGGGGACATTTAACATTTAATTTTTTAAGGTGACATATATTTATTTAGCCTGACGAGTTACTCCCTTGGTTTCAATAGTAAATTATTTAAAAATAGCGTGTAAGAGGGTCTTAGACTAGAAATGTTTAGCATAATGTAGTTCTGTTTATAAGTATGCATAAGGGTGTAAGTATTTGTCTTATGTGAGCTGTTGTATCAGTGAAGCGTGGTGAGTCAGTGAAGTTATGGTTTTACAGTGCAGTGAATAGTTCCGATCAGTGATAATTTATAGTGTCAAAATGAAATGTCAGTGAAATGTGTCCTAAAGTGTCAGTGAAATGCGTCATAGTGCCACTACAGTGAGTGAGATGAGAGTAAAGTGAAAGACTATTATCAGTACCAATGTGAAACTTATGTAGGGCCTATAATATGTAGCTTGTATTGTAAAATTAGGTTCACTTATTAATTAGATTATTTATGTATTATTATTAATTGTAATTATTGTGTTCAATTGTATTGTGTATATAATTGTATTGTGTATTGTATAATTGTATTGTGTACTGTAATTTTATTGTGTATTGTTTATATTGTGTATACCACTACCACCGTGTGCTTGCCCACTTGCAGTGTAAATAAATATATACATACATATTCTGAGGTTATGTCTGTTCGCCTTACCAGAAAGATGAAAAGTGGCTTCGTCAGAAAACACCACGGAACGAATAAATTCATCATCGTTTTCAATTAAAATCTACATACATATGCAGAAATTTCTTCGTAGCACTTTGTCCTCTGGTTTTATTGCTTGCAGCAACTGTAGTCGGTACGGATGAAATCGCAACCGCTTGCGAAGAATCTTGCGTTAAGGGGTTAGGCACAGCTTACAGCAGTAACATTTTTGGAAATATTCAACATTTTTTTTCTCCATTACGGTATCTTGTACAATAATGGAAATTGGTATGTGTAAAACACTGTCCTCCTATAAGAAAAAAAAAATATTTTTACGATTAAAAAAAAAGTTTATATATATATATATATTTTTTTTTTCAAATTCAAAATGTTGGCAGTTCACTGTGCAGTGATGAAGCGTTTCCCTCATAACTCATAAACTTGTTAACCTTTTCATGCTCTCTCTCTTTTATTTTATTGCTGAAACTCATGTTTACAATGTCATGCTCTTTCAACTACATTCCTTAATAAATATATATATTTTTTTATTTTGTGTTAGAAGAAAATACTGATGTTTGACCATTTTGTAAAATGAATTTATTTTTTATCAGACAATCTATCAAAGGTAGAGAACTGATCTTGCATCATATTGTGGATAATACATGCATAATTACACACAAAAATATCATCACAGAATGTTGGTTAGTTTTTTAGTTATGAGGGGAAAAGCTTCATTACTGCACAGTGAACTGAATTTTGAAAAAAAAAAAAAAATGTAAGTAATTTTTTTAATCGTAAAAATATTTTTTTCATATAGCAGAAGGACAGTGTTTTACACATACTAATTTTCATTATTGTATATGATACATTAATGGAGGGAAAAAATGTTGAATATTTTCAAAATTTTACTGCTGTAAGCTGTACCTAACCCCTTAAAATCAGTGTACCATTTACGGATTGTAGGCCCACTGGGTGGATCTGCACCAAATTTTGTTCGGTAATGCCGTTTCACATTAATAACAGACTGATTTACATGAAAATCAAGCTTTTCTGTCCTCTATAGCAGCCATTTCGCCTTAACAATGAACAAATTTGTTTATGTGTTCTATTAGGAGGCAGTGTTACCAATTAGGAAAACAATACGAAATTGAGAAATGCTATGGTCAGTAACTGTACAGTGATCATTAATTCATTTCTATAATGATACATAAATCAATGAAACAGTTGTATGAAACATTAGATAGTTGCTTGTTAGGAATTTTATAAAAACTTAGACTGTGATGATACATAAATCAATGAAACAGTTGTATGATCACGTTGTTAAATTTTATAAAAACTTGTTGCTTTTAACATTGGAAGGTCGTGCGGCTTTTGTTACTTACCGTTACTGTTGTCATGGTACGGAACTTCAAATTCCAACACGATTCCCTTTAACTGTAGCAACAAAGAAAAAAACAATACTGTTATGAAATTTTCCCGCACGCCGTGCTGAAAATAATATCATACATTTGTCTATGCTCCTTCATACCTTCGTTTCGACTTCTCCGGTATTTTCCACGCCTCTTCTATATCTCTACATTGCATCGTACCAGCATAATCGTTATCTACAATCATTTCTGCCATAAATTTTACGATTAATATCAAAACTGACATAAAATTACAACTTACGCAAAAGGACAAAACACAAAAATGAATATTTGGTTGTACGTAACAATGGTACTATCATAGCAACAAAATCCAAAGCCCCATTAAAATATAAATCCATAAGAAACAAAATCACTCTTTATCTAAAATCAGTAAAACATTGAAAACTTATTAACCACTTCCCTGACTCGGGTTACAAACTTCCGTCAAAATTTATTAACCCGAGTTAATTCGTGTGAGTCCCATTTTTGCTGCTAAGGATTATTATCCCGAATATATACGTTTACGTCATTTCATTAACCTTTTCCTGACTAGATGGCTACAGACGTTAGTGATATTACTACATCTGGTGGTGGGATTCCTACGTTTGGTATACGATATCTGAAGGCAGGAAGACACCCATTGACTATCGAATGGTGGTAATTCGTAATATTTTCGAAAAATACACCCCGAATGTCCTATCACTCAAGGCAGGATGGCCAGGAAAATCACCCAACCCGCTTCGGCTTACAGGTAGACATTTTCCAGAAGTTATTCCACGAACTCTGAAGAATAACAATCCAACCAGACGGGATTTCATGTGCAGTATTGCGAGAGACTCAAAATACAAACAAATTCAACACAAGAGCAGATACTACTGTCCGGAATGCAATGTGCAACTGTGCGTAATACCCTGCTTTCGAGTCTATCACACGACAAGCAACATTTAACGCCTTGATAACAGCACTGGTATTGTAACTCATAAATTAATCCTTAAAAAAAACATAAGTTGGTAAATAGTTCGGGAGAAAATCAAAGTGGGACAACTACCAGAGCTGGAATCAAGGTGCACGAGATAACTCGGGATAATAATTCAGGTATGAATGTATGTCTATTTCATAGTGATTTTTAGGTGTATAAGAAAATTAGTGATGTACAGTGATTCTGTAATATTAAATGACCTCAATACAAAAATATAAAAAAAAAAATATGATTCTTCTTTACACAAAATTCGTAAAATATATAGTAAGGGAAGAGGTTAATTAATAAATTAATTTAAATTAACGATCGTCCAAAAAGTAGTGAATAATACATACATGTTAAGTACATAAAAGAAAGTCTTCGCTCGTTTCTTCAAACTTTTCCTGGATTCTCTTATAATGCACTTCCCACACTTTTATCGCAGTATACTATTGTATAAATTGATGTAAAATAGCTGCACATTTAATATTCTTTTCAAATGGGTTTTGTGTGTTCTCTTCTCTAAAAGGAATAAAATATTTTAAACTGTTTATTGTATAACCTATACAACTCTTTTCACAGCTTCTATGTGTGACGCAATAATTATCTTACAATGAGAGAGAGAGAATGAAATTGCAACTGTTCCATCTTTCCAAGAGCTCTTCTCGTCTCGTGCTAATCATAGCACATATTATTAATTTTGTACGTCACAATCAGTTCTCATCGTGGTTCAGATCCCATGCTCGTTGACCTTTGTCTTATATCTGACATTTATCTTCCGAGTTTTGTTCATTACGGACTCCTTTGACGTCATAAAATCTGTCCCGATGACGTCAGCAATTCAGTAATCCAAGTGATAAATTTTTACTTTGGAAGATTTCATCCCTGCCTAAGTGAAACAACAGTGAGATGACGAAGCCACGTTTTGGTGAAATGTGCTTCGTAGGTTCGAATAAGTGCCGAAGTTTTCAGTAGAAATTACAATTATACTAATGATTATGACGATGATGGATTATTATTATTATTATTATTATTATTATTATTATTATTATTATTATTATTATTATTACTACTATCTATCTTACTAGTTTTTCTTATTGTATATTTACCTTTTATGGCGTTTAAAAGTAAATATCCAATAAGAAGTAAAATCTGTATAGAAAACAGAATTCCAGAAAAAGTGAACACATTTAACTATTTAGGGTACCGTCTTTCATATTAAAAAAGAAAAGGATAAAAGAAAAGCAAAAGGTGGAACTTATAAATCCAACCTTTATCCGTTAATTTTACTACAGAAAAAAGTATTAAAAATTTGTGTAAAAAGCGGAAAGATTACCGAACTGAATTGTTGTTTAAACATTTCAAACTTTTCAACATTAAACAAATGTATTATTTTATTTTATTAAAATATTTTTACAGAAATGTTAATAACTTTGAAAGGTATGTACATAAATATACAGTGGAAGCTCTTAAGTTCGACAGAAATCAAGTTCGACATTCTATAATTCGATTGCTTACGTAGGAGAATTAGACACGCCCCTATACGGGCACTAAGAAATGGGTTTGGCATTTGAATGGGAATTGGTTCTGTGTCTTGTGGTGATACTTTTGTTAAAGGAAAACTGAATATTTTATTGACTAGGACATCCATATTTAATCACTGATTTTAAATTAATGAACTCTTCTTTTTCTATTTGAGAATTGTGCCGTTTGTGAGACGGAACTGTCGAAACCCACTGTGGTACTAGAAGCGCATACACAAGTCTCGGGGCGGGCAGGAAATGCAAGTACAATACTGTATTCTTTTATGGATAACCAATAAGAATTTGTATTCATTTCACCTGCCACACCCACTACCCTTATTGGACTGAACTTTCAATTCTGTTTTGTTGAACTTAGGAGATACAGTATATTATTTTAATGTACCGAAGTACATATGATATTTCCATGCAGATATTCTGCGTCATCATACGATGAAAGAGTAATGGAACGGAGAAAAATTCTCTGGATATATAGTTCGCCGGGATTTGAACCTTTTTCAGCTGTATTCGTGCTGACGCTTTATCCACTAAGCCACACCGGATTCCACCCCGGCGTCGGACAGAATCGTTTCAGTTTTAAGTTCCAACTCTTGGGTTCCCTAAATAAAGTGGCCGCCCTCTGCACTACGTCATAGATATCTTGAGCCTAGGACCGAAGTCCACACATGTGCTGAGGTGCACTCTAATGAGCGACTAATTGGCCGGGATCCGACGGAATAAGCGCCGTCTTAAATCACGAAGTGATTTACGCATATCATATATATTATTTTAATGTACCGAAGTACATATGATATTTCATGCAGATATTCTGCGTCATCATGCGATGAAACGATTCTGTCCGACGCCGGGGTGGAATCCGTTGTGGCTTAGTGGATAAAGCGTCAGCACGTAGAGCTGAAAACCCGGGTTCAAATCCCGGCGCTGGAGAGAATTTTTCTCCGTCCCATCACTCTTTCATCGAACTTAGGAGAGTTCACTGTATACAGACACACATAAACATATCCAAATGAAATTCTCGATACACAATTCTTTTTCAGAACATACACACTCTTCGACTCCACATTACACTACACAAACACACCCCCACAGGAAAGACAAAAAGGTTCCAAGGCCATCACCAACCA
The DNA here is from genome assembly GCA_025594305.2 of Periplaneta americana. NCBI lineage: Eukaryota > Metazoa > Arthropoda > Insecta > Blattodea > Blattidae > Periplaneta > Periplaneta americana. Next base: position 27,028,040 of record JAJSOF020000035.1, on the reverse strand, counting down.
TTTCTGAAGATGGCTCATAACAGGCTGAAACCAGTCAACTAGGTACTGTAATATTTAATACGCGAAAGCTATAAAATACATATTCCGAACTCCATTTACATTCCACATGTCACGCCTACATTGGAATTCAATAGATCAAAACTCGACTAACTACAGTCAGGTCATTGACAAAACTAAGATATTTCTTAGAAATCATCGTTTACAGGGAGAATATTCCAACTCTTTCTTTTGTTACTGAGAACATGGTGAAGCGACCTACAAGTAATAAAAGCAAGATGCTGGGCTCAGGTCGGTAATCTGTTGATTACGTGCGGGAACGAGGTGAAAACAGGGAACCCAGGGGTGGGACGGTATTTAAGAGAAAATTGTGAATCATTTTTATTATGTTTAAATCTCTCAGAACATTTATTTTATGTATTTACTCAACGAAGACCCACGCTTTCAGGTCGAAATTGCGATAGAAAATCTGAAAATTTTACAAGTCTCCAGGTATCGATCAACCCAGAATTAATACAAGAGGGTGGATTTTATGTATAAACTTGTACTTGCTATTTGGGAAAAGGAAATTGTACCAGAACAATGGAAGGAGTCATTTTATTTTTAAAAAGGGGACAAAACCAACTGTGGTAACTTAATATCACTTTTGTTGACGTCGTACAAAATTTTGTCAATATTCTTTTGGAGATTAACTCATTTATTGGGGATCATCAGTGCGGTTTTCGGCGTAATAGATCGACTATTGATCAGATTTTTTTGTATTCGGAAGATAATGGAGAAAAAATGGGAGTATAAGGGTACAGTACATCAGTTATTCATAGATTTCAAAAAGGCATATGACTCCAGGGAAGTATTATATGATATTCTTATTGAATTTAGTATTCCCAAGAAACTAGTTCGATTAATTAAAATGTGTCTCAGTGAAACATACAGCAGAGTCCGTATAACAGTTTCTAATCCTTTTCCAATTTACTGCGGGCTAAAGCAGGAGATGCACTTCACCTTTACTTTTTAACTTCGCGAAAGTTCAGGATAACAGGCAGGAATTGACATCAGCTTCTTGTCTATGCAGATGACGTGAATATGTTAGGACAAAATACACAAACGGTTAGAGAAAACACGGAAATTTTACTTGGTGTAAAGCGATCGGTTTGGAAGTAAATCCCGAAAAGACAAAGTATATGATTATGTCTCGTGACGGGAATATTGTACGAATGGAAATATAATATTGGAGATTTATCCTTCGAAGAGGTGGAAAAATTCAAATATCTTGGAGCAACAGTAACAAATATAAATGACACTTAAAATTAAACGCAGAATAAATATGGGAAATGCGTGTTATTATTCGGTTGAGAAGTTCTTATCATCCAGTCTGCTGTCCAAAAATCTGAAAGTTATTTATAAAACAGTTATAATTCTTCTAATAAAACTAATTTAAAACGATTATAAATAAAAAGGAAAATTTTGGGGCTAAGCAGAAAAAATAAATAAAACAAAATCCAGACTTTGTAATAAATCGAATCCAGAAATGCATATAGAGTGTTAGTTGGGAGACCGGAGGAAAAAGACTTTCCGAGACGAGATGGGAGGATAATATTAAAATGGATTGAGGGAGGTGGGGTATGATGATAGAGACTGGCTTAATCTTGCACAGGATAGGGACCGATGGCGGGCTTATGTGAAATGAACCTTCGGGTTCCTTAAAAGCCATTTGTATATCTAAGTATTTGTTCAACGAAGAAAATTAAAACTAGTATTTTCTATTATCAATTTTTAAAAACTTTAGATAGATGAAACAAAACAACTGCAACGTCAAGAAATTAATTGCGCAAACGTACGACGGAGCATCGGTAAATATCGGGCAGTTAAAATGGCTTAAACGAGATTTCGTAGAGCAAGTAAAATGGGGAGAAGAATCGAACTTGACTTAATAGAGCGTGAGCGTGAAGGTTCTTTAGTGAGAATTCTTACAGAATTGGTGAGTCAAAGACTTTACATCTACAAATGGAACCTACTTGTCATTTATTTTGCATGCTCTGTTTATAAACAAAGAGAGGTAATAATAATAATAATAAATGGGATAATAATAATAATAATAATAATAATAATAAATTTATTTATTTATTTATTTATTTATTTAGAATATTAACGTAACAGCAAAAAACAAATGCAGCACGTTCATTTCGATGTAGAACGGAGTGAGCGCAGTCATTTTTAGACGTTGACTATTATCTTTGCAGCGGTATGGATTTTCCTCTCGTCATTTTGTAGAAACAGATATCAAAACAAATGAACAAAACAACAAATGATGATGAGAATGAATGAACCGATGTTGAGAAAATGGCAATTTGAGGATATGAATCCTATACAAACAATACTAATAAGAATTTTCAAGTCTATAGCCTCCTTAAATGCAATCATTGATCAAATAATAAATAATTTAAAATATAAATATAAAAAGAAAATTGCAAAAAAATAAATAAAATAAGCTATAATAAATACAAGAATTAACAGGACTTTCAGATGACAGGAGAGCTGAAAGAATATCTGGAATTGTATTTGATCATTTATAAGAATTTAACTGTAGCAAGAAATTAATTGCGCTAACGTAACGGAGCATCAAATATCGGGCAGTACAATGGCTTAGAACAAATCTTCGCAACTAAAATGGGGAAAATGGACAAATAATTATTAAAAACATTAGATTTATTTTGCATGCTCTGTTTATAATAAAAACTAATAATAATAATAATAATAATAATAATAATAATAATAATAAATTTATTTATTTATTCAAAAACAACAGCACAAGGCATTAAATACAAAACAGAACAAAACAACAAATGATGATGAGAATGAATGATAGAAAATGGCAATGAGATGAAATACATACAATATAATGGTCTACATCAATCATTGATCAAATAATAATTATAAAATTATAAAATTAGTACAATGAGAATTGAAATAATGGAATGCTACATGAATCAATAGACCAAATGCAAGAAATAAAATGGACAAATAATTATTAAAATTAGATCAGTGAGTTAAAGACTCAAAGATATACTACACATTAAATGGATCCAAGTTGAATCCATGCAAATTAGCATATTTAATGCATCTGCAGACCGGATATAATAATAATAATATTATTATTA
>JAJSOF020000035.1:26794885-27022385 GCA_025594305.2 Periplaneta americana | reverse complement strand
GTTTTCTCCTCTACCATTTGTTTCCTCCTCTATCAATTGTTTTCTCCTCTGTCATTTGTTTCCTATTCTATCATTTGTTTCCAAAACTTTCATTTGTTTCCTTCTCTATCATTTGTTTCCACTTTTAAATTGTTTTCTCCTCTACCATTTGTTTCCTCCTCTATCAATTGTTTTCTCCTCTGTCATTTGTTTCCTCTCTGTCATTTGTTTCCTATTCAATCTTTTGTTTCCTCCTCTTTCATTTGTTTCCAAAACTTTCATTTGTTTCCTTCTCTATCATTTGTTTCCACTTTTAAATTGTTTTCTCCTTTACCATTTGTTTCCTCCTCTATCAATTGTTTTCTTCTCTGTCATTTGTTTCCTATTCTATCATTTGTTTCCTCATCTTTAATTTGTTTCCAAAACTTTCATTTGTTTCCTTCTCTATCATTTGTTTCCACTTTTAAATTGTTTTCTCCTCTACCATTTGTTTCCTCCTCTATCAATTGTTTTCTCCTCTGTCATTTGTTTCCTATTCTATCATTTGTTTCCTCCTCTTTCATTTGTTTCCAAAACTTTCATTTGTTTCCTTCTCTATCATTTGTTTCCACTTTTAAATTGTTTTCTCCTCTACCATTTGTTTCCTCCTCTATCAATTGTTTTCTCCTCTGTCATTTGTTTCCTCTTCTATCATTTCTTTCCTCCTTTGTAATTTATTTTTTCCTCTTTCATTTCTGTCCTCTTCTATCATATGCTTCCTCCTGTTTCATTTGTTTCCTCCTCTTTCATTTGTTTCCTGCTCCTTCTTCATCTTCTTTCCTGCTCCTTCTCTATTTTGTTTCCTCGTTTTTCATTAATGTTGACTCGTTTTTCATTTGATTCCTCGTTTTTTATTGGTCTATTCAATCACTTTAGTGTTTGTTCCTTCATACAATAATTCGTTTATGATACTTTGGAATCAACAATTCATTTTGCTTAGGTTGGTAACAGCGAGGACAAAGCGTTTCACAGTTCACTGATGCAGAAAGTTACATTTCTGCAAATATACATAGCAATAATCGCTAAGTTCCACGGTGGCTCGTTGGTCTAGGGGTATGATTCTCGCTTAGGGTGCGGGAGGTCCCGGGTTCAAATCCCGGACGAGCCCGGTATTTATATATATATTATCTGACGGGGAAACTTTATTTTTGCTTAATTTTGAATATTAATGATTTCATTAATGTCTATCGAAGAATATATCAAGAAAATATAGTATAAAATTATAGCTAAACATAATTATATAATGGCCCCATGTTTCGGCGACTATTATGCAGTGGTATGCAGACAATAATGTCCACCGGTTGGACTGGCCTAATCTCAATCCCATTGAGCACCTTTGGGACGAATTGATCGGCGATAGAGGTTTCCGGAGATGCGGCCAACTTCCATTGTCCAACTGAGTGCCATTTTGCAAGAAGAATGGCGACGCATTCCAGTGGACATCCTACACAAACTAGTGGAGAGCATGCCTGACAGGGTGGATCCTGTTATAGCAACAAGAGGTGGTACTACGAGGTTCTAAAGGGGCAAAAACAGTGCCCAATTACTTTTTGGTAGATAGTGTAGAACAGACTGTGAGCATAATTAGAAGTAAGAAGAAGAAGAAGAAGCTAACAGAATTTAACTTTCTTGTTGCTACGCAACAAAATCTTTCAATAATAACACCATTACTGTATTTACGAAGTTTGGATGTTTCATTTTGAAAGGAGAAAAGTTCTGTTGCATTTATATAGGTATTATCAAATCACATTTCATACAGCACTGTGATAGGGGAATTCGAAAATATTCAAATTAAAGCAGCAAAAATGAAACAAAATCTCGCTTTCACACTATAAAATGTCCCACAAATACACAGTGTCAATAGTGTAGAATCAAAAAGCTGTCAGATCAGCTTATCGCGGCTTTGGCTCTGGGTATTTCTGCGTTTAATTTGTCACCCTGACAGTCTGCCCTGCTCCTGGATCCAACTCGCATCCATGAATATAGGATGAATGTGAATTATTTGAAAGTACAATCCCTCGTCTCCATAGCAACTGTTATGACTTGGACTCCATGTTGACACTGTAAGTCGCATGTCCTATTGCGTACTAAACTATTCAGTGTGATATAGGGTAAACGCGGGTGAATCGGATCATTTTTAAAATAATTATAAATAGAAGTGGTAATACGCTGTTAATTCTTGCGTCTGTTACTGTATGCCGAAAGATAATTTCATTAACTTTAAGTCTGACGCAACAGTCTGTCAGAAATAGTTATTATGTTTTATTTTTCTTCAATTTAATTGGTTGTTAAAATTGATCCGAATCATCCTCCAGTGGCGGGTGAATAGGATTGGTATTGCGGGTGAATCGGATTGAAAGAAAAAGCAGTGGAAACTTATTATTCATGCTATGAGATACAAAATTAGAAGCTCAGTAATAGCAAAATCACATTTCTTAGTTTCTCTGTTTTCAAACACATTTTCCACAGATAAACGTCTTTCTCCCCTTAGCTCCCACACACATCTCGTGGTACCATTCACCCTTACGTTCGCACTGGATCCATTCTCCTTTCTTCACAGACTTGGGATCAGAATATTTCAACATACAAAATTGGCAAATGTCATCACTCCCTTCATTGTCTATTTCTACAACCACATCCTCATCCTTCTCATCATAATCATCAACATCATCGTCGTCGTCGTCATCATCACTATCGTTAATCTCAATCATGTCCTCACTTACTCTTTACACATTTTTTCTGTTCATTCTGCATCCTTTCTTACTATTTATCTTCTCGTTTTTTTTAATTCTTGCTTTTTCTTCATTTGTGCTATGTTCTCTGGTGAAGTGAGAAGACAAGCAATTTGTCTGGGTCTTCCTCGTGCTGAAGTCTACCCATCCGGAATTAAAAAAAAAAACAATATTGCCATTTCTATATAAAATAAGTAATTTAAACTACCCGCCATTCACTGATCCGTTTCGCCCGCACATGCACAGAAATACGTATTTGCAAATTGGCAGCACTGGCAGCAAATAAATAAGAACATCAGGTGAGGTTATAGAATCAAGACAGACTGTTCTTTCCTACTACATAACTTGTTGCGTAAGTTTTAATAATGTGTGTTCAAAAAATTGTTTAATCCAGAGCTAAAAAATAACAAAATGGCAAATTCAGAGCATCTACGTACCTCAAACTTATAAAAAGTAGTCTATTTATCACCAGCAGGTCGTACACACGCCAACTTCTTACGTTCATCGAACTCAAATACTAGCATTCTTTGACTTCAGAGGATGGTATCAGCACTAGCGCACTCTAGGACCAGCAATTTATATTAACTGATCCGATTCGTCCTCCAATCCGATTCACCCGCGTTTACCCTAAATAACAAAGCTCAACAAATGGTGCTGAAAACTGTAAGATATTTCTCACATTGCAGATTACACTCAAAACTTTCAATACATTGTTCTGTGATGCTTTGGCCGTCAAAATAATTTATGCTCGACCATGGCGAAATGTAGTAATTATACACCTGGTAGCAGCCCTTTAATGGACCTCATTAAAGTACACCTATTCATTAAAGTTCAGGTGTTCCACCAATCAGAAAATACCATTGTAGCAATATGAAAGCGCAAGTATCGATTATTCCCGGATATTCAATCGAAAGACAACTAGTGCGAGATTAGACAATATTAAACTCAGTCGAAAAAAACAACACACAAATTAACATCAATTCACCGTAATCTTCCAGCCTTTCACAAAGTACATTCCCGCAAATTCATTTCACCAATTGCCGGAAAAAAATCAATATGATCGAACATAAAAAGTCGTATGAAACTTGACTATAATAGTAATTAAGACGCTCGTATGAAAATTATGAAACTCGCTTGCGCTCGTTGCATAATGTACAATTTTTCACTGAGAATAAAAAGCTTAATGATACTTGTAATTGAAAATATGAAGGAATCTTAGGGATAATCTCGGAACAAATATTAAGGGCAGGTCCTTCACTGCAAATCCAGTATTCTCCAGTTTTCCCCCATTCTGCCTTATTCGTCCTATTCTCCGTATACGAATTGTATATCTTAATGTCGTCTATCTGATACTTTCTGCCCCGAATTTTCTACCCGTTCACCATTCCTTTCAGTGCACCCTTCAGTCCGCACTTTCTTCTAGGCTAGTGACCCACCAAATTTCTTTTTCTCTTCCCGATCAGTTTCAACATCATTCTTTCTTCACCCACTCTTTCCAACACAGCTTCATTTCTTATTCTCTCTCTCCATTTCACACGTTCCATTCTTACCCATAACCACATTTCAAATGCTTCCAGTCATTTCTCTTCATTTCATCGTAAATTTTACTTTCACTGCCAAATATACAGGCCTTTCATTTCAAAACTTCCCAGTCTAAATAACTAATTATTCTATACTCCTTTTGATTTCCCGGTGCCGGAACAAATTTCTCTCCATTAATAAGTACCAACGTGATAACTACACGAAGTCATTGATTACACAATATTCAATAGAGGACGGCGATGTCCTCTAATAATAATAATAATAATAATAATAATAATAATAATAATAATAATAATAAATATAGGGGAAAGTAGCCATCAATGGACCAGCTAACGATTTCTTATTTTATCTAACAAGGGCAATGGCTTAAAATTCCGTTCATAGGCTTGAACAATTACATTACTAATAAGGAATGATAAAATAAAGTTTCAGGGTTACATCCTATTTATATCTGTTTAAAGATTAGCTCATTTAAATGTCGGCTATTGGTTCAATGCAGGCGACAAGGTCGAATAAATGGACCACCGTCTTCCCATGAATGGACCAAAAGAAAATTTAAAAAAATATCTCAAAATAATGTCAACAAAGGAAAAATCATAATAATTAAGAAACATAGATTCGATTAATGGATGTTTAACTTTCTTTTAGTCCAATTGTAATTATATTTTGAAACTGAAAATATGAAAAACACAGTCCTTGTAATTTCAATATTTTAACATTTTAGGCTATTTCAAATTAGCTAATAAAGTACGGTAGTTAAAATACTAGTATACAACTTTAAATTACATCATAATGATTTGATTATACATGCAAAATTATTTCTGGAGTCTGAGATTATTCTTATACTGCAGATAAAACAGTCTTCCTTCTCAAGACATACATGCCACACAAAGTATTTCTTTTGACTCCCCCTAACATTTGCACAAGCTTCATGTACCATTTTCTGCAAGACATACACTGAATCATATTTTCCTCGATGGTTTCTTCGTACATTAAACAAAACCAGGAGTTTGATTTTGATTGCTTCCTGAAGGGAATTGGTTTCCATGAATGATCCATTTTAAAATGCAGTCCATTCATGGGAACTCCAACTGGTCCATCCATAGCGACTTCGCCATTTTCTAATCACACTTCAAGAGCGCTGAAGAGGTTATATAAAATTTATGAATATACAGCTATAAGGGAGCAGACAGAAGACTACTTCCAGCTATATATGTCATTTCATTACTTAATGTCATTAAGCCAATGTGCTCTGTACTTGAAGTAACTTTAAAATTATAGTAAAAATAACAAAAACGTATCGGAGCTTCTTGTTCAGCCCACGTGTTTGCTGCCACCATCAAAGACAACTGAGGAGTGACGTACATGAGGGGGAACCTTGAGGTGACGTTTCACGCATACGCAGTCAATATGACCAAGAATATGGCAACGGTCCATTGAAAGCAACGGTTCATCGATTGCTACTCTCCCCTATATATTTATTTATTATTCTGCTAATAATTGTAACTTACTTACTTACAAATGGCTTTTAAGGAACCCGAAGGTTCATTTCCGCCCTCACATAAGCCCGCCAGCGGTCCCTATCCTGTGCAAGATTAATCCAGTCTCTATCATCATACCCCACCTCCCTCAAATCCATTTTAATATTATCCTCCCATCTACGTCTCGGCTTCCCTAAAGGTCTTTTTCCCTCCGGTCTCCCAACTAACACTCTATATGCATTTCTGGATTCGCCCATAATTGTAACATAAAATATAATATATACAGAAAAACTTTAGCTCGCCCCTGAAAGAGTAGAACTCGTGCTCAGGGGCGGATTCCTGAATTGAAATTAATAATTATACAATACAATTTGTCTTATGTCTACTGTGCAATTATAGTAGACTATATAAATTTAAATTTACAATTTTTCAATTTTTATAAAATCCATACATAACTTTTTAAATTTAATACTAGAACTATTAGAATTGACAAGATTAGGATATTTAAATATAAATTTGTTATATACTCTTGGGCCTAAACTACTACTATGATTAAATACTGTAACAGTGTTGCATTTTGGTTCAAACAATCTTAAAGGCTTCATACCTTTTGTTTCATAACTATGAGAATACAATTCAAAATCATTTCGATTTTTATGTATGATTTTTATTAATACAATATAATAAATTTGTGTTACGGTAAGTACATTAAAGTCTAGAAACAAATTTTGAGATGGGAAATCAATAGGTTTATGAAGAGACACACACACACACGCACGCACGCACACACACACACACGTGTGTGTTATCTAAAACTAGTGCTGAAATAACCGTAAAGTCATTAAAATATGCGCTCTGGTATATATAACGTAGGCTATACAGGGTGTATCAAAAATACGTGTACAAACTTCAGGCATGGGTTCCTTACACCAAAAGAAGGAAAAAAGTTCATATGAACATATGTCCCATAATCCTTTGTTTCCCCGTTAGGAACTGTTCAACACATTGGTACACTCATAATGTGCCAACACACAAAACTCATAACCAATGCTCGAAATGTCCTCCTCTTGCTTCTAGACATGCATGCACTCGTCGAATCATGGACTGTCGTACCCTTTCAAATACTCCGGGATGATGTCGAATGGTTTCGCAGGCTTCCATGACACGTCGATGAAGAGTTTCTTGATCCGGGATGTCTGCTCCATAAACCAACTGTTTAAGGTGCCCCCAAAGATAAAAATCCAAAGGATTGAAGTCGGGAGAACGTGCTGGCCATTGAACTGGTCCTCCTCTGCCTATCCATCTGTCATGGTAGACACCAGTCAGTGTATCTCGAACAAGGCGACTAAAATGTGCTGGAGCCCCATCATGCATGAACCACATGTTTTGTCTTATGTTCAGAGGCACGTCTTCGTGCAGTAATTCTGGAAGAGTGTTTTGGATAAAGTCCCTGTAGATAGCACCTGTAAGACGTGCTGGTAGAACGTATGGACCTAGCAGACAGTCACCTACAATTCCAGCCCACACATTAATCCTAAATGGTTGCTGATGTGTAGCCTGAAATACGGCACGAGGATTACGATCTGCCCATACGTGTTCATTGTGGAAATTGGTAATTCCATCTCTCCCAAACGTTGCCTCGTCTGTAAACAAAACTGATGAGACAAACAATGGATTGGCTGTTTGTGCTAGAAACCATCGGCAAAAGTTATCCCGTGCAGGCGAAAGGCCCTGCACACGTTGCATATGATACGGATACAAGAGCTGCTCGTGAAGTTCCCTCCATGTTGTACTGTGTGATGTACCAGTTGCCACAGCCAATTATCTTGTACTGATACCTGGATCGTCTTCGGCACAGTGTAAAATGTCTTCTTCGAGGTTCGGCGTACGAACAACTCTTGGTCTTCCTCGATCACCAGTCTGTGGTGCAACGGTTCCTGTCTCAGCAACGCGACGGTACACAGCAACAAAGGTTTGATGATTCGGTTGTCTTCGGTCTGGAAACGCCATCTGATACAGCCGTACAGCCTCGCGTCCATTACCATTCGCGCGACCTTACATAAAAATTATGTCAGCCTGCTCACGAAATGAATATCGTCCTGCCATGGTTGAACGAAACACGTTAACTCATTCCACGTTCACAATTGCAACGCTGAAGGCAGACTAATGACAAATGACACATGTAAACAAGTCTCCATGGCAACACTTCGCCATCTGCAGTCCATTTCTGATACAACGAGTCACAGCCTTCTATGAATGAGTGCATAAAGAAATGAAGTTTTGAGGTTAGACCTCGAAGGCCTTTGAACGCAAACTTTTAGTAATAAATGAATAACGGGGAAACAAAGGATTATGGGACATATGTTCATATGAACTTTTTTCCTTCTTTTGGTGTAAGGAACCCATGCCTGAAGTTTGTACACGTATTTTTGATACACCCTGTATATAGTCTAATATGCAGTTAGTAGGCATTGACGATATAAAGGAGGATAATTCGGCCGGCACTGTGGATCGGGTCTCGACATAGCTCAGATGATAACAGCACTCAGCGCGTCAAACTAATGTCCTAGGTTCGATTTCCGGTGCCGAAACGAAATTTTTCTACACTAATAAGTACTTTATACTCTTATTTCTTGTCTACAGACAGATTAAACACTGTGGTTGATCACGATGCGTTACAAGAGAGCTGACTTTCCAAGTTAAATTCACAAACAGAATTCTGAAACCGTGCGTCATTCAGTCTGTACAAGTTCGCGATCGCATTCTGGCAGATGATGTAGTCCAGGCAACTGGATGTGAGCGACCCATGTCGGAAATGATATCCGTGCGGTGACGATGCCTGATTACAATGCAAATAAAGAATGGACACGTAACCGTGCATGACATCAATTACTGTCACAGTTACAATCAAATTCTCTGCCTCCCCAGCCCCATATCCTCCCTTTTTGTAATCAACAGCATTTCATTATTAATTGGACATTAATCTTTTGGGGACGATGCATGAATGGGGGGGGGAAATCCATTTTGAATCGTAAAGTTTCGAACCTCTCTTGTATGGAATTGCTACGATCCCCTCAGTCTGTATTGGTTAGTATTTATAGAGCGAAGGATTCAGAAATAGATAACACGAGAATGCTTTTGTAGCTTCACAAGCTTATCCCATAGAAAAAAAGCGAAATGTAGGATTTAAAAATATGAATGTCAAAACCACTTTAGTCGGCAAAGAGTGGATATTACGTGAAATGTTCTAAAAAAAAAAAAAAAAAAAAAAAAAAAAAAAAAGGAGAGATTATCGTTTCGTATTGGATGCACTCACCGGCTTTATTAGACAACATTTTTTTTGGTTGTAATTCATACAGTTAGAATCACAAATAAACTCGAATATATTAAATAGTATGTTTGAAGTTATTGTGCGATGTTACGTAGAAAATTGAATTACTTACTTACTTACTTACTTACTTACTGACTTTTAAGCAACCCGGAGGTTCATTGCCGCCCTCACATAAGCCCGCAATTGGTCCCTATCCTGAGCAAGATTAATCCAGTCTCTACCATCATATCCCACCTCCCTCAAATCCATTTTAATATTATCTTCCCACCTACGTCTCGGCCTCCCCCAAGGTATTTTTCCCTCCGGCCTCCCAACTAAAAATCTATATGCATTTCTGGATTCGCCCATACGTGCTACATGTCTCCTGCCCATCTCAAACGTCTGGATTTTATGTTCTTAATTATGTCAGGTGAAGAATACAATGCGTGCAGTTCTGCGTTGTGTAACTTCTCCATTCTCCTGTAACTTCATCCCTTTTAGCCCCAAATATTTTCCTAAGCACCTTATTCTCAAACACCCTCAACCTATGTTTCTCTCTCAAAGTGAGAGTCCAAATTTCACAACCATAAAGAACAACCGGTAATAAACTGTTTTATAAATTCTAACTTTCAGATTTTTTGACAGCAGACTGGATGATAAAAGCTTCTCAACCGAATAATAACACGCATTTCCCATATTTATTCTGTGTTTAATTTCCTCCCGAGTATCATTTATATTTGTTACTGTTGCTCCAAGATATTTGAATTTTTCCACCTCTTCGAAGGATAAATCTCCAATTTTTATATTTCTATTTCGTACAATATTCTGGTCACGAGACATAATCGTATACTTAGACTTTTCGGGATTTACTTCCAACCCTATCGCTTTACTTGCTTCAACTAGAATTTCCGTGTTTTCCCTAATCATTTGTAGATTTTCTCCTAACATATTCACGTCATCCGCATAGGCAAGAAGCTGATGTAACCCGTTCAACTCCAAACCCTGTCTATTATCCTGAACTTTCCTAATGGCATATTCTAGAGCGAAGTTAAAAAGTAAGGGTGATAGTGCATCTTCCTGCTTTAGCCCGCAGTGAATTGGAAAAGCATCAGATAGAAACTGGCCTATACGGACTCTGCTGTAAGTTTCACTAAGTTTTTTATTAATTTTGAATACTTTCAGATGATTTTTTTTTATTGTATTGGATTATTTTACGACGCTTTATCAACATCTAGGTTATTTAGCGTCCGGGATCCAGCACCGAAAGCTACCCAGCATTTGCTCGTATTGGGTTGAGGGAATATCCCGGAAAAAACCTCAACCAGGTAACTTTCCCCGACCGGGATTCGAACCCGGGCCACCTGGTTTCACGGCCAGAGGCGGTGACCGTTACTCCACAGGTGTGGACTTCAGATAATAGTCAGAAACTTCCCGCAGACACTATTTTTGGCTTTCCCTCTAAAAATTCTCTATTGTTCCTTAAAATGAAAAACGCGAATATCGGAGTGAGACAAGTGACCAGCAGGCTTGGAGATCACACAGACGATTCCTCTCGGTCACAATTTCCCTTTGCAAGGAAGCGCGATTTCATTAATTGTATCTCCTTTCATTTCACGTTCACTCACTCACTCACTCACTCACTCACTCACTCAATCACTCACTCACTCACTCACTCACTCACTCACTCACTCACTCACTCACTCACTCACTCACTCACTCACTCATCAAGGAATAATTGGGTATACGTGGTTATGTATATACTCGTACATGAATATCGAATAAAATATACTATTGCATTGCCGTTTACCCGTTCTGCTATAGGGACAAATTCTCACGACTTCAGCGCTGTATTCTCCCTCACTGTAATAACTAAACTTTAATACATTACAACCAAAATAGATTACTTATCATTTTCAATTTATGATTTTTATATTAATTTTTTTCTGTTAATAGTTTGACTGGAATATATGAGAAATAATTTACATGATTAAATAATATAAATATAATAGAAAGAATATAAATAGTATTAATAATCTTAAAGGTATTATTTGTGGGATAGAAAAATATTAAGTAGCATAAGTGGTAGAGAATTCTACTGCAGAGTGAGAGGTCCTCGGTTCAAACCCGGGTGTGCCTTATTTTTTTTATAATTATAATTACTAGGGGGCGGATGTTGATGACCTAAAATTCTACTTAAAATAATCATTAAAATGCTTATAAATTAATGGAAAAATAACATAAAATTAAAAGACAATGACATTTAAATATTATTCACCGTACTCGCACCACAACTTCTTAAAAATTAGTCACCTTGTTTCAATGACTGCCCTGCAAATCTCGGAGAGAGGGGGCAACTTTCTGGAATTTAGCTAAGATAAAGGAAAAGAACATGCAACAAAATGAAGGTTTTAACGGAAAACTATAGATTTTAATGAGGGTTTACAATATGTTTCAATCGGGGTGGTCCATGTCAGTGCCTTCATTCTCCGTCTCCTCCTCCTTCCTTACTTTAACTAAGCTGCTGTCAAGCATTTTATATTACTTCCGTTGTGTGAAGTGAAGCCTTCAGTGGAATGAGGGATGGACTTGAGTCTGTTCCAAATATAAAACTCAAACTTCACTGTTATTCACTGATTCAGTAGGTAATTACTACTGACCTATTTGGTTAGAAAATGATTTAACAGACCTATCGGTAAAGAATCCCGCGCCGTGGCGTCGTGGTCTAAGGCATCTATCTAGGACACGCGTTACGGCATGCACGCTGGTTCGAGTCCTTATGGGGGAAGAAATTTTCTCATGAAATTTCGGACAGTGTATGGGACCGGTGCCCACCCAGCATCGTGATGTACTTGGGAAGCTACGATAGGTAGCGATATTCGGTTGCGAATACCAGCTATAACGGCTGGGGGAATCATCATGCTAACCACACGATATCTCCATTCTGGTTGGGTGATCGTTCACCTCTGCTTCGGCATGTGAGTGTGAAGCCAGCAGCCGGGTGGTCGGTCTAGGCCCTTCATGGGCTGTAGCGCCACGGATTATTATTATCGGTAAAGAAGAAAGTAAAATGCATTCCAAATTATCTAAAAGTTCTTCGAAGTATTAAAAATTACCAAAAATGCCGAAAAAAATATAAAAATGACATATTAAATCAAAAATGTAAAAAAAAATGCAAAAAATGAAATATAAAAATTACTTCTTTACGTTGACTATTACACTCTTACTACGTCATACTACTTTTGGCCAATAAAACGGTACGAAAGGACGTATTTCAACCAATCATGGCTGCTTATCGCACAATTTTATCGCGTCCCTATCGCGTCCCTAGCATTTGTTTAATTTTATCGCGTCCCTAGCATTTGTTTCTTTGTTTGCCAACATTTTGAAACTGCGCTGGTCTGGACGTCAAAAAATATATAAAATTACAAACCACTGCAGTCGATGCACAGCAGTTTCAAATATGACTCGCATTGGCATTCAAGAACAAGAATTAATAAAAATCACTGATCATACCTATGCATCTTCTGAAATCCGATTTACAAATAAATGAAGAGCACCATTTGGAAATCCTGAATAAGTTGAATACACCATGTAGGCCTAAATCAACGAGTTCCACTTCTATTACGCACACGTCCAATATAACATCAATTGAACCACCAACCACATTCAAATTTGAAAATTGTACATTCAATAATTATTCCTTTTAAAATTATTCATGTTTATTTTTTATGTCATCGTCGTTAATTAAAACTTTTCTAACACTTGTGTATATTAGTTAGGTTATGTTATAGCTTCTGCTATATGATATTATGGATAGTCACGTATCAGAGATTGTTTAATAAAGGGTGCGTCAGAAAGAACGGATGGATTTCACAGGGCAAGAAAATTGTAAGGATTCATCAAATCAAAAAAATATTGTTATCAACAGATTCACCAATACATGCAGTTTATTTATGGTATACAACACCATCCATATGATGTCCTTGGCTTTCGATACAGGCATCGAGGCGTTTTCTGAAGTTCGCCGTAACTTTCACAGTCATAGTTCGTGGGATTGCCGCAATTTCTTCACGAATCGCCGTCTTCAGTTCATCCAGTGTATGTGGTTACTTACGCCTTCAAATGGTCCCAAAGAAAGAACTCGCAGGGCGCGAGATCTTACCGTAACCTCGGACAATCTCAGTGTAATAGCATGTTTGCGGGCTGATCGTTGAGGTGGCCGGACACCCTACTGTCTGTCTCCACATTTGCAGGAGTACACGCGCTCCGTGTTCGTCCTGGTGATTTCTTCTTTAATGTTGAACCTGTGGTACGAAATGAAGCCACTCACCGCAAAATTGTATTCCGAGTTGGAATCCTAGCATGACGTCCGATGTCGAAATGAGTCCTGAGTGGCGATCACAGACTCTTCATTTTTCAAAAATGTCTCTGCGATGAAAGCACGTTGTACACCAGACCAACACCATGTTCTCAACTGAAACTGCATTCTCTGGCTGACCCAACAGTCGTGGTCCCCCTCACTCTATCCCTCCCCACGCTCTGTATCGATAGTTTGAAATCCATCCGTTCTTTCTGACGCACCCTTTATTGAGATTTATTGAAAATCATGTCAAGTGACGTTGATTACTGGGATTCGGATAAATGAAGTGGAATGTTGCATTTTAATAAAAATGAAACTGAATCAACAAAGCCTTCTTGACTAGTAACATTGCCATCGTGTATAATAGATCGAGAACTTCTCGACGAGAAGGCATTGCTCACTACTGCTATCTAGCATGCATCTAGAGTAATATTTGTAATGTTGAGATGGTACAATAATACATTTGAAGACAGTTGTATTTTCGTAAGTCAATTAGTATTTTATTGTACTGGAGTATTTCGTTATTCTAATCTTTATATACTTTCTTCTAATCGTGTAATAGTCAATTAAATCGCACTCGAGTTTTGATTTTCTCTAGATAAATCTCCTCGTGTCCCACTCGCAGATTTATCGATAAAATCAAAACGTCTAGTGAGATTACTGTTGATAATAACATAGAAATGATTTATATATTAATAGGCATCGTCCTAATGTGCAAAATAAGATGACTTTTCATCAACATCCACCCCCTAATAATTATATTTAATTCTTAGCAATTAAAATTTGTTACAAGTGTTTTACAGTATATAGCTATTAATAAAATAATACTTACTTAATTACTGGCTTTTAAGGAACCCGGAGGTTCATTGCCGCCCTCACATAAGCCCGCCATTGGTCCCTATCCTGAGCAACATTAATCCATTCTCTATCATCATATCCCACCTCCCGCAAATCTATTTTAATATTATCTTCCCATCTACGTCTCGGCCTCCCTAAAGGTCTTTTTCCCTCCGGCCTCCTAACTAACACTCTATATACATTTCTGGATTCGCCCATACGTGCTACATGCCCTGCCCATCTCAAAGTCTGGATTTAATGTTCCTAATTATGTCAGGTAGAGAATATAACGCGTGCAGTTCTGTGTTATGTAACTTTTTCCATTCTCCTGTAACTTCATCCCGCTTAACCCCAAATATTTTCCTAAGAACCTTAGTCTTAAATACCCTTAACCTATGTTCCTCTCTCAAAGTGGGAGTCCAAGTTTCACAACCATACAGAACAACCGGTAATATAACTGTTTTGTAAATTCTAACTTTCAGATTTTTATATGATAAAAGCTTCTCAACCGAATAATAACAGGCATTTCCCATATTTATTCTGTGCTTAATTTCCTCCCGAGTATCATTTATATTTGTTACTGTTGCTCCAAGATATTTGAACTTCTCCACCTCTTCAAAAGATAAATATCCAGTTTTTATATTTACATTTCGGACAATATTCTCGTCACGAGACATAATCATATAATTTGTCTTTTCGGAATTTACTTCCAAACCTATCAATAAACTAAAATAATACTTGAAGGAATTTATTTAATTCAATTTAGCTCATTGACGACGAACGTCATTAAATTTTCTATTGCATACGCTCATCTCAGACAGTATTATTAGGGGGTCTTTTTTGTTTGAGCCTGTCTGTCGATATATGTCGCTCAACGTTACACATTTAGCATATATATATATATATATTAATTTATGCTCGACCATGCCGAAATGTAGTAACTATACTCCTGGTAGCAGCCCTTCAATGGACCTCATTAAAGTACACCTATTCATTAAAGTTCAGGTGTTCCACCAATCAGAAAATACCATTGTAGCAATATGAAAGCGCAATTATCGATTATTCTCGGATATGCAATCGAAAGACAACTAGTTCTGTTACTATAATAATTAGGGTTAATTGTAAATAATATTCAAATAAATTGAATTTGTCATCTCGTTTTTCGATGTCTAAATCAATTTCAAGGTTATATCAAGATTAATGTTTATTTTACTCTCTAGATTATATCAAGGTCAATGACATTTGTTCCTCGGAAAAAAATCAATACTTTCGCGTCTGCGCACATCTCATAATTTACGAGATATTGCACGGGGTCAGTTTCGCTCCCCAGTCAGATAAGAATAACATGAATACTTATGAATCATTTAAAGTTAGAAATATGGTCGAGCATAAAAAGTCGTATGAAACTTGCCTATAATGGTAAGCTTGCGCTCGTTTCATAAACATACTCGCGTCTTAATTACTACCATTATAGGCTCGTTGCATAATGTACTATTATATAACTATTAATAAAATAATACTTCAAGGAATTTATTTTATTTAATTTAACTCATTGACGACGAACTTCTTTAACTTTTCAATAGCATACGCTCATCTCAAACAGTATTTTTAAGGGGTCTTTTTTTTTTTTTTGGAGCATGGCTTCGTTGTAAGTCGCTCAACGTTATACAAGTATATATATATATATAATATATTAATTTTTGTGTATCCTTCTGTTTATTCCTTTATTGGATAGCCTATCTTATGGTAGGCCTATGTCTTGTCATTGATTTTTCGCTATTCCTTTCTTTATCTTCCTGTTTATCTACCTTGATCTGCTCGCCTGTTTGTTCTTCTTTGTCTATTTACTCTGGTATTTATTTTCTGATATTTACCAATGTCAACGTTGCAAAAACCTATCATGATCTTCTGAATGTAAATTTATGTTCGTGGTAGAAGTTCTGCTGCACAGCATGTCCATGTTTTAACCCGCAGCAAGCTGGAAAGTCTAAACGGAACTTTTCCTGGCAGTCCGTGTGAAGATACCGGTTGTTAATGGCAGCGTAATGGCCAGAATGCTAATACTGCAACTGGGGAGTCTTATCTCTTGGTATTCAGGGCAACACATTCCGCCTGTAAGCAAGAACGGGAGCAACAGGACTTCTCAGCAAATGCCCTCGTTCTGCATTATCTCGGCCGCAATCCTACGTAACGGGAATATTCTTCAATGCTCGCTTAAAACCGTAGGCCTAGTATTTGCGTCATAGTTAATGGCCTAGAAAAATAATTTTATTTTTTCCCAGAAATTAGGCCTATGTAGCTATTTGAAACGCCAACAACTATATCTTCATTTTCTTTATAATCTTCTGCAACTTCTTTTCCACCTATTTATTTTTAAGTGTTATATTCCTTTGTCTTTACCTTTTCTGTCTTCTCTATTTTTCCCCTCGTCTCCCTTTTATTCATTTTATTTCACATTTTATTCACCAATTTCCTTGTCATTAAATTACCAGTATTTTATTATTATTATTATTATTATTATTATTACTTATTATTATCATTATTATTATTATCATTATTATTATTATTGTTATTATTATTGTTATTAGGAAATTGGGTCATTCCATGTAAAAAAGTATGTTTTTGAATCATGATGTCTCAAAAGTTAAAAATATTGTAGCAGGTTATTTTCTATGTTCTATGAATATGGAAAAAACCCAAGTCATGACGAACAGCCAACCACAACCAATCCAAGTCAACGCAACCAGATTACAGTACGTGGAAGATTACATCTATCTGGGCCAATTGGTCGGATTCAAAAGCTGCATGACGAGAGAGAAATAAAAAGAAGAATTGCATCAGCATGGAGAGCTTTCTGGTCACTGCAATTCATACTCCTTGACAAGAAACTGAACCGCAAACTAAAGCTGGAGGTGCTGCAATCCTGTATCCTCCCAACCTTACTTTACGGCTGTCAGACCTGGAAACTGACCGTGAACCAGAAGACACAGATCCAGGTCTGCCAACGCAAAATGGAGAGGAAAATCCTAGCACTCTCCCTCAGAGACAAGATTTCCAACACCAGACTCAAGCAGATGACAAACACCAGAGACAAGATTTCCAAGGGGAGCGCCTGAAATGGAAATGGGGAGGCCACGTGTCGAGACTTCAAGGCTGCAGATGGGCGCATATTTCCACCACGTGGGACCCACGCATCGGGAGGCGAAACCGAGGAAGACCTGGGACCAGATGGGCGGACTTCTTCAAGAGCCTAGCTGGACCCCTGTGGTCCAGAACAGCCAAGAACCGAGAAGAAAGAGATCGCTACAGTTTGCCAGTATCGAGTGAGAGTGCAAGTGTACACACACGAACGATGAACAAAACTTATATAGAACTGAATCTACCGTCATGCGGATTAGCTCACCGCATGATCTCTAAAGAGCTCCCCTTTTTAGGAGGCCATAGCCCTTCACGGGAAATCCAAAGGCTATTTCATTTATTCATTCATTCATTCATTCATTCATTCATTCATTCATTCATTCATTCATTCATTCATTCATTCATTCATTCATTCATTCATTCATTCATTCAAATATGAATTTTAAGCAGTACTGTATTTACATCTTTCATAGTTTGGCAGCAATCAGAATTTAAAATATTGGTTTAACAAAGAACACGGTTTCACTCGTTGAAGTTTTCTTGCTATGTAAAGGAAGATGGAAAAATGATTTCAATGCAATTCGGAAAAGAGGAGACTTGTTTATAAATGCCCTTAAAATGAAATATATATAATTTTTTAAATAGTTACCCGCCGTAAAATAATTTAAAAAAATATAGAACACAAAATGCAATTCATTTTTACAGACGAAAACGAAACGTATTCAATTCTTTAGGATATATTAATTCCACTGTGAAAATTTCAGATCGCTGACTTAAATATCATGTCAGTTTTTAATAAAAACAACTCACCGGAACAAAGGAGCTCAGCAGGTAGGCTCTCCCGTCGTACAGAATTTTGCGCGATCAAGGTCAGGGAGGCGGACGTTTGAGATTACTCGTCGTTACGAAGTCTCGCGAACGCTGCGACCGCCACACATAGCAAGCGATTTTGAACAGTCTGGACAAAATTTAATAATTTTATTAATTTAATTATTCACAGGGTTTTTGAGATCAAGTCATAAAACTTGTGTAATGGATTAAGAATAAGGTTTCTTTAATACGAATGAAATTCGCATGAATTTAATTTGTTGCATTCGAATATAAAACTATTTCTATTTTTCAACGAGATGTTTTAATGAGCATGCCGTAATATTATTCGGATTAGTCTTTAGGGTATTAAAATATGGTTATTCAGGTTTACAATGTCGTCTGTTTAGTTTCGATGACACTTCATATAGGGTGTCTAGAATATTTTAAATGATGGATAACATGTAGCTGCCACCCATTTTTCAGTCATCCGTATGACTAAAATATTAATGATATGGCGGTCATAGTTGGCAGTTTAATTTGTTTTCATAAAAACGTTATTATATTAAAAGCCCAAAAAAATTCCTGACATTACCGGGATATTCTTAAAATTTTGTATGGAATGACCAAATTACTAGGAAAGATTAGTAATCTTGGTGTTTTGAGATCTTTATGTTTTGAAATAAATAAATAAATTTATAAATTTAATTTTAATT
Organism: Periplaneta americana; assembly: GCA_025594305.2. NCBI lineage: Eukaryota > Metazoa > Arthropoda > Insecta > Blattodea > Blattidae > Periplaneta > Periplaneta americana. The sequence goes on along the minus strand of JAJSOF020000035.1, from coordinate 27,003,444 downwards.
TAATTTAACTTAATTTTATACTATACGTTGATTAGATTCAAGCTTGAATATGCATATGAGTGTCAGACATCTTGTTTTGTGTTTGTATTACCCATGTTCGACTTGTCCTTCTCTTATTCTTCTTTATCCCTGTCTTCCCCTTTTTCTCCTTGCATTCCTCATGTTCTCCTTAATTTCCCCGTGTTTTTCTAGTATGACCATTGTTTTTTTCTCCTTCTGTTGCCTTTGTTATCCTTCTCTTTGCCTTGTCCCCCTTCTTTTCGCTTCGTTCTTCTTGTCTTCCCTGTGTTATTGTATTCCCTTGGTTCACATTGTCTTCACCTTGTTTTGTGTTTGTATTACCCATGTTCTCCTTGACGTCCTCTTGTTATTCTTGTATCCCTGTCTTTCTCTTGTTCTCCTTGTATTCTTTTTGCTTTTCATTTCTTCCCTCTATTCTCTTTGTCTTCTCGTTCTCCTTACATTCCCCTTGTGCTTCTTGTATTCCCTTTATTCCTTTTATCTTCCCTTTGTTTTCCATATGTTCATCTTGGTCTCCTGTATTTCCTTGTTTTCCTGTTTTCCCGTTTTCGGCGGTAAATGAAGTTGCATTTTTATGTGCGTGTCAATTCCTTAGTTATCTCGTATACTTAGTACTTCTGCGTCAAAAACTAATGTATGCTATATAAAATTCTCCTTAGACGATCAGACAGTTTCAGCATAATCAGAAGACAATCTCCAAAGAACCAATCCTTTTCAAATCTCCAAATAATATAGGTTACGTTATTACGGTGCCACTGCAGGAGATTGTAATAATGGTTGCGAGTATTATAATTGTTATTACGATGAACTTAATTTTCTAGCTCGTATGGAGCAATCACAATGATAAAGGTAACTCAAGCAGGTTGCACGATATTAATAGCGAAACTCGCCGTCTGCTCATGTGAACTACAGCAGCTGCATCTCCGTGGAAACCCTTACCTTAATTAGTCAGGATATAGAATAACGTGTAATACTTCTCTTTTTACACAGCGCTCGACATTGCTATATCTTCTCGTATTGATCCGCCGCGAGACATAGTACCCAGCATTTCTAGGGAATGAATTCAGTTCACTCTGTCTTTGGTGAAATTGTCTAAAACGGAACCGTCCCAGATCAAGGTGATTGAATTTAATGAAAATGCATATTTTTGCTAATTTTCCTTCGTTCTCAAATAGGTAGGCCTACTATGAATAAGAAATCGTGCAAATGTTCTGAAGTATTATAAATACAGAAACCATGTAAATGTTCTCAAATACTAGAAATAAAAAACTTCATGAAAATTTCAAATACCAGAAATATAAAAAAACCATTAAGAATTTCCCAAATAGTAGAAATGTAAAAACCATTGAAAAGTTCCCGAATTAATACTAGAAATATAAAAGCAATGGAAATGTTCTCAAATACTAGAAATGTAGAAACTATGCAAATGTTCTCAAATGCTGCAAATATAAAAACCATTGGAAAGTTCACAAATATTATAAAAATAAAAACAATGTAAATGTTCTCAAATACTAGAAGTGTAATAAAACCATTTAAAAGTTCCCAAATACTATAAATATGAAAGTTGTGTATATGTTCCCAGATACTAAAAATATAAGACCATGCAAATGTTCTCAAATATTAAAAATATAAAAGCCATTGAAATATTCTCAAATCATTGAAAAGTTCACAAATATTAGAAATATAAAAACAATGTAAATGTTCTCAAATACTGGAAGTATATACAACCATTTAAAAGTTCCCAAATACTAGAAATATGAAAGCCGTGTAACCATTGAAATGTTCTCAAATACTATAAATACAAAAACCATGGAAGAGTTCACAAATATTAGAAATGTAAAAGCAATGTAAATGTTCTCAAATACTAGAAGTATATAAAACCATTTAAAAGTTTTCAAATACTAGAAATTTAAAAGCCGTGTATATATTCCCAAGTACTAAAAATATAAAACCATGCAAATATTCTCAAATACTGGAAATATAAAAACCATGGAAATATTCTCAAATACTAGAAATACAAAAAAACATTGAAAAGTTCACAAATATTAGAAATATAAAAACAATGTAAATGTTATCAAACACTAGAAGTAAGTTATATAAAGCCATTAAAAGTTCCCAAATACTAGAAATATGAAAGCCATGTATATGTTCCCAGACAATAAAAATATAAGACCATGCAAATGTTCTCAAATAATATAAATATAAAAACCATGGAAATATTCTCAAATACTACAAATACAAAAACCATTGAAGAGTCCACAAATATTAGAGATATAAAAACAATGTAAATGTTCTCAAATACTAGAAGTATATAAAACCATTTAAAAGTTCGCAAATACTAGAAATATGAAAGCCGTGTAACCAATGAAATATTCTCAAATATTAGAAATACAAAAACCATTGAAAAGTTCACAAATATTAGAAATATAAAAACAAAGTAAATGTTCTCAAATACTAGAAGTATATAAAACCATTTAAAAGTTCGCAAATACTAGAAATATGAAAGCCGTGTAACCATTGAAATATTCTCAAATACTAGAAATACAAAAACATTGAAAAGTTCACAAATATTAGAAATATAAAAACAATGTAAATGTTTTCAAATACTAGAAGTATATAAAGCCATTTAAAAGTTTTCAAATACTAGAAATATAAAAGCCGTGTATATGTTCCCTAATACTAAAAATATAAAACCATGCAAATGTTATCAAACACTAGAAATACAGAAACCATGAAAATGTTAGAAATATAGAAACTATGAAAATTTTCTCAAATGTTAGAAATGTAAGAACCATGAAAATGTTCTCAAATACTAGTAATATAAGAACCGTGGAAATATTCTGCGAATATAGAAATATAATAACCATGAAAACATTTTTTGATACTGGAAGTATAAACCATTGACATAGTACGAAAATGTGCCTTCTGACATAGTACAATCCTGTGACGAAAATGTGTTACTTGGCATACATTCCTGTGACGAAAATGTAATATGTGATGAGACATGTTACTAATATAATTTGTGACGATTGATCCGAACCCAATTCAACATCATGCCGACAGAGTGGCATATCCATTATAAATTACAGACTTGATAATTTGAAAAAATTTATTAGTCCTTTGAACTTGTTTGGCGAAACATTTAGGGCCGATTGTATAAACCATTTAATCTTAGATCAGAGGTTAAATTGATCCTCGTTCTAGCTGAACTTGGAATTTTGTGTTGTATAAAGTCTAATCTGAGATTAATTTGTCTTAAACTAAAGTCAACTTTGACTGAAGAAGTTTCTCCTATTAAGTTAGACGATCCAAGTTCAGTTATTTCTTTTCTGTTTGAAATATACGAATGGTAGATTGTGCAAATAGAATAACCATTATTATTAATATTAATAGATATGGTAGGTACATTTATATATTTTCAATTTCTTGCCTTTATACACAAATATTCTTATATTTTACAAGGCTTTATCGTGTTCAGCAGTATCAAATAACATAACCTATAATATATTATGTTTATAACAACCATTAATTATTAATAGATATGATAGGTACATTCATAAATTTTCAATTAACTGTATTACTAAACGAAAATTGTCCTTTTATAAAGCTTTATTATGTTTAGCTGTATCAAACACCATAACATAACAATTTGGAAAACGGTCGGCCTTCTTCTAATTGTCCGCCATTATTTACAATGTACAAAACAAACCAGTGTCTCCAACAGAGTGTACGGAAAGTCGCCAAAAAGTAATTAGAAAGTAGCTAGATTTCTCATTATCAACAAAGAAAGATTCAATTTTTTTACTGTGGAGTGCTAAAAAGGTTGCTAAATCCCTATTTAAGCAATATAAAAGTTAAAAGAAATTGTCGTTGGAAAAGAGTTAAAGTCGCTAAATTGGCGACACTGAACAAACCTGTACAACATGGCCCGCGCATCGCATACTTTACCTGTTTACGGCACCGAAATCCGTTCAGTGGATCAGTAAAGAATCTAGGTATTTATATGGATAAAAGTATAAATTGGAACATTCAAGTTGCAGAAACCTGCAATAAAGTATTCTCATTAATCCACTTGTTTAGGCGATTGAAGAATTTTCTACCTTTTCCATGAAAAAAAGGTTGGTGCAAACACTCGTGATGCCCCACTTCGATTACTGTGATATTCTGCTTACTGACCTAAGCGTTACTTCGGCGCAGAGACTACAACGTGTTCATAATATGTGCGTCCGTTTCGTCTGCAATATTCGCCGGGCTGATCACGTAACACCATCCCTCGAAATGTTGTCCTGGCTCCGTCTAGAAGATCGTAGGAAAATCCACTGTCTTTCCCTTCTCTTTCATATATTGCATTTCTCCACTCCTGTCTATCTTGCGTCTCGTTTTCAAAATTTATCCACCCATCATAACCTAGACACACGATCACAACACTCCTCAATATTATCCATTCTCTCCCACCGAACATCCTCATATTCATCTTCTTTCACTGTGTCTGTTCCTCGACTTTGGAATTCCCTACCGAGTAATGTCAGGGACTGTCAGGCATCAAACCAATTTAAGAATAGGCTAACAAAATATTTTTCCTAACAATTCTTGTTAACAATAATAGCTGTTTCAGGTTTCTCAATGTTTAATGGTTATATATATCACAGATAAATATCTAAATTATCTCATTATTATTATTACTATTATTATTATTATTATTATTATTATTATTATTATTATTATTATTATTATTATTATGACTATTTCTTACCAATGTTTATTATTGTCACACTAACATTAATTATCCAACTTTCATTATTTACTTTCATGTTGTTTTGTGATCTAGATATTAATGTAATAACTGTGTAAGCAATTGTATTCAATTAGAATTAGAGTCTGGCTGGGCGGAAGAGAAGGCCTACTGGCCTTAGCTCTGCCAGATTAAATAAATAAATTATTATTAAATTATTTATCGATGTTGCCAAATTCTTTTCACGTGAACTTCGATTGCATTTGAGCCAAGGTAATTTGATCGCAGAAAAGTTTTATACAATAGAAGAAGTGTCTGAACTCGGTTCATTTTCCGATCTTCGATCAAAGTTGATCTTTAGTCAAGGAGTTTTATACAGTTGGACCTTAGAGTAGTGAAATCTTCTTCCTGTCTGTATATTACAAAATCCCGGAAGTCTCTCTAAATTTATTAGATAAAGTATATAACGCGGTAGTTAGATCTACAATTACGTATGGGGCAGAAATTTGGGGTTGGGGAAGAACGGAAAAACTTAACCAGGTACAAAGCGACTTTTTAAAACGGATAGCGGGGGTGGGGAGGGTAACGGCTAGCAGCGGAATCCTAAGATAATTCGGACGCCATAGAGACTCAATAGAATGCAAGATAAAAGTTTTAAAGTACTACTTGAGGATTGTGCATGGAGATCAGTCTCTTATTAGAGCGGTCTGTTATAGGGAGCAACTCGAGAGGAGAGACCAAATAACCTGGGCAGGTGGATTACGCAGAGGGTTGGAGGAAATAGGCATGGGATTTATAATCGCGGAAGATTGCAGGAACAAGCGAAATGTCTGGCGGAAAGTCAAGAAACGCCTGAAGGACATAGACAGGCAAATAACAGAAGGGGAATGTAGGGGTAAGGTTGCTCTGGAGATCCAATCGATGATCAAAACAAATTGGGGGGCCGAATTATATCTCTATGGAGGTATCAGAGAAGGTAGACTGGGTTTAATCTGGTTTCGTCTAGGAGCCTGGAGGGCACTTAAAACAGTAAACGAAGAGGGAGCGAGAATATGTCCTCTTTGTGGTAAAGGCGAGACATCACACCATATTTTATCGGAGTGTGAAGCCACAGAAGCTCTGAGGAAACGATTCCTGCCAGAGTCCTTCATTACATCTAGCAGGGGCCACTTGGCAACATACAATATGTTAAATAACGTTAAATTTTGTGACAGTGTGGGGAAATTTATGGGAAAATTTCGACAGTTGTGGGTGGAACTGGCCGAGGGGGAGGGAGCCGAGAAAATAAGGGAAAGAGTTATTAATTAGTGTTGGAATGATAAAGTAATAAGGGGATAATGTTCATTTTGTATTTATAGTGTCTTTTTTATATTTTTATTTTATCGCGTGTGTATGTTTTTTTTTAATGTATTACCATTATATTTATTAGTTGGATTATTTCGTGCAGTCTCAATAAGGAATTGAATTGTTTATATATATATATATATATATATATATATATATATATATACACGGTCTTACTAATAAAAACTCTATATACAGACGTTTAACTGTCTTATACTTATACAATGAGTAGCTCGTTTATAAGTCGTGTGTAAATTTCTTACTAATAATCACTACATAAGTCGTGTATAACAGTATAACTGTTACACAGCTACGTCATAGTTAGCGCTCTAGTGTGGTGTGTTAAATATCGATAGTACAACTGGCTCTAATCGATTACCACACTACATTTTGGTCAAAGAGTACACGCTACAGCAATATTATTCTAATAATTCTATGATCTTTGGTTTATTCTTCTGTGGTTACAAGGTAAACATCATCATAAAATGACAGTCGATACGAACAGCTGTTAAAGGGGCGGCCATTTTTTCCCTATATACAACGTTTAAACAAGGGGTTTCGTGTATATAACTACTGCAAAGCAATTCCCATTGTATAGTTACAGCCTGTTTATACGTTCATAGCTTATTCACGGTTTATTAGTAACGTTTTCTGTCTCAATTCTGCATAAGTCTCGTATAAAAACTATACACGGTTTATTAGTAAGACTGATTATATATATATATATATATATATATATATATATATGTTTCATTGTGTCTTTTTTTCTCTCTCTTTTCATATCTTACATTTATTTTATTTTTATTATTTTTGTGAAATTTGGTTTGTGGTTAGATTAGTTGTAATTGTGATAATTAATAATGGCAGTAATCATAATAACTGTTGTTTTACTATTTTATTATTAGTAGTATTATTTTTGTTTTCTTTGAAGATTCAAACTGTGCATAGTTACAGCACGAATGGCCGTACGGGCTCGTGCGAAGGATCTTGTGTACTGAGTTTGTATAATTTATTATGCATCAATAAATGCACTTATCTATCTATATTTAACACATACACAGTAACACAGAAAATCGAAAGTTGGAGGCACAGAAGGGTGTTTCCTCGTGAACAGGGTGAGGCTCCCGTCCAGAATTAGCGGGAACTGGATGCCGCCACCTGTTGAGTGTTGTCGCGTAGCAACAAGTAGTCATGGACCACCGCGAATGAGGAAGCACGCCGGATCGATGAGGCCCCGTGCTGTGCTGGCAGTCTAATTCCATCTGCAGGGGAAACCATAAATAAACTTATACAAGCACCTAGCCCACAAGTAGCAATGCTCACAAGCTAAAAATCATCACTTCGAGCGAAGAGGATTGGTGTTAAATTGTCGGAAATTTCCCTCATATTTCTGGACCTGCTAACTTTGTAATCACACACAAAATAAACAGAAACAATTTTAATGCCAAGCTACTAAATTCAATTACGACTCTTCGATAAGCCCTTTAGCATTTATGGTAATGACAAATCAGTTCTTGGTATACAGTCTGTCTGTTAACACAGCCATTACACTTGTCAAGGATGTTACATTTTTGCTATTTTCAAATTCTGTATAGTATTGAAAATGAAATTACTTATGTCAACTTTTGATATCAGAATCAATTTAGAAAAGCAGTATCATTTTACAGAAAAAACGTTGTTGAATAAAATTTATTATTATTTCAGAAAATAAGGAAAGGGTTCCGTCACGGATGTTACAAGATTTGTGAACTCACTTCACACCTTATTAACAAAAAGTGTAAAATTCAGGTCTCTGCCTCAAGTGAAAAGAGATTCATTCTCATAGCGTCCTTGTGAAAGCTATGCAAATCTCATGCCTTCCAATTAGTTCACAAAAACATAACCTTCAAACTATTACAAATATATCCTATAACTGACCAACGGTGTAGAAAGTGACGCGTGGCTAAGTTCGGTTTGCTCCCAGCCTCCCTTATTTCTCCCATCTGTCAGTTACCTATGTCTTTTCTATGTACAGGGACATCATTTTATTTTTACTTCCATTTTTATTGGACCTGAGTTTTTGAATATACTTCACTCCCACCCCCTCTACTAGTAAACTTCAAACCGATCTCCACACAGAACCGAGGCCGCGTATACAGTACTGAGTTAGTGAGTATAGTACGTTCCAGAAATATGTTCGCGTTTTCCAGTGACGAAAGAGCTTTCATATTTTCGCACAGGTACTGTCGTCCGTTTGCCTACGTCGCATCCCGGTTTCCCCTACCTGCTTCTGTTCGTCCCTCTGTAAAGTCTAGTATCTGGGCTGTCTTAGCTCTTTTCTGAAAACATTAATTTCTGTTAGGAATTGGACGTCTACGTAATATTATACAAATGTTTAAAATAACTTAAATAAAAGGGCCTCCTTAAGTAATTAACTGTCACGTGATTTCCCCCTTTTCTACGACCCTCCGACAAAACCACTTGAACGGACAGTAGATAGCATTTCTGAGTAATTTTATCTTTTCGAATCGGGCAGAAATGAAGATTGAATTTACAGTACGTAAGGTACTCTTTTATAGAGTAGGTATAGAATTATTTCAAAATGAGTTACTAGTACGAAGGAAGAAGCTGGTAATTGGAATTAAGTACAGTAGTCTATAGTGCAATAACATGCACTAAAGAACTGAAGCCTGTATCAAAATGAACGGCCACCATTTTAAAAAATGTGTTTAAATATCCATATTATGATTATTTTTCAATTTAACTTCATTCTCTATATTGTACGCTAATGTGCTGTAACAGTACAATATACACTGCATAATTAATACGTCCGAATGGATAGCTCAATTCGTGAGTAAAAAACACTAAGTGTTAATATAGCACTGTATTTTGATTAAACAAAAACCTAATGCAAATATCAAACTCAAAATTGCGATATTTCCTAGTTTACATAAATGGATGCACTACTTTTCTTCCCTCCTATACCTAGTAAAGTGATTTGAATTTTACGCCAGTATCATCGAACTCCAGTCTTGGAAGGGGGAGCAAGCGGTGTTTCCGGTTCTAGACCTTTAATCCAAGGATATAGCCTGGTTAATATTGAAAATGTTAGTAAAAATAAAATGATGTCCCTGTAGGTATTGGAGTAACTGAGACCAACACACTAGACTGACACGTGGTTCTTGCACTTAGCATAAAGTCTACTTGATGCTGGACACGTCACAAGAAGCAGAAAAGGACTTCATATTGCAAGCGCAACGGTGGATTATTTTCAACTAGCTAATTTGACTGATAATGTAGCTAACAGGAAAAGTCCAAATTATTAGACCTACGTCTTAACGTTACATCACAGGCTCAACATTGCGTAAGATATAGCCTATTATTATTATTATTATTATTATTATTATTATTATTATTATTATTATTATTATTATTATTATTTACAAAATTTTGAAGAAATCTAAGCGTAGGCCTATAGAAACTATCGTAAATGCTATTTTGTCAGGGTTTAAAAAATAAAATATAAATGGGCTCGTCCGGGATTTGAACACGGGACCTCTCGCACCCTAAGCGAGAATCATACCCCTAGACCAACGAGCCGAGATGCCTTGTAGACTGTTAGCTCATAAGGACATCGAGCTTTATGCCTCGGTGACTAGAGGGATGGGTGGTAATTATTAGGAACCGGATTTTTATGTAATTGCATATTATATTCTTTTCAACCTAACCGTATATAAATAACAAATCTTTGGGAATCTTGTAATTACCATTAGTATATTAAAATTTAATACTGCATATTTTTACATATTTACCCCACATAACATATTATGGCTTGGTATTACATAAATCTACATATTTAGGGGTTTTATTCATTTCTACTTAACTGAAGTAGTAGTAGTGGTAGTGGTAGTGGTAGAGGTAGTGGTAGTGGTAGTGGTCGTGGTCGTGGTCGTGGTCGTGGTGGTGGTGGTGGTGGTAGTGGTAGAGTTATTTTGCCTGGTAGAGTTAAGGCCATGAGGCCTTCTCTTCCACTCAACCAGGTTTCAATAATATACATGAGATACAAAATTTGATTACAAAACAACACAAAAGAAAATACCTTAGAAATTACATAAAATATAGTAGGAAATTACAATAGACAAGATCAATTACATAATATAAAATTAATAATATATAAATATGTGAAATACACAGATTTAAAAAAAACCTTTTTACTTACCCAAGAAGGGATATAATTGTTCTGCATATGTCTTAACAAGCCGTTCCCATGCAATTTGCAATCTTACCCACCCTCTTCCTAATCCTTCCAGGGAAAACCCATGTCAAGTCTGACATGACCCGCAATAAAGTAGCCAAATTTTGAAAAGAAGCTGGAATAAAGGAACAAACTGGAAATATGTTGAAAGATTAAAGTAAATAGCTTTTCACGTTATTGCTTTACCTCTTTACTTTAAATTTAGTAGACCTATCGGAAATGGGATTTTCTGAGGAATTAGAAAGTATGGTTCTCGGCTGGAATAATCCTTCCCTTCTGAATGAGACAGGAATGTCACTTTTCAAACAACAGTTTGTAAATGTCTATAGTTTGAGGTTTTAGTAGGTACTTTGTTTCTTACAGGGAGCAGCTAAAATGCATGTATCCCACATCTCCTCTTATTTTCTCCTAATCCAGTAAAGCGAAACAGTGCTTGCAGTTCTGTTGTGTCATTCATTTCACTCAGTTCTCTAGTTTTAGTACTTACAATATAAAGTGCAAGTGAGTTTATCTACAACTTTTAACTAACTAAAATGGCCCCTGTACGTTCAACCCTAATGACAAAAATAAAATCATGGATTGCGATTCACGAAGCTTTCCCTACAGATGGGAAAATAGTAATGTGTCAAGTGTGCGGTAAAAAAGTCGGGTGCTCTATGAAATCACAACTGGAGAGTCTTACTTATCCTATACCTGCCAGATAATGATATTAAATATTTTCACGATTTTACATATTTTATTACATGTTCAGCTCAATTTTCTTACATAAATATGTACTATTTCACACCTTGATATTACACAAAAATCCGGTCCCTATTTATAAATGGAAAGGCTTAATATGCACCCAAGAAGAAAATCTTTGTCGCGGGATAAAATAATTAATAAAGAAGAAATGCGCACAAGTGCGCCAACCGTTTCTGTAATCACCAAAGCGTAAACTTAGACTTGCTAATGAGGTAACAATGTGCATAGTATCTCGGCTCGTTGGTCTAGGGGTATGATTCTCGCTTAGGGTGCGAGAGGTCCCGGGTTCAAATCCCGGACGAGCCCATTTATTTTTTCGCTTTTATCAACACTGACAAGATATAATTAATAATACCTCCTATAGGCCTACGCTTGGCCTTCTTCAAAATGAGACACTAATACATCTTACATAATATTAAGCCCGTGATATAGCCGGAGAATGTTAAGACGTAATAATTTTTACTTTTCCTGAAAGTTACAGTATCAGTCAAATTTGCTAGTAGAAAATAATCCACCAGTCCGCTTGCAATATGAAGTCCTTTTCTGCTTCTTGTGATGGGTACCGCATCGTGTAGACTTCATGCAAAGTGCAAGAACCACGTGTCAGTCCAGTGTGGTAGTCTCAGTTACTCCAATACCTACACAGAGTAGACATAGGTAAGTAATAGATGGGAGAAGTAAGGGAGATTGGAAGCAAACCGAACGTAGCCAACGTGCCAGTTTTTACGCTGTCAGTTATAGGATATAGCCTAAATATTTATAGTAGTTTGAATGTTCAATGGATGGTAGAGATAAAATTTGCCCGGAAAACTTTAAATCGCAAAATAATGCTAAAATTTCAAATCGGAAATTTTTCCTGAAAATTTTCTCCTTGTTAAAAAATATTTTCAGTAGGCCTCTAACTATATTGAGCCTTCCAATTGAATCGGTCATTTGTAAAACCACATGAATCCACATTTTTATGAAAATGAGTTACCGGTACTATAGGAAGCACTATGGGTAGACGCATAATTTCCATTTGAAACAACATGAGTCCGATCATTACTAAGCATTCTATAAAATTTTAAAATATTGAGTTCTTACAAAACCACATCAGTCCCGGACTTATGTGGCTTTAACGCTTAACGCCGTGATGTAACCATGATGCAATTGCTATCATGCACTTCTTTGTCAAGGTGTTGGACAGTGAGTGTAGTTCCAAGAGTTCTGTAGAAGAAAAAATAATGAACAGTGTTCTATGGAAGTACCTGCACCTGATATAATAGACATTTTTAATAAAACTATGTGATTTGAAAGCAAAAACGAACAAGATATGTACCTGTGTACCTTCAAGGACTTGTAGAAGTGCATGATATAAAGAGAATAAGTCCTCGAAGAGAGATCCCAAACCTAGAAATACTGTCTTTTGGAGGGATAATATGCAATTTATGTTATTTTCTTATTGTGAAGTAAAGGTATGCGTATACTCATACATTGCCATTAAACATGTGACACACTGGTATAAAAATTAAATACTCGCGAATAACTTTTTTAAGTCGACTATGATATTTTGAATTCAATTTCTGAATGATATGAATAATTTTGAATATGAAATAAAAATAACAATATAAATTGACTGAAAATTGTATAATAGTGTATTTCATATTACAGCCAACGATACACTCCATGTTTTGTCAGGATACTGGAGTTATTATTGGTACTTGTTAAAACAACATGAGTCCAAGAAATTAAAACATATTTTAAGGTGATATGAAATGAGATAATTAAGATACAACGCTTTTGTAATCAGACATACTAATAATGTATGGTCCTCCTGTAAAAGTTTTACAAACTGCACAGAAAATCCATAGACAGTTTTATATGTTTTTCTCGAAACTTATTTTCTGTGACTCATGTGGTTTTACAAATGACCGATTCAATTTATAGAATGGTACATATATAATGATTAATTTTCCTGACATTTATCACTTTATTAAAGAAAACTTTTAGGTTATTGAATTTAGAAATTTTATAATAATTGTTCAAATATAATTACGAATTTTTCTATAAATTTTCCCCTAATTAAGCAATGTTTTTAACTTTGTAATTTTGTTGAGGCTTATAATAATTGTACTAAAATAATTATGAAATCATCTGGAAATATTCTCATTATTAAGTTTTGTTAAGTTTTGCAATTGAGTCATATTACGTTTACTTTCACGAGAACTAAGGATGCGGATTTTCGACCATAGGATGAATGTAAAGTTGACCAGGAATATCGGAAGAGAGAAATTTGTACCTATAGGAATGTCAGTGTCTTATTCAGCCCGCGTCCTAAGTAGCGCACTTCTTTTCATATAAACAATAGGATTAAAGTAGGAATAGTAGCCATTTCAAGTGTTGTGATTGGCTATGATACTCATATTGAATTTAGAGTGGTGTATAGCAAAAGTTGTGTAACTTATATTGCATACTTTTGAAAACTGGCAGTATAGTTAATTAAGGAAAGTGCTATTTCCTAATCTAATTCACTCTAACTATGTCACATATGTCGACCTCCTGTCACTTTGTTATCCTCTCTTCTAATCCACTCTAACCTTATAACCTTGTCACAGTACTCGAACTTCTGTCATTTTGCTACCTTCTCATTAACCCATTTTAACCTTGTCGCAGCCATCAACCTCCTCTAACTTTGCAATCTTCTCATTTACCCACTCCAATTTTGTCACAGCCATCGACCTCCTGTCACTTTGTTATCTTCTCATCTACCCACTCCAATTTTGTCACTCTCATCGACCTCCTGTCACTTTGTTATCTTCTCATCTACCCACTCCATTTCGTCACTCTCATGGACCTCTTGTCACTTTCTTATCTTCTCATCTAACCACTACAGTTTTGTCACACACATCCACCTTCTGTCACTTTGTTATCTTCTCATTTACCCACTCCAATTTCGTCACTCTCATCGACCTCCTGTCACTTTGTTATCTTCTCATCTACCCACTCCATTTCGTCATTGTCATGGACCTCTTGTCACTTTCTAATCTTCTCATCTAACCACTACACACATCCACCTTCTGTCACTTTGTTATCTTCTCATCTAGTCACTCCAATTTTGTCACACTCATCGACCTCCTGTCACTTTGTTATCTTCTCATCTACCCACTCCATTTTGTCACTTTCATCGACCTCCTGTCACTTTGTTATCTTCTCACATAACCACTTCAGTTTTGTCACACACATCCACCTTCTGTCACTTTGTTATCTTCTCATCTAACCACTACAGTTTTGTCACACATATCCACCTTCTGTCACTTTGTTGTCTTCTCATTTACCCACTCCAATTTTGCCACACTCATCGACCTCTTGTCACTTTGTTATCTTCTCATCTACCCACTCCATTTTGTCACCCTCATCGACCTCCTGTTTCTTTGGTATCTTCTCATCTAACCACTTCAGTTTTGTCATACTCATCGACCTCCTGTCACTTTGTTATCTTTTCATCTACCCACTCCATTTCGTCACTCTCATGGATCTCTTGTCTCTTTCTTATCTTCTCATCTAACCACTACAGTTTTGTCACATACATCCACCTTCTGTCACTTTGTTATCTTCTCATCTACCCACTCCAATTTTGTCACACTCATCGACCCCCTGTAACTTTGTTATCTTCTCATCTAACCACGTCAATTTTGTCACACTCATCGACCTCCTCTCACTTTGTTATCTTCTCATCTACCCACTCCATTTGTCACTCTCATCCACCTCCTGTCACTTTGTTATCTCCTCATCTACCCACTCCATTTTGTCACTCTCATGGACCTTTTGTCACTTCGTTATCTTCTCGTCTAACCACTTCAGTTTTGTCACACACATCCATCTCCTGTCACTTTATCTTCTCATCTATCCACTCCAATTTTGTCATACTCATTGACCTTCTGTCACTTTTCTATCCCCTCATCTAACCCATTCTAACCTCGTCACAGCCATTTGATATGCTGTCATTTTGCTATCCTCTCATCTAACCCATTCTAATCTTGTCACAGCCATCGACCTGTCACTTTGTTATCTTCTCATCTACCAACTCCTATTTTACCACAGTCCTCGACCTCCTGGCACTTCACTATTCGCTGAACTACCCACTCTAATCCTGTCGTAGGCCTTGGCCTCCTGTCACTTAATTATCCCCTCACCTAACTCACTGGAACCGCGGCACAACTCTTGACCTCCTGCATTTTGTTATCCAATCATGAAATCACTCTAGGCTTGTCACAGTCCTCGACCTCCTCCACTTATCCTCCTTCTCTTCCTGCTCAACGACGGTCAATATAACGTAAAAATAGTAACACGATATAGCTACAATCACTGAAGACCCGAACAATTCATACTCGTAAATGCTGATTTACAGCCTTAATCAATTTTAAAGCAAGAGTCGTTGCTGACTCTCATATTTTTCTTCTTCGTTATTTTTCTTCTTCTAAAATTAATTATTTCCGATTTTCCTTTCTTCATTCATTCTTTTTTTCTTCCTTCCTTTCTTTCTTCATGACCTTTTTACTTTATTCGTTTTAATATCAATTTTTATGACTTTCCTTCATTTCTACCTTTGTTACTTATTTCCGTTTAATGTGATTGTTTCTCTACTTACTTTATTAAAACTATCCTTCTCTCTTTTTTAGTTCTATAGGCTTTCTCCCGTTTTCTTTATGCCTTAACTTCCCATTTCCTTCCTTCTTTCATTCAATTTTCCTTTACAACCGTTGTCTTACAACCAAACATTTCCATGGGGTAGAAAAAATTATTTCTTTTCTTCCATTATGTTAATAACGTCAAAACAAATGCTTACACATATTTTGGTCACTCGAGCACAATTACGAGGGCCGTGAAAATAAGGTTTCCTGGAGCCGTTTACAAGAAGAAAACTCAATTGTAGTTCTAGATCGTAGGCACTTACTGGGAAAGACGGGGTCATCCCTAAATACTGCACCCTTAGCTAGCTTTTGTACACCCGTTACGTAATGACGTAGGGACCGGATTTTTATGTAATTACATATTATATTCCTTTCAACCTAACAGTATATAAATAACATATCTTTGCGAATCTTGTAATTACCATTAATATATTTCAATTTGATACTACATATTTTTACATATTTAGCCCACATTACATATTATCGCTTGGTATTACATAAATCTACATATTTAGGGGTTTTATTCATTTTTACTTCTCTAAAAGGAAAAAAAAAGAAATTTCTGCTGGGGAAGTTTACAATTTGAAATAATTTAAAAAAGCCTTTTTACCTACCCAAGAAAGGAAATAATAATTGTTCTGCACACATCTTAACAAGCCATTCCCATGCAGTTTGCAACCCTACCCACCCTCTTCCTAATAATTCTTCCAGGGAAATCCCGTGTCAAGTCTGACATGAGCCGCAATAAAGTTGTCGACTTTTGAAAAGAAGCTGGAGTAAAGGAAAAAACTGAAAAGATGTTAAAAGATTAAAATAAATAGCTTTTCAGGTTATTGCTTGACCTCTGTACTTAAAATTTAGTAGACCTGTACGGAAATGGGATCTTTCGAGAAAATACGAGTATAAAGTATGGTTCTCGGCTGGAATAATCCTTCCCTTCTGAATGAGACAGGAATGTCACTTTTCAAACAACAGTTTGTAAATGCCTATAGTTTGAGATCTTAGTAGGTACTTTGTTTCTTACAGGGAGCAGCTAAAATGCATGTGTCCCACATCTCCTCTTATTTTCTCCTAATCCAGTAAAGCGAAACAGTGCTTGCAGTACTGTTGTGTCATTCATTTCACTCAGTTCTCTAGTTTTAATACTTACAGTACAATTAACGTGCAGGTGAGTTTATCTACTACTTTTAACTAACTAAATGGCCCCTGTATCTTCAACTCTAACGACAAAAATAAAATCATGGATTGCAATGGACGAAGCTTTCAATACAGATGGAAAAATAGTAATGTGTCAAGTGTGCGGTAAAAAAGTCGCGTGCTCTATGAAATCACAACTGGAGAGTCTTACCATCCTATACCTGCCAGATATTGATATTAAATATTTTCATGATTTTACATATTTTGGTACATATTCAGCTTATTTTTCTTACATAAATATGTACATATTTCACACCTTGATATTACATAAAAATCCGGTCACTAGTAATGAGTTCTGTGTTGATTGTGCTGCTTGATCAAACCGACTCCACTAACTGCAACATAAGTATCCCGCCAAGTTCGAAACGTTCGTTAAATAAAATATAATTTCGACCACCAGTGCTATACACCAGTTTTTTTTAAATCAAATTGCGAGAAACACCTATCATTTCGCCTGACCGATATGGCATCGACCAAATAGAGATAGCTGCCATTTTTTTATCGAATTGGAAATGACAATGAAAGAAGAATTGTAAATAATGTTGTCCGAAGAGAAGAAGCGAGAGAACCTTGAGAATATCAGTGGCGTAGCGTCAATGTAAGCTAAAAAGCTTAACTTCCCCAGTTAATAATAACTTCATAATAAACCTGCAGTTTATGAACAAAATTATTTATTAATTTTAATAGAATTTATATTTATGCGTTAAATATTGTGATGCGGCAGGTCAAGATGATTCGTGATGCTGCAGTAAACAAGAAGCCTGCACACACCAGCTTCCAATCCCCTCATTCTTCTCTGCAACCCACCCCGCAGATTTTCCATCCCTTTCTAACTAAACTATCCTGGTCGCAAGGCTCGCAAGAAGCTAGCTTTGACATTGAAAATAAGTAGTTTCCGAGTTATCCCTTTCATGAGTTGTGTTCAGTTGAAGTGTTAGTGTGCATTGTGGCTGATATAATAAATAATGAGTGAAATAACAGTTCCTGACACCGATTTACTTTAATTTTTAGGACAATTCTATTATCAAGACTGACTTACGAACAAAAGTGCTATTTAAACAACAAATGACAGTGTCTATTTGTTAGAGATATGTGTAAAACATGAAATCATATTTTACTACGTACCATTTGAGGTCATGACTTATTGGTGTTACGTACGAGGTTCCAACCAATCTTCGGACTGCTGACTTGACATTGACTACTATTTATTTTAAGACTATATTTTTGTAATACGTTTTCTCATATGTACATGAAAAACAACTTGAGTTAGCTCCCCTTGCTCAAAATTTCATGCTACGCCACTGGAGAATATATCTCCCAACCTTGGCTTTGCACATCTCGGCCATCACCGACATGTGGTTTGGGATCCTCGGTCACTGTGCCAACTGAGCTACTAATGTGGTTAACCCTTCGTTACTCGCGTTAAATTCCGTAACGCCAGTACTCACCTGGATTACAATGGTAATCCACATTTGTTTTTGTTTACAGACAAGGTTTAAACATTGGAATTAGATTTAAATGTTAAGAAATATATTGTTTTCAGTTATTACAGTAATAAGAATAGATATGGTACGCATAACGGAACGTATTAAATATAAATATTAATAATGAAATGGATAGTACACAAATTGCATTCAAGTGACATGTTTGCATAATATTTCAACACTGGTCGTGTCTTTGAGTCATAATTTATTGTTGCATCATAGTTATGAGTTAGTTCACTATCATCATAATTATGTAGGTTATCTAGCATTGTTGCTCACTCGATGTTTGAAGGTCATCTGAACTCTTGATCTCTCTTAATCTCTCCCACGGGAAACGCAAGTTCACTACTGCTGACCTTACTTACGTCATATTTGATAACCGAATACCTCACTCAGGGGTGTAGCAATGAAAAAATTCAGGGATGTAACAATCATTCTCACTTCACTTGTAATATTTTACAGATGTTTTTGTGTATTGTAAGAAGGATATTGATGCACTTTCATGTTTATGTTTGCATTTCACACTTTACACACGTGAGTCTAATCTACATCTGATTCAATTATCTGAGTAGGCCTATGCATTTCTTCTACACAGTTCAAACAAATTACATCTGAATGAGTAGGACAAATTCTCTTCAAGCACTGGAAACAAGATTGTCTTGTGCTCTTGTTTCTTGTTCTACCACACATGTAGCACCTACCAATACCTTCTGGCCGTGTTCCTTCTTCTTGACCTGTTTGTGGAATGCCTAACAGTTGCTCTCCTCTTCTCTTTATTTCTCTTGGAATTGTCTGTTGGGTGATACGCTCGGAAATTAGTGGCTTCATTAGGTCCAGAGCAAGGGTTTTTAGGAAGTTTTTCCGTAGAATTTTTGTTTGTTTGCAGAATAAACAACAAGAGCATTGACACCTGCTATGTTCAGTAAGTCAAAGAAAATAGTCAGAGGCCAGCGGCGTGAATTTCTGCTTACATCATAGGCTGAGCATAACTGGTCCAGGACATCCACAGCACATTTAGTTCTATTATAAAAAGATATTATTTCAGGCTTCTGGCTTCCTCCTGTTTCCTCATCCATTGCCTTATCATAATGCATGGTTGATAATGCTAACACTGTTTTGTTTTTCTTCGGTACATACGAAATAATTGTGCAGTTTTCATTGAATCCAAACAATGTACTGTTAACTTCCCTGTCTTGAGTAGTTGTGAAATGAGGAGGGATTTCTCTTTTGTTTTTTTCAAGGTTCCTACAAGTGTAATTTTGTCATTTTCTAGAAGATCTAAACACAGAGGTATGCTCGTGAACAAGTTATCGGTGGTCACATTTCTTCCTGTTCCTTTGATGGGATGAACCAGCCTCTTCACCACTGCATGTGCACTGTTACTTTGGTGAAATGGACCATCTGTTGAATACCAGCATAAATTTCCAAGTTATGAGTGTAATATGTTTTCACATCCACCATAGCAAAAATTTTGATCCCATATTTTGCTGGTTTAGTAGGTATATACACTTTCATGGGACATCGTCCTCTGAATGCAACCAACTGCTCGTCTATAGTTACATATTCGCTTGGAATGTAGCACCTTTGTGAATTCTGAACAAATAACTCGAACACTTCACGTACAGCAGCCAGTTTATCAATTTCTTTCCTTTCCTGCCTGTCATGAATGTTATCAAAGCGTAGACATCGTAACAAAAATTGGAATCTATTGTAGGTCATAGTCAGGTAAATTGACTCTATACCTGTGCCATTTTTATCCCATAGTTCTCTTACGTTCAGTCTTCCCGATTTCAAAGCACCAGCAAGATACAAAATACCTAAGAGTGCTCGAATTTCAACGTCATTTGTTAATTTGCAATCTCTGTCACGTCCGTAATTACGCTTCACTTTTTCAATATAAATATTAGTACACCTTACTATTACATTGATTATTGTCTGATCAATAAAGCAGTCAAAAAACACTGTGTGTGTCCGCGCATTTTTTGCAGCTCTTTTAGGGCCCGGTAAATGAATCACTATATTTTGTGCTCTTCTTCTCCCTCGTAGAGATACTGGTTCTTCCTGCCAAATTGTAGTGTTGTCTCTTCCCTATAGCAGTTTCCATCATTTATAGACATTAGTCTTTCATCACCATCACCATAATCATCCTCCTCCTCCTCATTGTCTTGTTCTGAATTAGAATCGTGAACTTCATTCAAAAGATCTTCTTTGTTGCTTTCATCATCACTTTCATTTTCAATGCCAACATCCAGATCTTCATCTAGCCACTTGCAAATATTGCTTGTATTTTCCGTGCCCATTGGAGCCAACTACAAAGAGGATGGAACAATATCACACACTTTTTTCATAAAGTTCCTGCATTGCATCACTCATAACCATATAAAAACTATTTCACTTACCTGAGTAAGAAACTGACGTCAGTACTCGCGTGGATTACAATGGTAATCCACTCGGAAAAACTGCGTATAACTTGATAAAACTCCGTATAACTTTCCAAAGCGTTGCGACAAATACGTCTAAACGCCAGTAATGCCTCACTTAGACTGTGACGAGAAATTGCATTGACGCTCAGCTACGCAGTGCTGCAGGCGGTGACGTAATACAGGATTAAATATCAGTGGATTACTATTGTAATCCACGCGAGTACTGAAGGGTTAAGGAAAATAGTACGGATGGAAGCTTGCAAAAGAAAAGTAAAGGCGGTAGAAGGCTTGGGATGTAACTACGGATGATTTGAATACCTGTAAGTATTTGTTATGTGTAAGCATATTATTTTGCTCATGGTTGATTCGAAATGTTTCGCTCTGATACTTGAGGGTGTTTCATGGTTATGCATCTCATAGAATTTCCGCCGGATATCTGACCATATGCAGTAGGCCTACATGCGAAATAGTTGGGCTGAAACAAATCGTATATGTTATGTGCGGCATTTTGCACTGCGTTAGCTCCTGTGTGAATTGACACAGGACTTTGTCAACAGGCTCACGGGAATTTTGCTTCAGGTGTTCAGTTTTCGGTTTGCCAGTAAGGGTTCATGGCCGATCACAAAGTCAAAGCTTGGCTACAAACAAAACCGATTTAACGAGCACTGTTATACCTATGTTCATGCATGTGCCCTGAAATATTTTTGTCTAGAACTGTGGGAGTCCATATGCTATGATGAACCCAAGTATTTTTTGTACGTGCTTCGACAGGGACAGAAAATATGGATCTTTGTATCTTTCACAAAATACACACTATTGGCAACCAGTATTTTCCAGGTTTCGCGGTGAGTACCCCTGGTCTGAAATTTACTTGGGCTTTCTTATTTTTAATTTTGTTAAGATATTCTACAAACAAAAATTATAGAGCGTGAAAAAAGGCATATTTTGAACATGTTAAAAAAATCTTTCATTTATAAAGAGTGTGTCAAGGAGTATGTATTTTCTAGTGACACTATGTAGGTCTATGTTTACTTACTTTTCCATTTATGGATTCATCAGGTCTTAAGGGGACATATTTGATTATTAAAATTTCCACAATTTTCATCAAAAATTCGTGAAATTTAAACTACATAAATAGGCATGCAATACTATCATCTGTAAAAAATTTGGTATTATTAGGAGTAATAGTTTTGAAATTATATAGGCCTATATTTTTAAATATTTTACATTGGCGTCACTAAAAGGTTCCTGGTGTCAATGTATTCAAAATGTTTGGTTAATATTTGCTCGAAAGCTAGAAAATAGTCATGAGAATAAAAGTTAGATTGTTGAGGTCAGTCTAAATAGTCACTATTATATGTATATACACATATTTTTTTAATTTTATGAATTTACCTTTATTGCATATTTTAATCTAAGTCCAATATGAATATGTCTCGAAGGAACTTAATAGTAATACATAGTTCATACAAATGCTGATTAAATTTGATTCATCAACATTTAATTGACCTCTGAGAGAAGTTTCAGACCAATCTGATAATAACTGTTGTGCAAGGAGCTTTTTAATTCAATAAACTATATAAAACTTTAAAGCAAATACGAAGTCCGGAAAACAGCATAAAAATAACAAAAAAAAAAAACATTTCTTTCAACTGAAGAACCGTGCGCTTGGCCTCATTTTATTATATAGGCTAATTAGAACACTTAAAAGAGTCTCAAATATTTGTATAGGCCTGATTACAAGTTTAAAAATTATTAAAGCGGGTTTTCTTAGCTTTCCAGCAGGGTTCCCTTAAAATGTAAAAAATCAATATTTTTAACATTAATGAAGTATTATTTATAAAAGGTTTCTCAAATTTATGAATTCAATGCATATGTACAGAACAAATAAGAAATGGTTCAGTATATCCATTTAGCATGACCATGAATTAAAGAAACCTACATAAAATCTTGGCTTTTGTACATCTTTTTACTTGAAAAATACAAAAATAGAAAAATGAGTAGGCCTACATTGCGCCACTTTAAAAATGGAATTATTGCCACACCCTTATCAAAGATTAATAAAGTTTTTGAAAATATGTTGAAAGTATTCCTTTGCCATCCGTTGTAACTTTTATATAAGTAGTTCTTTCAAGGAAATAGAAGCTGTAAACATCAGAAGAAATATAAATGGTTCAGTATATTCATTTATCATGATCATGAATTAAAAAACATGGATAGAATCTTGGTTTTTGTACAGTAGTGACAAAAAAAAACCGGACCGACCCTTGTAGCTGATTTCAGAGCCTTGTTCACTCCAGAGCACGATAGACTGGTAACTAAGACTTTCGTGGTTCGAATCCTGCCTGAGAAGGAAACGTTTTTTTGTTTCTTATTCAAATTTATTCCCAATACTTTTCGATTGCTGGTAAAATTCATGTTCTGTGAATCATAAATTAATTAAGTAGTAAAATATCGCTGCAAAACGAGGACTGTTTTCAAGACATGACAATGGGAAAACAGTTGACGCACGAACATGGTTGTCAACCCATCACTTATTACACCAGATATTCCTTTAAGTTATGAAATCTGTATATGAGTAAAAATATAATAATAATAATAATAATAATAATAATAATAATTTAATAATAATAATATTTATTAATTCTATACACTTGAGCTACATTAGGCATTGCAGCCCGAAAGAGCAGAAGCTCGTGCTCGGGCGCAGTTCAGATCAGTTTTACAAAATATATCACAAAATTACGAGAGTTCATTGAGCACAATCACATTAATAAATGGTAAAATATATACAGCATGTAATAACAGGGTCTATATACAAATAGAAAATACAAACGTACATAAATATTAGAGTAACAATTTTTAACTCAATTAGCTTAAACAATTAAATAATTAATCTGATTTGTTTCTTAAATCTATGTGTGTTAAGTGTACTTAGCTCAGGGTAAGCTCTAATTAATGTATTATATATTTTGGGTCCAAAATTTCTGCTGTGTTTTAATCCAGCAGTTGTGTGGCATTTGGGAGTATTTAGAAGGAAACTGTAGTTTTGTCTCGTCTGGTATTCATGAGGATCAAATTTAAATTTATTGTGGTTTTTATGGAAGTAAATCAGCAATTTTTTTTTATAAATTTGTTCTAGGTTTGATACGCCAAATTCCTGAAAAATGAATTTTGTTGGGTAATCAAAAGGTTTATATAGACAAATTTTGATAATTCTTTTTTGGAGCAGATTTAAAGGACGGAGAGTCGATTTTGCCATTCCTCCCCAACCTAAAATACCATACTGAATTATTGATTGAAACAGAGCTAAGTACACAGTACGCAGAACATAAACAAATATGAAACCTAAGAACAAATATTGCGGAAAGCGACTTTTGACCCACCCTGTATAAAGAAGTGTAAGGCTAGTAGACAAATAAAACTAGGGGTAGACTTAAAAATTTTTACGGCATATGAATATTTTTGTATTTCCATGTATGAGTCTATCTGTCTGCCTGACTTTATGCTTTGTTCTTTTGTCAAACTACTTATCTATCCGTCTCTTTTTCTGCCTGTCTGTGTTTTTCACTACCTCTAAGTTATACTTCTTTACCTCGATAAAATTATATTACTTCAGGCTCGTTCACAATCAACCGGGAACGGAAACGACAACGGGAACGAGAACGGAAATATTGTTAAAATAAATGTATTTAAATGTGAGCATTCACAATAGTTAATTGTGAATGTTCACATTTAAATACATTTATTTTAACATTACTTCCTTTCTCGTTGTCGTTTCCGTTCCCGGTTTACTGTGAACCAGCCTTTCCTATCTACCTCGCTGAATTGCTCTCTGTTTCTCTAACTCTGTATTTGTGTCACGCTCTCGTCTGCCCCCCATTTCCCTTCCTATCTATGTATATAGCTGCTTACTTATCTACCGACCTACTTGTGCATGTAACCATCTAACTGAATACGTATCAACTCAGCTCACTGTGTACCGATCAATTGGACTAGTGTTGGATTCCGGACAAATCCTGTAATATTTAAACAGTGTAAGCAAATGCGAATATGCGGAAGATTTTGTTTACGTATTCCACTTGCTTACATATGTTTCGATTCCCAGCGATTGAGCAATGATATGACATCACGCTATTACGAATTTCAGCGATGACGTCACTGATGCTACATACAGCGCCTGTATATCGGTCCCATCGGCTCGTAGAGATGGCCACATTCAGCACAAGACATTGATGAGAAATCATTAGGTCACGTGACGGTGAGCAATTTCGATGGGTTTTTCTGGATGCACTTTTGAATGTATTGAAAGCTTAAATTTGGCGTCAGTTTTGAGATTAAATTATATTATTACAAAAAAACCAAGGAAAGCCACCGGCGTAGTTCGGTCGGCTGAGGTGCTTGCCTGTCAATCTAAGCTGCGCTAGGGCCTTGGGTTCGATTCCCGCTTGGGCTGATTACCTGGTTGGATTTTTTCCGAGGTTTTTCCCAACCATAAGGTGAATTTCTGGTAATATGTGGCGAATCCTCGGCCTCATCTCGCCAAATACTATCTCGCTATCACCAATGTCAACGACGCTAAATAATCGAATAGCGTCGTGAAATAATCAACTAAAAAAACAAGGAAATTGGTGTCATAAACATTTCCAATTAATTATTTTACTTGCCATTTCAAGATTTGTCACAAAGTTTTGGCTTCCAGTTACACCATGTATCGTTTTATTAAATTCATATTCAATTTTTCAAAATGTCGCCATCAACCGGAAGTAAGCAAATCACAAATCGCGATTATAAATCAAACTTTAAAAATGACGTCAGATTTCTTATCATAAGATTACTCATCGCAGTTGTTATTTGTGTTCAATAAACAAATTATTTATCATCGATTAGTCATCGATGTTTCTTTTTGAATCTTTGTCATTCGAATGAACGTGATTTTCTCAATCTTCTGCTATTCTTCTCATTAGGTTCTCTCAAAATGAATGAACGTTCTGATTATTCTGCTAAAGTTGTCTCAAAATTCGAATTAGCAGACGGTTCTGCAGTGTGTATTCTTCTCATGATAGGTTCTCTCAAAATGCGGGAATTAGCAGACGGTTCTGCAGTTATTCTGCTTATGCTAGGTTGTCTCAAAATGCGGGAATTAGCAGACGGTTCTGCAGTGTGTTATTCTGCTCAAGATAGGTTCTCTCAAAATGCGGAATTAGCAGACTATTCAGCAGTGTGTTATTCTGCTCATGATAGGTTGTCTCAAAATGCGGGAATTAGCAGACGGTTCTGCAGTGTGTTATTCTGCTCATGATAGGTTGTCTCAAAATGCGGGAATTAGCAGACGGTTCTTCAGTGTGTTAATAGGTTCTCTCAAAATGCAATTAGAGACGGTTCTGCAGTGTGTTATTCTGCTCATGATAGGTTGTCTCAAAATGTCTCAAAATGGGAATTAGCAGACAGTTCTGCAGTGTGTTATTCTGCTCATGATAGGTTGTCTCAAAATGCGGGAATTAGCAGACGGTTCTTCAGTGTGTTATTCTGCTCATGATAGGTTCTCTCAAAATGCGGGAATTAGCAGACGGTTCTGCAGTATGTTATTCTGCTCATGATAGGTTCTCTCAAAATGCGGGAATTAGCAGACGGTTTGCAGTGTGTTATTCTGCTCATGATAGGTTCTCTCAAAATGCGGGAATTAGCAGACTGTTCTGCAGTTATTCTGCTCATGCTAGTTGTCTCAAAATGTTTCTGCAGTGTGTTATTCTGCTCATGATAGGTTCTCCTCAAAATGCAGGAATTAGGAATTATTCTGCAGACGGTTCTGCAATCGTTCTGCAATGTTATTCTGCTCATGATAGGTTCTCTCAAAATGCGGGAATTAGCAGACGGTTCTGCAAAATGTTATTCTGCTTATTCTGCTATGATAGGTTGTCTCAAAATGCGGGAATTAGCAGACAGTTCTGCAGTGTGTTATTCTGCTCATGATAGGTTGTCTCAAAATGCGGGAATTAGCAGAGGTTCTGCAGTGTTATTCTGCTCATGATAGGTTCTCTCAAAATGCGGGAATTAGCAGACGGTTCTGCAGTGTGTTATTCTGCTCATGATAGGTTCTCTCAAAATGCGGGAATTAGCAGACGGTTCTGCAGTGTGTTATTCTGCTCATGATAGTTCTCTCAAAATGCGGGAATTATTCTTCAGTGTGTTATTCTGCTCATGATAGGTTCTCTCAAAATGCGGGAATTAGCAGACGGTTCTGCAGTGTGTTATTCTGCTCATGATAGGTTCTCTCAAAATGCGGGAATTAGCAGACGGTTCTTCAGTGTGTTACGGTTTCTCTCAAAATGTGTTCTGTTATTCTGCTCATGATAGGTTCTCTCAAAATGAGGGAATTAGCAGACGGTTCTTCAGTGTGTTATTCTGCTCATGATAGGTTCTCTCAAAATGCGGGAATTAGCAGACGGTTCTGCAGTATGTTATTCTGCTCATGATAGGTTCTCTCAAAATGCGGGAATTAGCAGACGGTTCTGCAGTGTGTTATTCTGCTCATGATAGGTTCTCTCAAAATGCGGGAATTAGCAGACGGTTCTTCAGTGTGTTATTCTGCTCATGATAGGTTCTCTCAAAATGCGGGAATTAGCAGACGGTTTGCAGTGTGTTATTCTGCTCATGCTAGGTTGTCTCAAAATGCGGGAATTAGCAGACAGTTCTGCAGTGTGTTATTCTGCTCATGATAGGTTCTCTCAAAATGCGGGAATTAGCAGACGGTTCTGCAGTGTGTTATTCTGCTCATGATAGGTTCTCTTAAAATGCGGGAATTAGCAGACGGTTCTGCAGTGTGTTATTCTGCTCATTATTGGTTCTCTCAAAAGATGTAATTTTATTTTTTGAAAATATCCAAACATAAAAATAAAAATTTAAGATCTTTGGGTTCTAAATTCATTTTGGTGCAAGAATGATAAAAAATCTCAATTCTAAGTGCACTTTGTGTTGATATTAGTGTTGTAAAATACTGTAAAATTGAACATGCAGGAAATTCATGTACATCCTGAGAGTATGAAAAATTTTAAAACCAAACAAACAGCTTCGTGATTGATGAAAAATAATACAAACTCTACCGCCAAATTCGAATTGCTGTTACGAAAAATATATAAAATTTACAGAATGTGAGGAATTGACACCTGCAGAACTGACTTCCGGTTTAAAGAAAGGGTGCTTCCGGTCAATAAAAGCACAGCTAATTAATTAACCAAACATAATAGAGACAAAACTGATATATTTTTGAAAACTAGGAAGTTGAAGCTGACTAAAACTGAAACGTCTCGATTGCACTCCTGTTGCAGGAAGTGTCGGTGTTCCTCTTCGAGAAGCGATGCGCCGAGAAACTGCACAAGCCGAAACGCAAGGAGACCGTGACGGAGATCTTGCGGGGCAGCGTGCGCCAGCTAGAACGCTTCCGGCACCCCAAGATCCTGCAGGTGCTGCACCCCGTCGAGGAGTGCAGCGAGACGCTGGCCTTCGCGTCGGAGCCCGTGCTGGCCAGTCTGGCCAACGTGCTGGCCTACCAGGAGTCGGGGGGCGGCGGGGGCGCGGGCCCCCCCTCCACGGGCGCCTCCTCGCAGACACAGCCCTCCAGCACTCCACGCCCTGCGCACGCCAGAGAGTACCACTTCCTGGACATTGAACTCAAGTACGGCATCCTCCAAGTGAGTACCAATTGCACATGTTTTCTTTAGGTTGTTATTGGGTTAATGCAGCGTTGGGCATCCCACTGATTTTGTGGAAGAGCGCTCGTTTCCTCCACTGTGGAACCCGAGTACCGGCAAGCAAACCTGATTTGCTCATGCGTGCCGCGGTAGGCAGTATCTCTATCAGTGGTATACCTGCAATGTTACGGTCAGTGTGAAGTCGGTGTGTAATATTTCGATTATGACAAGTAGATCTGTGAATAAAGGAGCGGTTTCCCCATTAGTAATTGTAACCGAGAATGGGAAGATATGTATTTGTTTGGGGAAAGTGAAGAAAAATATCATACAAAATAAAAGATGTCAGAGAAAAAAAAGTTAAATTAGCTATATGCAATTAAAATTTTTACAAAAGTAAATTTAAAAGTAATCACCTATGCAGTAGCATGAAACACATACGTCAGATTTGTGTTGTAGTGCTTATTTATTCTCTTATAGGTCTCGCAAATACGGAATACCGACGGAAGGATTGCGAATCAAACACTGCGATAAGGAAGAGCGGGCGAGAGGAAAGGTCACGAGATAACTTGAATGATATTCAAGAGTACAGTCGGAAGAGAAATGACATCGATAGAATCAATCTTGCGTTGTGATAGTTACATTACGACCTTACTGTTCTCCAACCAGGAGATCAACCGTGAAAGGAATGTGCTTACTATTGAGTCATCTATTGGAGCGAAGTAGATAGATAATATTATCGTTATAACGTCAGTGTAAAAACCATGCGCTCTCCTGCATATGTTATTTCCTATATGGAAGGATTAAAAGTTCAGGAAATTAACAGTGATCTAATTTTGTAACTGGGGTAGTATAAATATGTATGCAACAATGTTATTGTTTGTGCTGTGACAGCGAGCCAATAGAGATACGAGTATCCACGTGTGTGACCTTATGACATCTTATGACATGAACATTCATTCACAGCATTACCCCGCTCCGTTTCATTCCGCAAAGACTTTCTCGTGGTTGGAGCACAGTAGTTTGTTCCATTGCATGTGAATGCGTGTCTTGTATCGCACGGTATTATTATTTCATTCGTAAACATACGTTGCGCGTTTAATTATCTTCGAATTTTTCTCTTGCTACGTTCTTTATTTTCACAGCGATGTCCTCATTTGTTCATCTTCTTGGAAGAGACAGTACTTCCATTGGCCCGTACATCTCCCCCCTCGGCGTGCCTACATACACACGTCAAAACAGACAGCAACGCCACCATTGCTTTTCGGTAATCGTTTCTTGCGCGAGCTATACCAGCTAGATTATTTGTCTTGCATAAAATAACTCAAACTGTAAAGATGTTTTCAATTTTAAACTTTTGACATTTGTTTCTGTTGAGGACTTTGGAACAATGTATTAATAATTCTTTGATCATAAATACTGTATTTGTTTCTGTAATATTATAAGAGAAATAACCTATTTCAACATGTTTAGTTGTTTCATAATGCATTTCTTAAGTACAGAAAATAAAGTAAAATTGAATATATACATACATTTGTCCCTATTTAAGGAATAGTTAGAATTTGAACTCACGATCTTCTGAATGCATGTCAAATGTTTTACCACACGACCGTCTGCCCGGTTTTTGCGTGCCGTACGTTTTCTGGTGATGAAAGAATATTTCGATGGTGTTGAACAGCAACCTCATATGGCAAGAAAATGGACAAAGTGAGATTTCACTTTTATTTATTTATTTATTTATTATTTATTTAGTTATTTATTTATTTAGTTAAGCACGTACGGTCAGAAGACCCGTGCATTGGATTTGAGAGAAAATTATGATAATATAAAATCTGTGTGTATAATATTACTCAATAAATCCATCTATCTATCTAGTTATTTAGTTATTTATTTATTTATTTAGTTATTTATTTATTTAATTTATTTATTTATTTAGTTACTTAGTTATTTATTTATTTAGTTATTTATTTATTTAATTAGTTAGTTCTGTAGTTATTTATTTATTTAGTTATTTCGTTAGTTACTTATTTAGTTATTTAGTTAGTTATTTATTTAGTTATTTAGTTACTTATTTATTTAGTTATTTAGTTACTTATTTAATTAGTTATTTAGTTAGTTATATATTTAGTTATTTAGTTACTTATTTAATTAGTTATTTAGTTAGTTATTTATTTGGTTAGTTATTTAGTTAGTTATTTATTTAGTTAGTTATTTATTTAGTTAGTTATTTATTTAGTTATTAATTATTTATTTAGTTATTTATTTCGTTATTTACTTAGTTATTTATTTAGTTAGTTATTTGTTTAGTTAGTTATTTAGTTATTTAGTTAGTTATTTATTTAGTTATTTGGTTACTTATTTATTTAGTTAGTTATTTGTTTAGTTAGTTACTTGTTTAGTTAGTTATTTGTTTAGTTAGTTACTTGTTTAGTTAGTTGTTTGTTTACTTATTTGTTTGTTTACTTAGTTGTTTGTTTACTTAGTTGTTTGTTTACTTAGTTATTTATTTAGTTATTTAGTTGTTTTATTGCTTGTAAGTTTGAAATGAATACAAGTTAAAACAATATAAGATAAACTAGCTCACTCCTGAATGAGTAAGTCTCGTCCCCAGGAGGGGATTCCAATACAGACAAAAATAAAATTGAGGGTGAATAAATTAGATTGAAAAGTGTTAAATATCTAAACCCAACTATAAATCCAATACAATTTTTTTATTTGTTTTTATTAATTTGGAGATGATTAGTAGTTAAAATAAAATTAGAATAACATTTGTTTAATAATCTAGGACCTTGACTCATGCTATGATAGAAAGCTGCATTGGTTTTACATTTAGGTTCAGATAAACTCTGATAATTCATATTTTTAGTTCTATATTCATGTATACACCTTTCAAAGTTATTAAGATCTCTGTGAAAATATTTTAATAAAATAAAATAATAAATGTGTTTAATGTTGAAAACTTTAAAATGTTTAAACAACAATTCAGTTAAGGGGAGGCAGTGGTGAATATTTCGAAATCCACTAAATTTATCCGATTTGTTTGAAATTGATCATGGATACTAAGTATGTTATTAGTAATGGACATACCAAGTTTCAACTTTCTAAGTACAATAGTTCTGTAAATATTAGTAATTTTATAAAACTTTATATAGTTTGGTATAAAATGCTGCATGCACCATATTGTAAGAAATTTTCAATATTTCTTTTTATTTATATGTTCAGAGAAGGTATATAAATAATGATAAGCAGTGAAAGGATTTATATGTAAATACATATTTACTTATAAAGCTAATATAATTTATATTTTGCATTATCTTTATGTTTCACAATGTGTAGGGTTGAAAAATCCTACTTTTATTTTCCATATTTTTCCATATTTTAGAGTTTAGTACATATTTTCGTTAATTTCCATATATTTTCCATATTTCATATAAAACAGTCCATATTATATTAGGTTTAACAATAAAACAAAACAAAATTCCATTAACTTTTAAAAATACATTTCAACAATAGAGATTTAAACACATGTTCAGTAATCCCTTTAACATCAGAGTTATTTGAAAATTAGCAGTCCTATCAACAATGGGAAAGTAAGTTACAAAACTGTATTAATTTAATTTAAAATTTTTAACAGACTTCAGTTGTGCAGCTCAACAGTTAAATGCCAGTCAGAGTACACATAGGTTCAGTTTTGTAAATCATACTATAAAGACGGTAAATATGCCAAAAGTACGTCATTCAGTCAATTTAAAATCAAAACTAACAAGTTACATTTCAGAATTTAAAGAAGATGGTTTATCAACTGACAATAAAATATTATTTTGTAATTTGTGTCAGTGTGCAGTATCATCTACACAAAAGTTCCTGGTGCAACAACACATTACAACTAGTAAACATCAGACCAACAAACAACTAAATTCCAAGCAGAGACAATTGTTTTTAACACAACCAACAACATCGAATGTAAGATCTGAGTTTAACATCGACCTGTGCCGTTCTCTCATCTCTGCTGATATTCCTCTCTACAAACTAAAGAATAAGGTCTTCAGGGAATTCCTTGAAAAATATACTCAACATACAATCCCGGATGAGTCAACACTTAGGAAGACGTATGCTCCATCCATCTACGATGAGACAATACAGAAGATAAGAGATGAAATTAAAGATAGTTCAATTTGGGTTTCCATTGATGAGACTCCCGACAAAGAAGGTAGACTTGTTGGTAATGTAGTTATCGGTTTGTTAAGTGAACAATATTCTGAACGAATTCTTTTACATTGTGATGTTCTAGAAAAGTGCAATAACAAACTATAGTTAAACTGTTCAACGAAGCTATGGGTATCCTGTGGCCAAAGGGTATTATGTACGATAATGTGTTATTCTTTATTAGCGATGCTGCCCCTTATGGTCAAAGCTGGACAAGCATTATCTGTTGTATATCCTAAATTGACTCATTTTACTTGTGTGGCGCATGCATTTCATCGTGTGGCAGAAGTGGTCAGAGACAATTTCCCTAAAGTAGATTTGTTGATTTCATCAGTGAAAAAGTATTTCTCAAAGCTCCCAGTAGAGTTAACGTGTTGAAAGAAATGTACCCTGAAATTCCATTGCCACCAAAGCCAATTTTAACTAGATGGGGTACATGGCTAGAAGCAGTTGAATATTATGCCGAACATATAGACTCTATTAACAATGTTCTCCTTGCATTGGACTCTGAAGATGCAGTCTCAATTGATACTGCGAAAACAGTTACCTGTGACATAAGTGTGAAGAATGACTTAGCTCACATTCAGCATACATTTTCATGCATCATAAAAACGCTCAAAAGTCTCCAAAATAGGCACCTTTCACTATCTGAAAGTTTTGAAATTATAAATAGTACTGTGGAACAACTGAATCGTGGTAGAGGTAAAGTTGCAGATGCAGTAAGAGCTAAGGTGGACACTGTACTTTCAAAAACCCTGGATATGAAGAACTACAAAGGTTGTTGCTGTGATGAGTGGTGAATCAACAGTGAAGATTAACTTGGACTTATCCCCAGCAGACATTGTGAAATTGAATTATGTACCAGTTACTTCTTGTGACGTCGAACGCTCTTTTAGTCAGTATAAATCTATCCTCAGAGACAATAGAAGAAGATTCACTTTTCAGCACTTGAAAGAAATGTTTGTAACCTATTGTTATGGTAACAGACAATAAAAATTGTGTTTTGTTGAAACTACATTGGAAGATAAGGTACGTCCATTATATTTTTGTTTAGTTTGATTAAAATGTACCAATATTTAACGTACATAGTCATTTTTTATAATTTTAAGTCCATATTTAATTCCATATTTTGGTAAAAATCCATATTTAATTCCATATTTTGGTAAAAATAACTACATATATATTTACATATTTCATATATTTTTAGTCCATATAAATCCGTTCCCTGATGATAAGTATTAGTTTATTATGGGAATAATATAGTAATACAGTTATATTGGTATTAATTTCATACTTTTAAGGGCACAAAATCAAAAACTAACATCGGAATATCAAAATAAAGATAATAAAAATGGAAAAAACCAAATTTTCATTTTTTCTTCAGTTTTGTTAGAAAAAATTTTCTCCCCTCCCTCCCCTTAAGTAATCTTTCTGTTTTTTAAACAAATTTTAAATATTTTTATCTGTAGCAAAATTAACGAATAAAGGTTGGATTTGTAAGTTCCACCCCAACCTATAATACCGTAAGAAATACATAGGCCAAACTAAACGTAATATAAAAACAAGATATAAGGAACATGTCAATGATTTCAAAAATAATAGAGAAAAATCAAAATATGCAACACACTTAATTAATACTGGACATGAATTAGGTCATTACCAGAATACATTAAGTATCCTAAAAACATACAATGATAATAAATTCATAAATGCAGCAGAAGAATTCTTCATTGCCTACTACCATAATAAAGATCAAAATATAATTAACGAAAATTTATTAAACTTTAAAAATCCACTGTATGCAATTTAAAATAGATCTATTCACATTGATCTTGATACGCCATTCAAATAGTTCCTTTCATATTCTTGCGCCGCTACATACCTCAATACACACGATTATCTAGGCCTCAGTTCTCTTAAAACCACCAACACCAGCACATACAAATGTAAGTATTTGAACGCCGTCAAATCCATTAAATAATTACATTCTTCCCTCATATCAAAATTGAAAAGCAAATTAATAGTTAATATTCTTTTATTTAAAGAACATCTTCATTTTATATACTTCAATAAACGTGATGACACGTAATAGGATGTCAAATTAGAGTAGTCACCAATCGTCAAACAACATCCATTTCAAAAGCCAACGATCTCTCTAAGTAAGTAATCTTATATTAATTATTACCGTTGCCTTAAAGCACTTACATATATTTGGTATTATGGCTCATCTAATTATTACTAATTCTACGAATTACAATATTGATTTTCTCTACTTAAATTTGAGTGTATGATTAAAATTCATACCTAACTTATGATTTATCTATTACGAAATACTCGTAATTCCACTACACTCATAATCAATGAGCATTTATTCAAATATCTCAACAAATCGAATTACACCTAACAGCAATTCTTTAACATAAACAACATTAGTTCATTAATAAATGTTTTTTAATAAGTAATCTTATAATAATAATTATCTGCGTCTCTATACAATAACTTGTTTATATTTTTGCATTTATTATTATTTCTCCATTTCAATTTTCAGATGAAATAATTACAAAATACACGAACATCAGCTACGCAAACTATCTTGTAACTCACGACAATTCTCAGCTATGATTACTCTAAAATATTTTATTATCATCATTATAAATTTTAAATTTTAACATCATTGAAAAATTTTAACCATTGTATATTTAATTGTAACATGAGCTATATGTACAAAATATTCGTCTAGTCTAATTTTTAAAATTCAAAGATTATCTCTATATTCATCCTGCATTATGTCATATTTACATATAGCTCATGAATCTTATGTATTACATATATTGTTTTCTATTCTTTGTCATTTGCATAATTTACTGTTATAGGTCCAGATTATATGTTTTTTGTTATATCTGAAGGTGCCCTAAACGGCGAAAACGTTCATATTGTTATTACATAGCAAATAAACATTTGCAAGTTGATATGTCTTAAGATTGAAATTTATTATATATACTTATTTAATAATTTACCAGGCATATTGATATATAAAATGAATTTTAAATTATAATACCGTACATAAATATAGACTGAAATAATGCTAAATAAATTGTACGTAAACAGTTAATTGACAAAATATTTCTTAGAACTACAAAGTAGTATAATGTTTTACGTAATTTATTACAAATATAATGAATATGATTATTCCATTTTAAATTATTATCAATAATTATACCTAAGTATTTAAGCTCAATTATCCCCATCAAAAGTCTTTCCGAATTTTTTGCAAATTCGTTTTTATGTCAAGGCATAGATACAAACTTAAGAAGAAGAACTTTAAATAACCACTTATGTCAGATATTGTTCGTTATCAAGATATTAAAATGTTTTATTCGACCTCCTGTAAAATTGAATGTTTTGACATACGATGTTGCTGTTGAACACCATTGATTTGTTATTTTGAATGTTTATGGTGCTGCACTTTAATCTGAATAACTGTGAATGCTAATGTATAGCTTTTGACATTTAAATTCAGGCTAACCGCATTTACAGTTTATTATGCACGAATGAAAACTAATTGCCCACATTAACTTGAATTACCGTGAAATGATTTTCACATTTAACATTTTTCCGCATTCAGTTAAGACAAAAATAAACACAAAGCTTTCATGATTTATATTCAGAGATCCATCAAATTCAACTAGTGACAAAATACGAAAAAAAAGTAGAAGATAGATATTCAAAAATATTTTAAAGATATTCGTTTGTCTTTCACATGACATTTATAAATGAAGTGTGGAGGAAGGAAACTTGGCAAACTGTAAGTTACATAGAGTTTATTTTGAGAAATAAAATAACGGATTTATTTAAACCATGTATCACTAAATTTAGTCTTTTTACCGACACTGTATCAATTACGAGGTTATTTAATGTTGATTAAATGTGATATTGAGATGACATTTGAAGAGAGGAGTCCGAAGTTTCGTAGTGATGTTACCAGAAATTCGCCTTATAGTAAGGGAATATCTCGGAAAACACCAACTAGGTAATCAGGTCTAACGAATTTCGAACCCACTACTTGAACTCAATAACTGAGCTTCAGCTTTGTCTATGTATAATTAGGGTAGGCAGGGGCAAAAGTACGCACGGGGCAAAGATCCGAATCTAGTTTTTTCCTGCTTCTGTTTGAGTGTGGTGTGGGAGTTCTGCATCTCCAGTTGAGAGATCTTATATTAATAATAATAATAATAATAATAATAATAATAGTAATAATAATAATTTATTTAGCTGGCAGAGTTAAGGCCGTAAGGCCTTCTCTTCCACTCAACCAGCAAAAAAAAAAAAAAAAATATATATATATATATATATATATATATATATACATATGAATGAACTTACAAAGAATTCAACAATTTGATTTACATGAGAGTTACATGTATACAAGAGTTATTTACGAATGAAACAACAAAATGCTATGAACTATTACTTAAACACTGAAATAAACTGTGTAGCAGAATTAAGCTAAAATACATAGAATGTTAATATATTTCAAATAATATTAGATAATAGAAAGAGATTATTATGAGACAATTTTGAAAATACAGCACTATCAGGATGATGTCTAAAGAAAGAAGTAACAATGTAGTCAGTGATAGTTTAAATCAGTATGATTGGAGTGAAATGCTAATAAGGTTATCTTTTAAGCTGTTTTTAAAGGTGTTTATTTTCTTGCAGCCCCTAATACTTTGTGACAAAGAATTCCATTGACGCGAGGTGGATACTTTAAAAGATGATGAATAGCAAGATGTTCTATGAAGAGGTATACTTAGCGTGCCACAGATAAGTGATCTGGTATTTACGTCGTGGTTAGAGTATAGATAAGAGAAACGAGACGAAAGGTAATTTGGTGTTGAGGTGTGCAGAATTCGAAAGAGTAAAGACAAAGAATGTAAAGTTCTGCGTTCTTTAAGTCGGAGCCACGAGAGACTTGGGAAGGACGGTGATATGTGATCATATCGTCGGATGTTGCACACGTATCTGGCGCACATATTCTGAGCTCGCTGTAACTTGACTGACAGTTCAGAACTTAGGTCACTTAACAAAACGTCACAGTAATCGAAGTGCGGCATACTAGGATTTGTACTAGGGCAGTAGTGTCAGAGTTGTAAGCTCCGATGCCGGTTGTGGAGCTAGATCGGAGCTTGAACTTGCTTATGTCTGTGGAAACACCGGAGCACGAAACCAGTCTAGTGGAGCGCTCCGCTCCGTTTAGTCCCTGTTTGACATCACTGATACTAGGGTAAGTTTTAGTTGCTGGGGCGAGAAGTTTCTCAAGCGACTCAAACAGTGAATGGAAGAACAGATTTTTTTATCGTTTCTTTAACTTGAAAATTCCAACTTAGATTATTATCAAAGAAGAAGCCAAGATTTTTTACGACAGATGAATAAGGGATTAGCGTTTTGTTAAGGGTAACAACTGAAAGATTACTGTTATTAAGGGAGTTAACTAAACGCTTATGTCCAATAATTATAGCTTGAGTCTTACTTGGATTAAGTGCGAGTCCGAAATTGACAGCCCAAGTGGAGACAGTGGCTAGGTCACAATTCAGCTTGTCAATCGATTCATTGATCGTTTTGGGTCTGGAATATATGTAAAGTTGTAGGTCTTCGGCATAGAGGTGATATCGGCAATACTGTAACTTCTTTGATACGTCGTTGATGTAGATAGAGAAGAGTAGTGGTCCTAATACGGAGCCTTGCGGCACTCCCGCCTTTGTGCATCGCCATTGGGCGAATTGATTATGAAGTGGGAGAACTGATTATGACGGAAGAGTCAGACGTGTTACGTCATTGATTTGTGTTTTCAAGCTTCAGAGATGTGAGACGAGTTACTTTTTTTTGGAACATTCTATCTAAATATTTACTACGTAATTGATGGCTATGTGTCTGCCACAACAAAACCCCAAACAGTTATGAATACCTCATATGTACGAAATTTTACAAATTCCAAATTTTCCATCATTTTAAAGAATAACATTTTACATATTAAACTTTTCGTTTCTGTATTCAACATTTCGAAAACTGGTCGCAACCTCATAGTTACACCAATGAGGCAGCCCTCATGAGGAAACTAAGCCAAGAGGTAATGGAATAGAGTATTCAGTTCCTTTCTTCTTCCATTGCATACATCGCTGACTAGCAACATATTTCACTAATCATTCTTAAGACTATGCAATAATGTTGTTCTTCCTCTGACACATGTCAAGTGAGGAGTACTGCCTGATATAGAATATTCAATCAAACAATCAATCAATCAATCAATCAATTTAGGCCATTTCAAAACCTAAGAGGTTTTTGGCCTCATTCATGATATATCGCCATTCGTCTCTGTTCTCTGCATCTTCTTGTCGTCCTCCCACTGTAATTTTATTGTTCATATTGTAACTTTTTAAACTGAACAACAATGTAATTTTATTATCTCAACAATAACTCTTCACTCTCTACAATTTAACTTCACTCCCGTCAACAATGGGATTTGCTCTCCGCACAGCAACACAGCGTTCGTTATTGCACTCCACAAACGACAATGACAATTTACTTGGACTATTACGAACAACAATGAACTGTTAATCTTAACTAATATTCACAAAGCACTATTTACAACACAGAACTGTCAGTTCTCAGTTCACAGCTCGTTTGTCTTGGCTAGTTCTTCTAGCTCAGTCACTCGCGTTCACAGAATCTCGAACCTCAGACCTTCAGAGACGATCCGCTGCACTTCGAACTCAGGTCCTCCAACTGCGGTCCACTGCACTCGAACTCGGGGCTTCAGGCTCCACAGTTACGGACACAACTCAAGTCGCGCTCTGGTCTCGAAGCTGGCTTCACTGCTACACAAGACTGTCTGGCTTGCTCTCCACTGACTTTAACAACACTGCCTTACTGACTGACTGACTGACGTTCACTTGCGTCTTCTCTTTTATAACCAAACTAGAGTTTCTCGAGAGTTCGCGAAAGATTCCACTCTCGAATAATCTGGATTTCCACTTCGACGGACTCCTAGACGATTCGGGAGGGTCCGTCCCCCACTTCACTTCGCACATAGCAATTGCGCGCGCAACCTCCCCTCGCCTCTCCAAGCCGCGCGCCATCCCCCAGTGCTCCGTGGAGCCCGTGTCGACTCACGCGCGAACTGCTCTCTTGCGGGAAGTGTGTTCGAGTCTCGAGGTGGCTGTCACAATATTATAGTTGGAATCTCCTGGTAGAGGGGCAGAGAAGGCCTGACGGCCTTATCTCTACCAGGTTAAATAAATAAATACTAATACTAATACTGTAGAAAGATTATCATATACTTGGTCCTGCCAACGGAGACGACGTCTACCAAGAGGTCTGTACATCTTGGAGAATAGTCGATAGGTTTTCGTAGAAGAGAGTCTTCATCACGCCGTAGAACGTGTCCAAGCCAACGTGGTCTTCGACTTTTTATTAAGGCTATTATGTCCGGATCTTTGTAAATTCAAGATTTTGTTCTCAAAAGTAAAAAGGGATTTTTTTATAGCCTATCCAATTTTCACAGCAATATAGGAGAGTTGGTAGGATTATTGTTTTATAGCATGTTAATTTTGATGATCTAGAAAGGAGTTTGGAACTAAGCAATTCATGAAGGGAGTAGTAACACTTATTTGCCTAACGAGTCTTTGTTCAATTGCTTTCCCAAATAAGACTGTTTCATTAATTATACTTCCTAAGTATTTAAATTCAGTAACTTTTTGAAACTCCCCATCATCTATTATAAGTGACCCTCTGATATAGAATATTACAATTCAATATACGACATTTGTAAATTAAAATTTCGTAGTCAGTCCCAAGTCTGTAAAGTTTTCCATATTAACCATTTGTACTAAATGAGTTGCTTTTACTATATTCCAATGTATCTTACTTTCTTTTTTTTCTAGTATTGTATAATTTTCATGTTGTTTAGTGTCGATTTTATTATGCTATTATTATTATTTTTTTTTGTAATATGTTAGTATTCTGTTCTTTAAATTTTTGTTAAATTTTAACTGATTGTATACTTTGTGACCTGATAGAGTGTAAGAGTGTAAGAGAAGGC
This sequence comes from Periplaneta americana, assembly GCA_025594305.2. Classification (NCBI taxonomy): domain Eukaryota; kingdom Metazoa; phylum Arthropoda; class Insecta; order Blattodea; family Blattidae; genus Periplaneta; species Periplaneta americana. The sequence goes on along the minus strand of JAJSOF020000035.1, from coordinate 26,962,603 downwards.
CCTATGGCCTTAACTCTGCCAGTATAAATAAAGGATTATTAAGGAAAATCTTGGTTGTTAGTGTATTGGGTAATTGACGCTATTAGAATTGAGATTCCATGGCGGAAATAACACTTTCAGAATTGAGATCCTATAGTGCAGATGACGCTGTCTTTGATATATTATTTGAGTACACGTAGCGGAAGTGATGTATTGTCGTTTCTTCAGCCTGTGATTTATACATATACTACACAACACAGAAGTTTCTCACACTCTGTGCAGGAGAAATGTGCGCACTATTTCCTCGGAAGTGGCGTTTGATGTAAAGGCCAAACAGTAAAAGGCCGACTGTATTTACCTAATCGAAACCTGTTTCCTGACAGACAAGAGTTCGAACCTTGGTATTAATTTTGTATAGTACAGGGACATCATTTTATTTTTACTAACTTTTTTAATAGCCTATTAACTTGGCTATACCTTTGGATTCAGAGCCGGAAACACCGTTTGCCACCCCCTTCCACGATTGAAGTTCGATGATACTGGCGTAAAATACAAACAAATCACTTTACTAGGTATAGGAGGGAAGAAAAGTAGTTCATTAATTTACGTAAACTAGGAGATATCGTAATTTTGAATTTGTTAATTTTCATTAGGTTTTTGTTTAATCAAAATACAGTAATATATTAAAAATAAGTGTTTTTACTCACGAACTGAGTTATCCATGTTGACGTATTCATTATGCAATGTATATTATACTGTCTACAGCACATTAGCGTACAATATAGAGAATGAAGTTAAATTGAAAAATAATCATAATATGGATATTTAAACACATTTTTTAAAATTATGGCCGTTCATTTAGATACAGGCTTCAGTTCTTTCGTGCATATTATCGCACTATAGACTATTGCATCTAATCCTAATTACCAGTTTCGTCCTTTGTACTAGTAACTCATGTTGAAATAATTCTATACCTATTATATAAAAGAGTACCTTACGTACTGTAAATTCAATCTTCACTTCTGCCCGACCGGCATAGATAAAATTACTCAGACATGCTATCTACTGTCCGTCCAAGTGGTTATGTCGCAGAAAGGGAGGAAATCACGTGATAGTTAATTACTTTTATTTTAGTTGCGGGTGAGGGAAATCGCGATGCGACGTAGGCAAACAGACGACAATACCTATGCGAAAATATGGTTCAATATTGAAAGCTCTTTCGTCACTGGAAAACGCGAACATATTTCTGGAACGTACTATACTCACTAGCTCAATACTATTTGTGTTTACTACGACCTTAAGGCGACTTTGACTGTATACGCTTGGTTCTGTGAGGAGAACAGTTGGAAGTTCACTAGAAGAGGGGGTGGGAGTGAAGTACATTCAAAAACTCAGGTACAATAAAAATTGAAGTAAAAATAAAATGATGTCCCTGTACATAAGGTGACAGACTGAAATTCGTGTAGGTGTGATTTTCAAAGCTAAATATACTTCTAATATGAGTTCTAACGTAGCACTGCGCTGTTGCAACGAAATTAAGTCGTAAATTTTAGCGTCGTTCATTAAATGGTAACGCTGGAAACAGCTGTTGGCACGGGCTGTGGTCGCACCTGGTTTCCAGGAAGCATGGTACATATCCGTACTACTGCGTGGCCATTTCTCCCTTGCATCCTGGCGTAGTTATGGTAACACCATTATCCCTCTTTTGATGTTCCGCAAACAGTTGATAGTGATTAAACGCTTGTAAACCAAGGAACAAATTGTTACATAGGAATTGCACACAATTTGACAGCTGTAATTGGCTTCAATACAGGATGTCCTTATGGAGGAAACATAAACGAGGGGTGTCAACGTGTCAGCTCCAGTTTATGGGGCGATATGTTTGCTCGTTATCCGAACTGCTATACTGGGTTCAACAGTTGGTGTACACTGTTAATCGTATGGAGTCTTGTATCTCAACCCTATTAAATACTGTAAGGTGACGTCAGTTCATGAAACAAAGCTGAGGTTACGACAGGTTCTGGTAGATTATTGGCTTGAAGAGCCATTGTTTTTCCTGCCATTTTTGGTACATCATTGTTCTTTGTATGTATGTAGGTATGTATGTATTTATTTACACTGCAATGGGTATATACCCGGTGGCAGTGGTAACTAATTACACCCAATAATGACAATAATAAACTTATTAATTAAAATACAATTAATAATACTAATAATTAATACTAAAATAATTTATAATAATAATAATAATAATAATAATAATAATAATAACAACAACAACAACAGGGAATATACTAAATTAAGTGAAACGATCACTTAAAATAACATTTGAAATATTCTAATTTGTATCTTAAAACTAAGATCGAACTAAAACCCACGAGTATGATATGTTCATATCTGCACAAGTACCTTTCAACATTACACTCATTTCGCTGTCAACTCACTCACTGCACTGGAACTACGACACATTTCACTGATTCTATCCTGATTTCACTAACATTTCAAAAACATTTCACTGTTCAAATACTTTGCACTGCCACTGTAAACTATAAAGCTTCACTGACAGGAACACGTTTCACTGACACAACACACTTCACTGACACGACATACTTCTTCACTGATACAACACACTTCACTGACACAACATAATTCTTCACTGATACAACATTTCAATAACAACATATCATTTACACCCTTTAAATACTGTGTATAATTACCGCCTATTAGTAAGGTCCTTAAGCCTATTTTTAAATACATTTTTGGTTGTTGGTAAAGTCTTTAGTAAGTCTGCAGGTAAAGCATTCCAGTCCCTGATAGTACGATTGAGACATATAACCATTTCAAGATTAACCACTTCCCTGATTAATCCGAGATAACTCGGGTTGCTAACTTGTGTCAAAATTTATTAACCCGAGTTAACTCGTTTGAGTCCCATTTTCGCTGCTAAGAATTATATCCCGAGTAAATACGTTTCCATCCTTTCATTAACCTTTCCCTCACTAGATGCCTACAGAAGTTTGTGACATTGCTATATCTGGTGGTGTTTTTTGTACTTCTTTCTTGCGAGTGGAATTCTATGCTCATATAGCATTCACACACAGTAGTGAGTAGATGCTAGTTAGTTCTGGCGGTTTCTGTTTGTGTTTAGTGTTTTTTGTGCTGTTTTGTGTAAAGATGGATCAAGTTAGTGATTCCGAAACTTTTGATCAGGAATATATTCCTGTAGAAGATTAGGAAATGAGACATCGGTATCAGAAGACGAAGTTATAGACCAACAAACAAATTCAGATCAGTTGATGTCGCGTCTTTTCGACAGTGGTTTGAATAGAAGATATCTGACACCATTTCTTCTGCACCTCCGTGGACCCCATTCCCTGAAATTTTAACATTGTTTCTGATAACGATAATTCTCAATTTTTTAAATTATTCTTTAATAATGACCTCATCAACATTCGGCATGGTTCGAGGAGAAGATTCGGCATGATAATTAGTGTTCACAGAATGCTGAAAATAATTCGTGGCGGCCTACTACAGACTCTGAAATACGTGTACTTTTGGGCATAGTGATACTGCAGAATATTATTTACAAACCTGAAGAACAGATGTACTGTTACAGATATTCAATGACTGCTACACCATTCTTCCCAAAACTCTCTCATACAGGAGAGCAGATACTACTGTCCGGAATGCAATGTGCCACTGTGCGTAATACCCTGCTTTCGAGTCTATCACACGACAAGCAACATTTAACGCCTTGATAACAGCAATGGTATTGTACCTCATAAATTAATCCATAAAAAAACATAAGTTGGTAAATAGTTCAGGAGAAAATCAAAGTGGGACAACTACCAGAGCTGGAATCAAGGTGCACGAGATAACTCCAGATAATAATTCAGGTCTGAATGTATGTCTATTTCATAGTGATTTTTAGGTATGTAAGAAAATTAGTGATGTACAGTGATTCTGTAATATTAAATGACCTCTTTACGAAAATAAAAAATATGACACTTTTTTTTCACAAAACGGGTAAAATATATAGTAAGGGAAGAGGTTAAACGACAAACAACGGAATTTTAAGACTTAAAGAGAAAAATCGGTAGAAGTTTATACATTCAAAGTCCTTTACTTTATAATTATTCTGCCTTCAATTTTTTTTTCTAAATTCAAAAGGAGTAAAAATCCTCTTTATAAATATACAGGTTGATTCACGAGGATTTACCGTCCCTTGCGGAGCTTATTTCCGAAGAAATTCTGAGCAAAAATGTCATATAAACATTTGTCCTAATCTCAATATTTTCAGAATTCCACTAATTTGAAGTTGTTTGTAAAACACCACTACTCTTTACTTTTAAGAGTAAAAGAATATTACAGATAAAGAATGAACTATTCAGGAGCATCATTTCTTTAATTAGCTAGTGTTCTGAAGTTAAAAATGTGCTGTGAATTCCATAATTGCTTCGTACAGATTTTTTTTTTCGATTTTTAACTACAAATGTTACAAATCACGCCACTCTTGTAAATTCTTTAAAACTGTACATTAGGATGCAGAATTAAACTGTAAAGAATCAAGTTGCTAAAGTCATAAGATTTTTAACAATTTTTGCGATAAGTGCGTAAGAATGATGTCATTTTTAGTTAAAAATTGAAAAATAAAATCTGTGCAAAGCAATTAACAACACATTTTTAGCTTCAGAACACTAGCCAATTAAAGAAAAGACACTTCTGAATAGTTCATTCTCTATATTTTGTAATATTTTTTACCCGTAAAACTGAAGAAAAAAAAGGTAGTTTACTAATAACTCCAAATTAATGTAACTTTGAAAATATTGCGATTAGAACAAATGTTTATATGACATTTTTTGCTCAGAATACCTTCGAAAATAAGTTTCGTAAGCGACGGTAAATCCTCGTGAATCACCCTGTATAATAAGACGGGAATTTCTTCTTGAAATCGAGAAACTTTTAGGCGTTTGACGGGATAATTCCTTTACTGAACCCGACAACACTGTTTCTGTAATATTAAGAGTAAAATTCAGATTAGTACGGATAGTACTTGTCGAGTGTTAACATTTAGGGGAAAATTATTTTTCAGGGGAAAAGTACCGGTGTTCATTTGTTACTAATATAGTATTAGAAGCGTCTGGCCGTGAAACCAGGTGGCCCGGTTTCGATTACCGGTTGGGGCAAGTTACCTGGTTGAGGTTTTTTCCAGGGTTTTCCCACAACCCAATATGAGCAAATGCTGGGTAACTTACGGTGATGGACCCTGGACTCATTTCACCGGCATTATCACCTTCATCCCATTCAGACGCTAAATAACCTAAGATGTTGATAAAGTGTCGTAAAATAACCTACAAAAATAAAAAAAAATAGTAGGCCTATTAGAATTTGTTTGTAGTCATCTAAGGAATCAGTTCTTAAAATGTACACACTCATATTACTTCCAATCTGTATATGAAATACAGTATATTCATATCGTGTTCGCTTGCATACTTATTGTATGTAGCCTATGTGTTATTATATTCTTTGTGTTTTTTTTATTTTACCCGTTTCTTCAGTGTTGTCATTGTGAAAGATGATAGACACTTGTGAGTCTCTTCTACCGTGGTGTCAGCACGAGATTAGGCCTCCACCTAAATGAACAGACAATATATTGGCAACGGGAATATACTATAAGTTATTCGTGCACCAGACGGAAATCGAACCAACATCCATGGCTTCAATACAACGTAATGCATATAATTCAACGTCTTAATCGAATTCTAAGAAATTCCATCGCCTCAAATGAGTTTGTTAGCTGAAGGATGTAATAATGTTGCCTGTGGGTGTTATTTTTAGTGCTCTAATTCAAATTAACAGGATTGTTAGATAAACGATTCGACGTTAATTTATTTTCGGATAATTACAAAACCAGTTAAAGCGATAGTTAATTATTGCAGCAAATCCAATTACGATATTGCGCTGATAGGACTCTCCAGGTTCATTCAACTGAGGTAAACGCGCAAACTGTGTCTTTAAATTGATACCGAATCGCGCCAACACACCTTGTTCCGCAAAGTAGTTCCCTCTTTCAGCTGTGGCAGTTGTGAATATTTGAATATTTTTCACAAAAATAATCCTATTGAGTATACGTGGGCAGAAATATAAGTATATAAGTTCTTGGCTGTTTTATAAATTCTCAGCATTTAATATGAAGTATGAATAAAGAATATTTATCCATGACCATAACGAAAAACATGCCTTTACTAAATATACTTTTGCGTTTGTAAAGTAGGCTTTTATTCAACATTACTTTATTCCACTAGTGAGATAAAGACTTTACGTCACAGTTTGAACTTTATCTCACAGTTAATTAGTATTTTTCTAGTACCGGGCACACACGTATACTTTTCCATTCAACTATTACTCAAGAAGTTAATATATTAGTTACTAGATGTCACTACCTCTACTTCTTTATTACCATTTCTTAAATATACATACACTCAATCCCCTTCTCTTTTCTCTATCTACTACGTCGTAATTTGTGCATTGCATCCATATCTAATATGTTTTTAAATTTTATAATAATTTACATTTTGGAATGCGAAGATACTTGAACCTGTGAAGTTGGGTTAGCCAACTGAGCTAAACAGACACGATGGTTATTTAAGTTTTAATATTCCTCTTAAGTTTACAGAAGTAAAATGTGAAATTATTTTAATCACATTAGTCCCGTGAACACTTCAAAATAATCCTTGAAACTTCAAAAAGATGAAAATACACGTTTAAAATGAAAAAAATATATATTAAATTATATAATTAATATTATAATTTGTTATTTATCCAACGCCTTAGATACCATTCTTCACTATTCATGGCCTCCTACATCATAACCTACCTAGTACACGTATCGATTCTAAAATCCATGCCATGATATGTGATTATATGAGGACTTATTTTCAACATATTTTCTTTTATAAAACAAAATTTTTCGTTACGGTCATGGATAAAATCTGTGTATGGTAGAACGAACTTGTGCTGGCTGCAGCGTGATCTTTATTGCGCTCGTATAATTTAATTAAATCTTTCCAGTCGCGCAATAAAGATGCACTATCTCACAAGTACCATAAATAACTGTTTTCACAAAAATAATCCTATTGAGTACATACGGGCACAAATATAAATATATAAGTTCTTGGCTGTTTTATAAATTCTCAGCACTTAATATGAAGTATGAATAAAGAATATTTAGCTACGACACATGTAATAAGATTTTTTTAGATTAAGAAAAAACTGGAATTACATTTTCTACAGATTCTACTGTATATAAAATTACAAATTCTGAATTTACTAAAGATTATTATTTCTTGGTCCTACAGAATGTATTTGTTATGGTAACTATTAATATTAGAGGAGAAAAATTCGCTCCGGCGCCGGGGATCGAACCCGGATCCTTGGTTCTATGTACCAAGCGCTCTCACCATTGAGCTATGCCGAAGTCCAATCCACAGCACCGATCCTATAATATTAATTGTTACCATAACAAATGTATTCTGTAGGACCAAAAAAATAATAATCTTTAGTAAATTCTTCTAGCAACAGTGCATATTTCTGTACAGATTATTGTACACTGGCGGAGGGGAAGGGAGCCGTAGAAATAAGGGGAAGAGTGATTTATTAGTGTTGTAATGAGTAGTATTAACACTGAGCGAATGAGGCAATTAGGGGATAATGTTCCTTGTGCGAAATCGTGCGTATTTGCTTGGTTTCCGCACAAAACAAATCCGCGGAAAGTGTGAAATTCCACATTCAGTATTCCCAACCTCACAATGTAACAATTTCCATCTTCTTACCGCTTTAATGACATATTGATTTTACTGCTTTTGGCTTTTAACATATTATTTTTAGAGACGTTCAATATAGTAATAATTATAAATTGAAACTTACCACTAATTTCACCTAAATTGCACTGTCAATTATTGTTTTTAAATATTTACAAAAATTAAGAAACTCTAATACTCCACTAAAGTTACTGCATTCTGATGCAATAACATTAAGGTTAATTGTGATAAAATCAACAAGATTCCAAACTCATCATGGCGGCTACTTTGAACGAAGAAAAAGACAGACGTATATCACGGCCTGCTGGAGTATAGTAAACACAGAAAACATTTTAAAGCAACAATGTTGAAGATAGATATTTTGTTTTGCAAATTTGCCGTCATTGAACAGAAACCAAGATGGAGATTTCATTGCAACTAATTAGAACATGAATACTTATGAATAATTTCAGGTATGTAATAAACGATCTTCGCATAAAATAATGTACGATAAACGAGCGGTATGTTTTCTTTCAATTCTCGAAATTAAAAAGCTCAACTACGTTTCGCTTTTTCAAACTTTTCCTGGAACATGAAAATTTCAACATACCGCTCTTGTAACGCATATTACTATTTTATGTCTTACCTTTATATTTATTATCTGGATTATTTATTGCAGTTTCAATAAGGAATTGAATTGTTTATATATATATATATATATATATATATATATATATATATTTCACTGTTTTTTTTCCCATCATATCTTACATTTATTTTATTTTTATTATTTTTGTGAAATTTGGTATGAAGTTAGCTTAGTTGTAGCCTAATTGTGATAATGATAACGGTAATACTAATAGCAATTATTGGTGTTTTACTATTTTATTATTAGTAGTATTATTTTTGTTTCCTTTGAAGATTCAAACTGTGCATAGTTATAGCATGAGTGGCCGTACGATCTCGTGCGAAGGATCTTGTGTACATGAGTTTGTATAATTGTGTATCAATAAATGCACTTCATTCATTCATTCATTCATTCATTCATTCATTCATTCATTCATTCATTCATTCATTCATTCATTCATTCATTCATTCATTCATTCATTCATTCACATTTACTGTGGAATCCCGGCCACCAAGTCACTCAACTGAGTGCGCTCCTTGTATAATGGAATTTGACTTATTAGTCGAATACATGAAGCGTTCGATTTCCACGCTGATAACCCGGTTTCGAATCCCGGTGAGTTCAACTAATTTGTGGTGGACAAAGACGGTGCTTGCTGGTAGGACTTCGCTGCTCTACCGACGTCTCATTATTGTTACATTAATCATCGTCACACTGATTTTGTCCAATAAACGTGACAGAACTTTGTGCGTTAATCTTGAAAAGTTGCTTGTTGTTTATCGTGGCTCAAATTATGGACGTGAAGTTTTGGATGAATAAGTACAAGGGAAATAAGTCTATAGAACAGAGAAAGTACTTTTCCAGTGTACTTTGTTAAGTTACCTTATGGTCTTATGGATGTTTGCTTTATGAATTATAGATGATTCAATATAATTTAAATGCCTTTTATTGCCCTATTTTTTGTTGTTTTTAGAGCCTTTTTAGGCGCCTAAAATACCATTTTTAGTGCCTAACGTCCGATATCTGGATGATGATGATGATGATGATGATGATCATCATCATCATCATTAGGAACGAATTTTTATGTGCTAAAAATTAAATATATTTATTTTTATGTGCTAAAAAGTACGAAAATATTTGCTAAAAATAAAAATATATATTTTTTTAAATATGACAAAAATACCTTACTTAACTTGAAAAAAAAATGTTACTAGGTACTCACCAACCACACTTGAGTGCTAGCATTTGGCCGAGAATTGCAGTGAACAACAAAGATCATCTCCAAATTCTCCATCACAAATGCATGCCGATTATTTTGAGCAACGACTTATACTGTGAAAACGATCTTTCCACATCACAGGACGTCAGACGTGCATATTTAAAGAGAACACAAACACCGTCAATTTCACCTATAGGCACATCTTCCAATACTTGAGCAACTTTACACATTTTTTTATATCCACTGTTTTTCCCAAACACATTCTGGAATTTGTCCCTTAGTACTTGTACTTCTGAACCTGGTAGCGAGTCTAGTTTAATTTCCACGGCACGCACCTCCCTGTTTCAGACAACAGGTTTTTTAATGTTTCGAGTTTTTCTTATGGTGTCACACAGAAAGATTAGATTTGCTAATAGGAAAGCCAAATTGTTTTTTTAACAACCATCTTTCAGTATATCTTGAAGGATACCGATTGACGAAGCCCGATAACAGGGAATCACAACAAGATATATTGCCTTACTTCATAGACATGAGAGAGAGGTGAGAGATTTGTTTAAATTAAATAATGTTTATACCCGAGCTCTTAATCTATTGTGTTTCACAAACAAAGCGTGGAATGAAATAATCTTCAGCAACAATAAACATTCCAAATTATGTGTTGCAAAATATCTCCTCCTTGTCCATGTCAATTATTCTCTAATAATAACACTAATATGCTCCCTAGCAGTTCTCAGAACTTGAGGCGATACTATTACAAAAATGGATCACGGATACACCACACAGCTCTTAGAAACACGAAGCAACCAAGAATTCTTAAAAAATAACTTACTTCTGAGTGACATAATTGATTTAGTTTTAAAATTTAAAAGTTCTTGTAAAAAATTATTTAAGGAAAAAAACTCCAAGATTTATGTGTTTATAATAGATTTCCTGAAAATATGCATTTACATAATTTTTTTGTGAAAATATGTCCCACCTCCCTAAAATTCATTTTAAACTTGAAACTTCATCTATCTCGGCCTCCCCAAAGGTTTGTTAATTCCGTGTCTCCCAACTAAAACTCTATATATAATTTCTTGAAATTCGCCCATTGTCATAAATGTCACCACGTGCCCATCTCAAACGTCTGGATTTAATGTCCTAATTATGTCAGGTGAAGAATACAATGCGTTACAGTTATGATGTTAACTTTCTCCATTCTCCTGTAACTTCATCCCTCTTATAACCAAATATTTTCTAAGAACCTTATTCTCAAACACATTTAACTTTCACGTTGATCTCCTCAGGTGAGAACAAGTTTCACAACATACAGAACAACCGGTAATATAACTGTTTTATAAATTCTAACATTAGATTTTTTGACAGCAGACTAGATGATAAAAATGTCAACCTTGTCTAAAAGTTTCCCATATTTAATGTCACGTTTAATTTCGCTCCCGAGTGATCAAAAATATTTGTTACTGTTGCTTAAGATATTTGAATTTTTCACCCCTTCAATTAAATCTCAATTTTTATATTTCCATTTCAAATAAATATTCTGGTCACGAGACATAATCATATACTTTGTCTTTTCGGGATTTACTTCAAACCGATCGCTTTACTTGCTTCAAGTAAAATTTCCGTGTTTTTCCTAATCGTTTGTGGATTTTCTCCTAACATATTCACGTCGTCCGGATAACATAGACAACACTCTCGAAGCTATCTAACCCGTTTATCAAATAAAACCTGCCTGATCCTAAAGTTTCCTAATGGCATTTCTAGAGCGATATTTTGTCATTTAAAACCTGATGGGATAACTTTAGCAAATTTCTTGAAAAAAAAATATTTAAATTCGCAAATAGAATCTTATTTATGTGTTTTATAAATAGATTTCCGGACTAAATGGTGATATTTCACATACCGATATTTTGTCATTTAAAATATGTGTTTTTATGTGAAATAAAATCTGGTGACAAACTATGAAACTTCATGTTCGGAATTTTTAACTTTGTTAATTGTGCTTTGTCACACGCAAAAAGAATATTTAATTACATAGGAATCCGCTTCTTAATGAAGATGATGAAACTAAGAGTATTTATTTTACACTGCTGTATTCGGAGTGGTGTAAGTGACGGTATGAATTTCTTGGTGAGCGGTTGGCTATATATCGATCCGCGATCTGAGTCATGCAGCGAGTTTAATGGTCTGTCAACAGGAAACTGACTCCGCGGTATGACACAGGGGATCCTTGCTGTCCGACATCTGTAATGGTTTTATCAACATTTAATAGCTGACCCGAGATGTAGGCTACCGTGCAATGCACGTTGTCCAGTCAGTCCGGGTACGCTGCAATAATTACCCCTAGAATGCATACCCCACAAAAACTTATATTTTGTTGTCATATCTTTGGATGACTTTCAACAGCTTACAATATTAAGGGTTTCGATTTTTACAGGAATTTTTATAGTTTTAAATTTGTAATTTTCAGCCCCATCTTTACATCTTATGTAAAACTCCAAATTTTCGTTTGTGTAATAGATGACATCTCAACAGGGCCTTCTCGAGCACTTCCTCCTCTTTCCTTTTTTTGGGGTAAGAGTGGAACAAGATGCGGGAGCAGTTCGTGCATCTCCGGATGACGTCATTGACCGCGACGTTTGAATAGACATCTGCAACCGCTACGATGTTGTGTCCATTTCCGAGAAAGAATGTCCTTATTACCGCAAATGTATTTTCCAATAAAAGCTTTGATAGGGAAACGAAATTGTTTTTCGATTTACCACTTTTAATCTAATTGTTATAAATTTGAATCAAGACTAGTAACAAATATAATAAATTACTGAAGGACTTGAGAAATGAATTTGAGACCAATTTAAGATTTGAATAGTTCTAATTTAAAATAATTGTGAATTTCTAAGATGTTTTGGTTAAAATGATTAATTAAAAAAACATTACGAAAATATTATTTTAACTTATTATTGCAATTATTATATTAATATTGACGTATCGTAAGAATACGTACCTTAACAACCAACATGTTTAATTGCAATTTTATTATTACTATTTAATTGAATTTTATTTTATTAAATATAGTATAAACTAAAAAAAAGACATTACCAAAACCATTTACTAGAAATGAAGTATTGTTCTTGTTTAGTCAACTGTCCGAAGACAGGTCTGAACCTCACAAATGATACCAAAATACACCACTTTGTAGTAATACTAGGCCAGGAGATAATGGGGTCACCCTTAGTTACAGTTCCTTGTGCTTAAATAATTTGTCTACATAATTGTTTAAATGCTTCAGATTTCTTTTTACTTATTTATAATAATTAGAAAAAAAGTTGTTATTATTATTATTAATTTTATTATTATTATTATTTTATTATTTATTATTATTACTGTAAACTAATTTAAATTTTATTTTCCCAAAAATCACAGATATTGTGACAGTACAAAATCAAAAGTGCAGCTTTTAATTTTCCTGTTACATTTTTATCAGTTGTGACATTAAATCATCGATCGTATCTTCGGGTACTGCGCTTATCTCTTCAGCTGACTACGCTATCTACACTTGCTCTCTGTAACAATTTTTATGCGTTGGCCTTGAGACGCCTGGTGTAATGTGTGGTTTGTCTGTTAGAGCACTGTACAAGTTGACGTTCTGATGGGGAGAGATGAAAAAGTTAATTTTTTGGGACACCTTACCCGTAATAGCCTAGCCTGGAAGCTAGGCCACTGGTAAAATGTCAAAGACCTTTTAAGAACATTTTTCTCCAACGTTCTTTCTGAAAATATTGCAGCTAATTGCAAAAGTGTTTACATGTTGTGTGAGTCATTGAAGGCTATTTGTCACAAGGACTCAACATTAATAAATGAATCATTCCATGGCTATTTTTGTGTCATAGAATGCATGATCATTCCACCTAAAAAAAAAACTAAATATATCCAGCCTCTGAATATCTATTTCCTTAGACAATACAAAATATGTGCTCGGAGGATAAAGATTACATCGGGACTAATGTTGAAAATCCAGAACTTAAATTGGGAAATCTAGTGTTTATAATGAAAATGCAGTCTTTATTCATAACTGTTGTCTTTTCCAGTATAACGCCCTATGCTTCAGTATTCCTGGCGTCAACTGGTTACGTGAATCCTGAACAGTAAACTGTTTCAATAAATTTTTCTGTTACAAGTCTCGGACTTCAAAAATTAATTCAGGTGGCATTTGATTTTTCAGCACTGGAGTATGGTTCAGAAGATTGTTCAGGTGTTGCTTCTGAACGTTTGTGCTTATTGCTCTACTCCAAGCCCAGATTTTGTTAGAGAAGTCCTCATTGAGGCTTACATTTTTCAATGTCGCCAAGTGTAAACTTGACCAATGCCAACCAAACGGAGAGTTACACAAATGAATGCTTTTACGGTCTTCATCACCAATTAAACACACTTGAGACAAATTTTTAACCAAAAATTTCTGTAAAATAATAAACCCTTCCCTTGACTCAGAATCACAGATATTCATTCACTAAAATTACAGTAGTTTGTCTTTTGTCAGTAGGCTGTCTGGTTTCACACTAGGGGAGTGAATCTATACACAAAAGTTTTTTATCTCTTTTCTAAATGTAGTAGTTGAAATATCTGTATTTTCATTTTAACTTAGGAATGTGAAAAATATGGAGTTTCTATATTTAAGAGCTTTGAAGTTTAATTGAAAATTATACTTTTCTGCCTTTTACTTTGTATATTTGTTCTATTATTTTGTTTTTCAAACATAGCTACTGAATTGCTGAAAATCACATTGGCCTATTTAAACTTTATTTGGAAGACTTCTAAATTGGGGTTGTAGTAACATGTTATTTTTTAGATTATGGGCAAAATATATATTGACAATAACACTGCATCGCCATTCGGTTTTTCTTAATTTTGTCTCAACCCAATGATGAAAAAGTTCTTATTTTACAGAAGTGAAAGAACTCTGGTCTCTAATGTTGCAAGAGCATTTCTTCCTTCATATATTTTTCAGACGCTAAATAACCCAAAACTCTGTTGATAAAGTCGATAATCACCTAATACTGTCTCATAAATTTTGCTAAAAGTTTAAATACCAAATTTTGAAAGGTAAGATTTTTATTTGACTCGCTAGTAATGGAATAAGTTCCAACTACAAGCTGGATTAGATCTTCGCGAAATTGTGAGGTATGAAGGTAATCGTTCACTACATCGTATCGCACTCCCCGTACGAATCGCACGCAACGGATATTTTAAGTGCAGTGCGTTCACTGTAACGGCTCCACCTCATCGCCTCATCGGATTCCCTATCAGCTGTTTAAAACATGACGTCGTACGATATTGACATTACTGAAAGCAGGGGAGTTTGAGGTTAGGTCTATTATTTATGTCTGTTAGCGAATAAGAATTTGTAATTCCTTCATGCGTCTTAATTGAAGAAGAAGAAACGAAAGAAATATTGGTTACATAATATATATATAATATATTTGGAAGAAACGACTTGATTACTGTAATGGGAACGCCTCAAATTATATAATTCTTCGCAATTTTCTACACGCGAAATAAGTTTTCCGTCTGCTTTTTTGGCGCGACACTGAACATGGCACAACATAATATTAACAGTTGACGAATTAAAATTGATTTGTTATAGAAGGCCATGATCGCACGCATAGGAAATGTTGCCCATCCGAGAAACGTGGACGGATTTGCCGAGAGGCGATGCGTCCGATACGATGTGGTGAACGCGGTTGCATAACAATTACAGCAAAGATAGTCTTTTTTCCGATCCGTGCGATTCGTCCGATGAGTGCGATACGATGTAGTGAACGCTTACCTTAACATAGGCCTACATTGCTTGAAATAAGAAAGTTCAAATTAAGCTACGGTGGTACATTAAACATGTGCACGAACTTCCGGTTTCTCTTAATAATTGACGTCTTTCATACACAGGATGTTGGGAGTAATTTTGTTGCAAACTTTGAGAAGTGATGGTAGATGTTATAAGGAACAAGTTTTGCTAATGTACACATAACCCATGGTACTACAGTATGATGCTGTATTTTCTTATAATCGTAGTTTGAGGCTTCGCTATTAAGAAATTCTCTTTATCATTTCAATAGTAGGCGAGAAACTGAGTTGTAATTTTTATGTTATGTATTACACAACACTTCCAAATGTTATTTACAGCAGTGTGAATTATATATTTTAGATCAATGATTCTCAAACTTTTTCAATGACTTATACCACTGTTTTTTATTTGAAAAAAATTAGCTGTACCACTAACTAAATTGGTCAGCGCGTCTGGCTGCGAAACCAGGTGGCCCGGGTTCGAATCCCGGTCGGGGAAAATTACCTGGTTGAGGTTTCTTCCGGGGTTTTCCCTCAACCCAATACAAGCAAATGCTGGGTAACTTTTCGGTGCTGAACCCCGGACTCATTTCACCGGCATTATCACCTTCATTTCATCCAGACGCTAAATAACCTAGATGTTGATACAGCGTCGTAAAATAACCCTATAAAATAAAACTAACTAAATATATAATGGAAAATCTTCAAGTGTCGCTCCCAGGGACGTAATAAACTTTTCTATACTCCAGTACCAATAATTTGCGTGTTTAATTAATAAGCACTTACTATTTGCATTTATTTGATGGAGTGTTCCATAAAATATATAGAAAAAAGCTATGATGTGTTTATTTTAAAATATCTTATAATAATTTATATTTTTATTTCACACTTTAAGTACCACCCAACAGTGGTTCATGTACCAACAATGATACGAGTACCATAGGTTGAGAACCGCTGTATTAGAGGAAGTTCTGAAAATGGAGTCTGTTCTGTTCGCTGCATGCATACGCACCGTTATACTGTTGATTGTCGATCATCTTTGAAGATTCTTGATTTCTGTGTCGGCACATTCTGTTAAGATTTCCTAAACGTCCCTCCGCATGGTACGTAGATTTAACTTTTCACAGAGACCTGGAAAAAATATAAACTTGAAATCTGGGGAACATGATGGCCTATCTGTAGAGCCTTCTTTCCTGATTCGCCTTCAAGAATAAAATTGACTCTGGCGCGTTGATACAAGGACATATAGGGACGTTATAGGAACGCTGCCGAATCCATTAGCAAAAGAATTGATATTGACAGCTACTTTCACTTTCCAGAGTTTGTAACAAGTTCAATTCGATGCCCTGTGTGAGATCAATAGTGATAATACAGAAAATTGTATTTGTACGTGGGATAAGATGATGTAATCTGTGTAATAAATACAAATGGAAAGTAATACGTAGCTGAGTTGACTTAAATGTTGCTACGCAACCATAACTTTGTGTAGACTGTTTCAACTCTGTCTTCATTTCCTGTGATAATTTGTTTATACTGTAAGATGTTCACTATAAATTGAACTCAAACGAAGTCAATCTTATCTCCATTTTAATTCAGTTTAATATAAAGTGCTTCAATCGCTTGCAAATTATCCCAGCGAAGAAATTCATACACAAAATATAAGCTAAACTCTTGTTTCTTAATCTAGTAACCAAGGTAAAGAGAGTTCTATCAAATTATGCTATATAGGCAAAGGCTATGAAGACGCGTAGGTGTTACAAGGAGGTAGGGTAGACGATCTTGCTTTTATAACGTCAGCACAGAGTAGATTGGAACAAACTAAGGACATTCTCAAGAAAATAGGTGCGGATTGGAAAAACAGGAGGCTGTTCAGTAATCTTTATATGAAACGAGTCAAAGTCAGGATAGAAGAAATGTCAGAAGGAAGCGAAATAGGGAGAGGAGTACGTCAAGGATGCCCTTTATCACCGATCCTGTTTAACATCTATCTGGAGGATTTGGTGAAGAACTGTTTTCAGGCCTTGGAGTGGTGATTTTTTGGAAGAAGAATCAAAGTGTTGCATTGGAGTTAAATCGCTCGCTTGAACTCGATCCAATGTCGTACCCTCGAGTGAGGTAAGATCGGCCGTGATACGCTCGTAATAAATAGAAGCGCAGTACAAGGTCATCTCACCGACATGTCTTATCTTGTATGGAAGGCGACAGATAAGATACACATATGTTTTGCTCACACGGTAAAAGTAAGGCTTTATTTTCTGTGTTTATGACAAACGTTTAGTGGAACAGTCTAATGGAACGTACCAAAACAGGAACATGAAGCTATAAATAAAATAGTATGAGGAACTTCGATATACAGTTATTATTGCTAATTAATAATTATTCAATATTTGATTTACCACATATATAATATGATAGGTCCATAGCCTATATAGTGTTCCGCCTATATACTGCGACAATGTAGAAACGTTTTACAAAATATTATTGATATAGCAGTAGATTAATAACAATATTAGTACAGGGATAACGTCACAGAAAATATAACAAAACGAATCATCATGCTGCACAACTGTTACAGACGCAAAGATTGTTACACTATTTATTAGAGATTATTATTATTACTAGAAAACTTGATACGGTTCTTGCATTATCGTGATTGTGTTCTCCGTTTATAATAATTACATTTACATCCAATAACATATAAAGATAAACTCTACAGCCCTGCATTAATTAAATAAAAAACATCTATCAGATGTGGCAAAAACAAAATCACTCCTGTGTGTGTATGGGGGGGGGGGAACATTTACCTAAAACATTTATATTACATTTTAAAGCAAGTTTTGTAGTTGTACTATGGAGAGGTTAGTTAAACACTGCCAAGTTTTGAAATGATAAACATCTATGATGTTACTAGACAGTTCATCACTGTAACAAGAACGAATGTCTAACGCTCGGCTTATACCGTTCGAGGATTTATAGCTCGTGACAATTTTACCCATCATGTATGTGCGCTATCTATCGGATTATGCTATGAATTACTTGGCCCTTGAGCGAAAACGCCCGATGCAGACCTTTGAGAAGAATAATGTTATAAGATTTGCTTCTGATATGGCGTTGTTAGCAGAAAACAAGACGATACTAAGGGTTATGTTATAAGAGCTAAATTACAGCTGTGAGCTGTAAGTATGGAATAAAGATAAATGCAAACAAGACCAAGAAAAATAAAGAAGGTAAACTTGCGAGTACTAAATGAGACAGTAGGGCAAGTGGACATCTTCAAGTACTAGGGTAAGCAGTAAATGAGCTGCCGCCAGTAAATCAAAAGGAGGATAAGAATGGCCAAGGAATCTTTTAATAGAACTTCTTCTTCTTCTTCCTAAACACGTTTAGGCCTTTGGGACTTGTTCCGAGGCTAAGTCAGTCCAATTGGAGGTCTCCCAGTCTCGTCCTCCAAATGGTCAAAAAAAGGCCGTGGAAAAGGACTCATTCTTAATACATATTGCTTGTGATATCTTTGTATCTCTTCCACCATATTCTTCTGAAATATCTTTATTACGTAGTCTATCTCTTAGGGTAACTCTGTTGACCTCAGGAACCTCAAAAGGATTCTTGATTTATCTTTATCTCTTAAGACCCAAGTTTCACTTGGCAATTTTAGGGAAGTAATAACTTTTAATAGATAAAGAAGCATATTCTGCGGACCTCTGGAAAAGAACTAAGGAAGAGACTAGTGAAGTGCTTTGTGTGGAGTGTAGCATTGTATGAGGCAGAAACATGAACATTACGACGAAATGAAGAGAAAGACAAGAAGCTTTTGAAGTATGGATATGGAGAAGAATGGAGCGTGTGAAGTGGACAGACAGAATATAAAAACGAAGCTGTGTTGTAAAGAGTGGGTGAAGAAAGAATAATGCTGAAACTGAAGAAAGAACAAAGAATTGGTTGGGTCTCTGGCTGAAAGAAACTGCCTACTGAAGGATGCACTGGAAGGAATGGTGAAAGGAAGACTAGTTCGGGACAGAAGAAAATATCAGATGATAGACGACATTAAGGTATATGGATATACGGAGACTAGGAGGAAGGTAGAAAATAAGAAAGTTTGGAGAATATGGGTTTGCAGTGAAATACCTGTCTTTGGGCAGAACAGTTAATTAATTAATTATTTATTTATTATTTTGCTAATAATTGTAACATAAATTATAAAATATACAGAGAAACTTTAGCTCGTTCCTGAAAGAGTAGAACTCGTGCTCAGGGGCGGATTCCTGAATTGAAATTAATAATTATACAATACAATTAATAATTATACAATACAATTTGCAATTATAGTATATAAATTTAAATTTACAATTTTTCAAATTTTTAATAAAATCCATACATAACTTTTAAATTTAATACTAGAAATATTAGAATTGACAAGATTAGGATATTTAAATATAAATTTGTTATATATTCTTGGGCCTAAATTACTACTATGATTAAATACTGTAACAGTGTTGCATTTTGGTTCAAACAATCTTAAAGAATTCATATCTTTTGTTTCATAACTATGAGAATACAATTCAAAATTATTTCGATTTTTATGTATTTATTTTTTGGGTTATTTTACGACGCTGTATCAACATCTCAATTATTTAGCGTCTGAATGAAGTCGGTGAAATGAGTACGGGGTCCAGCACCGAAAGTTAACTAGCATTTGCTCGTATTGGCCCGAAAAAACCTGAACCAGGTAACTTGCCCCGACCGGGAATCGAACCCGGGCCACCTGGTTTCGCGGCCAGACGCGCTGACCGTTACTCCACAGGTGTGGACGATTTTTATGTATGAATTTTATTAATACAATATAATAAATTTGTCTTACGTTAAGTACATTAAAGTCTATAAACAAATTTTGAGATGGAAAATCAATAGGATTATGAAGACATATTTTAATTATTTTCTTCTGTTAATAAATAAAGTGGATTAAAATTGGATTTAAATGTATGTATGTATGTGTCCCTTAAATGTGTAATTGGAAGTGTCATCACTGAACAAATTACTGGTCTGAGTTTGTTTATATATCTGTCTGTGTCATCAGTAAATAGTTGCCTAATATTCATAAAGGAATACATTTGTTAATGAGTGAAGTATCATAGCACTTGGGAATTCAATGGGAAGCGGTGCGTACTTGATTGTGGCTATCACTGAATTGTATGAACTGAGAACTACCTAGTTATATTAGCAACGTATGGAAGTAATTGGGCAGGGTGAATCATTGTACATATATGAGGGAGAGGACAGATATCCTACGCTATAAATGCATCAGCCCTCATTAGCTTCGCATATCAGATATAATATATGCTAATATGCCCAAATATTACACTTACTGAGACAATAGCTACATCTGAATGTATACGGTCGGGCAGAGAAACAAGCAATTATAAATAGTAGGTTATTGATTGAAGAATTTTATTTATTTTCAGAATGACATATGTGAGGTCATAAAGTACATACGTTAACTCCTTATTTCTCAGTGATAAACTAGTTGTAATAATAATTTTTTATGTTTTATATATAATAAGTTATGTTATAAAATAATATAATACATTATAAAATTATGTATCAAATTCGTTTCATATTTTTACTTCTCATAGGAGTTTTGTTTTTCCATTTTGAGCGCTATCAAATCATTACTTACTTACTTACTTACTTACTTACTTACTTACTGGCCTTTAAGGAACCCGGAGGTTCATTGCCGCCTCACATAAGCCCACCATTGGTCCCTATCCTGAGCAAGATTAATCCAGTCTCTATAATCATATCCCACCTCCCTCAAATCCATTTTAATATTATCTTCCCACCTACGTATCGGCCTCCCTAAAGGTATTTTTCCTCCGGCCTCCCAACTAACACTCTATACGCATTTCTGGATTCGCCCATACGTGCTACATGCCCTGCCCATCTAAAACGTCTGGATTTAATGTTCTTAATTATGTAAGGTGAAGAATACTATGCGTGCAGTTCTGTGTTGTGTAACTTTCTCCATTCTCCTGTAACTTCATCCCTTTTAGCCCCAAATATTTTCCTAAGCACCTTATTCTCAAACACCCTTAACCTATGTTCTTCTCTCAAAATGAGAGTCCAAGTTTCACAACCATACAGAACAACCGGTAATATAACTGTTTTATAAATTCTAAGTTTCAGATTTTTGACAGCAGACTGGATGATAAAAGCTTCTCAACTGAATAATAACAGACATTTCCCATATTTATTCTGTGTTTAATTTCCTCCCGAGTATCATTTATATTTGTTACTGTTGCTCCAAGATATTTGAACTTCTCCACCACTTCAAAAGATGAATTTCCAATTTTTATATTTCCATTTCGTACATATTCTGGTCACGAGACATAATCATATTCTTTATCTTTTCGGGATTTACTTCCAAACCTATCTCTTTATTGCTTCCAGTAAAATTCCCGTGTTTTCCCTAATCGTTTGTGGATTTTCTCCTAACATATTCACGTCATCCCCATAGACAAGCAGCTGATGTAACCCGTTCAATTCCAAACCCTCTCTGTTATACATATTTTAATTGTTGTTGGGGTCAACGTCTTAACTCTCATTATAAAGGAACTCAAGAGCCTGGACATTGACGGATTTATTATTTCATTGACCCAATTTATTTTATTTGAGTACATAATGTACCCAGATGTATTAATTGTATGTCTATTATATTCCGGTGTGTCGATTGCTAGCTGGTGTGATGTCAGCGGCAACTCTAGAGAAAAGCATAATCTCACGTTGAAGCTAGTTTGAAGGTCATTGAAATCAGTCCTGCTACATAAAAGATACCGACGCGAAGTGTCCATACTTGTAATTCCCTATACCCTGGTTTAACCAGATGCCATGTTACTAATTTTAGCTGGTCTGAACATTCCTTAATGTGATCATAAGCATTTAAAACTCGGGCAAACAATAATTGTTCCCTTGTTTACATTTTGCGCTTGTAGGCTTCGCTCTTTATACAACTTCACAAACAATAATCTAATGGTGTAAGATCGGGTGACCTCGATGGACAAGAAATGACACAACCGCGACCAATCCAACGCCATGGATAAATTTTATTGAGTTACTGATTATTGAGCCATCTTGTTGATATATCAACCCGTGTTACCAAAGAAACATCCTCCAAATATTAAGGTTAATAGATGCACAATTGTAAGTGGCTTACTAGACAAAGGTAATAGTACAATCTAATGTCGTTTTGGTTTCGTCTACATCAATGTGTGCAATTATGCGGAGATAGAAAAGGAGACTCATGCCTGATATTTTCAAATTGCTGTTTCTTAGAAACTGTTAAGAATAAGACATGTTTCTCCTTTATAATCTTACAAACTGTCAACCTTTAACGTATGGCAATTTCGTTATGAATCACCCTGTAGATAATTGTTTTACTTCAGTTGTCTATTTTCACTGTATGCGGTTGCTAGGATATGAAATCCTACTAATACTACAATTTGACATAAGAAAACCAATTCTAAGTGCTTACAAATTCCTCATTAATAGTTAGAGTGAAGCTTGCATTCAGTGTTTCGAATTCAATTACATATTTTTAAATTCATGTGGTTGTTAGGAAACGAAATCATGCTAAGAATAAAAGCGGATAATGGAAATTGTAATGGAATTAATATAATGCGCATTATTAATAGAATACCGTATATCCGTTTGCTCTATAAATTATGCAGGTCACAGATTCCTGCGTCATCGCGAGGTTGTGATATTAATATACATGGTTATTGTTATTAATGCAGTTCCCACTGCATTTGTGTTCGAGACTTAGGTCTGGTCGCAGTAGGGGGGATTGAATAATTTAGTGGCTCGGTTCTAAATACGAGAAATGCTGTAGGGTTGTTGCAATTAAATGATTCCAAACATGAATGTTACATGACATATATACTCAAAATAATTCATATATTATAGTTTTATTCCATCTCGGAAGAAGATTACTTCGGTTGCGAACATAGCATGAATTGTATATGTACCATACTTTAAAAGAAGAGTACAGCAGGCTATACTCCAAAAATGTTTCGATACAAGAGAAAATCGATGGATTAATTTCGACTTCTTCAAGGGTCGAAAAATCGCAGCCGCAATAATAATAATAATAATAATAATAATAATAATAATAGTAGTAATAATAATAGTAGTAGTAGTAGTAGAAGTAGTAGCAGTAGCAGCAGCAGCAGCAGTATACCTTATTTTATTTCAAGGAGTGCAGTTCGGTGGCTCCTTTGAACACCCACTTACAGATTTATGACTTCCTACACAAACACCTCTGACAATTCTATCCTGTCCCCTCGTCCCAACATTGCACAGTTGCCAAAATCCTGGTGACCTTCGAAATTATGCAATGAAACTGACGGGATTCTTGAAATTCGGAAAAGATGCGGCAACTCTGGCTCCACGTGGATTTGACGGGCACCTCTCAATTCTTCTGAACGAGGGTTGTGATTGGTTACTAACAAGAGAAGAAAATATTTCCGTCGCAGTAAGGAAGACATTTATTTATGACAACCAATTAGTAGGGGGCAGTAGAAGGTCTGTCGGCAAAGTCCTTTCTATGAAACTGCACTCCATGAAAAAAAATAAAGAATAGTAGTAGTAGCAGTAGCAGTAGCAGTAGCAGTAGCAGTAGCAGCAGCAGGAGTAGTAGTAGTCTTCTTTATGAGGATGAAGGGAATACGTTAGGAGAAAAACTACATATTGTTAGGGAAAACACGGGAATTTTACTTGGAGCAAGTAAAGAGACAGGTTTGGAAGTAAATCCCGAAAAGACGAAGTATATGATTATGTCTCGTGACCAGAACATAGTACGCAATGGAATTATAAAAATTGGAAATTTATTCTTTGAAGAGGTGGAAAAATTCAAATATCTTAGAACAACACTAACAAATGAAGAGTCCACTGCAAGAATGATGGATATCATTTGGAATACATTTTGCAGGAGAACCAATTGAAAGTTTGAGATGCTTAGCGCTCAAAGCTTAACTGTGATTTTCCGATCATTACTGCACAATGACTGTCAGTTAATACCATATAACTCTCTATGTACATTCTATATGTCTTAAGCTATGCATTGACAGTCTTGGTTCATTTTCGACAAGAAAGTGACATCCACCATTCTTGCAGTGGATTCTTCAAATATAAATGACACTCGAGAGGAAGTTAAACGCAGAATAAATATGAGAAATTCCCGTTATTATTCGATTGAGAAGCTTTTATCATCCAGTCTGCTGTCAAAAAATCTGAAAGTTAGAATTTTATTTAAAAACAGTTATATTACCGGTTGTTCTGTATGGTTTTGAAACTTGGACTCTCACTTTGAGGAAAAGAAGTTAAGGGAGTTTGAGAATAAGGTGCTTAGGAAAATATTTGGAGCTAAGAGGGATGAAGTTACAGGAGAATGGAGAAAGTTACACAACGCAGAACTGCACGCATTGTATTCTTCACCTGACATAATTAGGAACATTAAATCCAGACATTTGATATGGGCAGGGCATGTAGCACATATAGAATGCATATAGAATTTTAGCTGGAGGCCGGAGGAAAAAGACTTTGGGCCCAAGACGTAGATGGGAGGATAATATTAAAATTGGATTTGAGGGAGATGGGATATGATGGTAGAGACTGGATTAATCTTGCTCAGGATAGGGACCGATGGCGGGCTTATGAGAGGGCGGCAATGAACCTCCGGGTTCTCTAAAAGTCATTTGTAAGTATGTAATAATTATGTAACTGTTTTTGTTCTTTTCACTTTTCGTTTAATTCCACTACTTGATTATTCTGTAATATTTAGTATTTGCGACCTAATGAAGTCCAAGAGAAGACCTTGATTTATGGCCTTAACTCCGCCAGTATAAATAAATTGGCATATAAACAAACAAGTAAATAATTGAATAAAGGAATGCATAAAATACATAAATTAATTAATAAATTAGTAATTGAATAAATTAATGAATGAGCAAATAAATAAATAAACCAATAAATAAATAAATTAATGACAGTTGAAGTTGGCGTAGCTTTCGATCTTGAATGAAATGGAATTTATGGAGAGGGGCATTATGGCTCAGCACTGCGACCTGTTACGATCTATTGCGCTAACCTTCAACCTAGGCTGACTACACTAAGGTTCGCTGCGTACCCAGGTCTCGGCCAGGCCAACCTCCTCGTCCCTAGGCCAACCCCCTCCGTGTGCCGCCTGCCAGCGGTCGTGGAATGCTATGGAATGATCACGAAATGGAGGAATGGTGACGGAATGATGTAGATGTCTAATATGGAAAAAAAAAACGGGAGAACCCCGAGAAAAACACCAAACTGCGACCGCGACCTTGTAAGTCACAAGTGTCAGTTTGGGTTTTTCAATGAAAACGCAGTTCTTATTGAATCGTCCTTCTACATAGACGAAAACACATAAAAAATATTATTTGTACTGATTAATCGATATTAAATGAACTGCTTAGTAATTAGTATTTATTCAACCTTACGAACTCAATTCCATTTTGTCTGCTGAGTGTTAAACGTGATATTTAAAATAAAAAGATAAAAAATGTTGGAGGAAGAATATCTATAGGCCTAAACGAAAGCATACTTCACAGACACAAAACAAAAACAATAATCGTTATTGATTTTCTGATAGGTAGGATTCAGATATTTCAGCCACGTTGCTATGACAACGTTAATTTGGTACAAATTATTAATGGCTTCAAAAGTGGCTCGTACGAAATGATATTGGCAAGCAGTGAGTTGAATTTCAATAAAGAGCCCGGAGCTGCAAAACCAATTTCGGTTGTGACTGGTTAAGATACGAAATGATAAGAAAATGGAAACTGTGAGCTGAGGATTTCGCGTGTGTGTACAGCACATTTCTCATTATGAGAGATAATTTAAGACGAATAGCAGCGTTTTTCCTTCGTGCTTATTATAAGGTTAGTTTCCATATTCTAGGGCATGTAGCACGTATGGGCGAATCCAGAAATGCATATAGAGTGTTAGTTGGGAGGCCGGAGAGAAAAAGACCTTTAGGAAGGCCGAGACGTAGATGGGAAGATAATATTAAAATGGATTTGAGGGAGGTGGGATATGATGATAGAGACTGGATTAATCTTGCTCAGGATAGGGACCGATGGCGGGCTTATGTGAGAGCGGCAATGAACCTGTGGGTTCCTTAAAAGCCAGTAAGTAAGTAAGTTTCCATATTCTAAGAAGAATACGCTAGTTTTTCTTAGGATCTTGTTACAAGTTATCTTAAAGCGAGTATAATGTACTTTGCATTTCGTCTGCTAGACAATAGGGTAAACGCGGGTGAATCGGATAATTTTTAAAATAATTATAAATAAAAGTGGTAATAAGCTGTTAATTCTTGCGTCTCTTACTGTCCGCTGAAAGATAATTTCATTAACTTTAAGTCTGACGCAACAGTCTGTCAGAAATAGTTATTATGTTTTATTTTTCTTCAATTTAATTGGTTGTTAAAATTGATCCGAATCATCCTCCAGTGGCGGGTGAATAGGATTGGTATTGCTCGGTGAATCGGATTGAAAGAAAAAGCAGTGGGCTGAACTTATTATTCATGCTATAAGATACAAAATTAGAAGCTCAGTAATAACAAAATCACATTTCTTAGTTTCTCTGTTTTCAAACACATTTTCCACAGATAAACGTCTTTCTGCCCTTAGCTCCCACACACCTCGTGGTACCATTCACCCTTACGTTCGCACTGGATCCATTCTCCTTTCTTCACAGACTTGGGATCAGAATATTTCAACATACAAAATTGGCAAATGTCATCACTCCCTTCATTGTCTATTTCTACAACCACATCCTCATTATCCTCATCATAATCATCATCGTCGTCGTCGTCGTCGTCGTCATCATCACTATCGTTAATCTCAATCATGTCCTCACTTTCTCTTTGCACATTTTTTCTGTTCATTCTGCATCCTTTCTTAATATTTATCTTCTCGTTTTTTTTTTTAATTTCTGCTTTTTCTTCATTTGTGCTATGTTCTCTGGTGAAGTGAGAAGACAAGCAATTTGTCTGGGTATTCCTCATGCTGAAGTCTGCCCGTCCGGA
Source organism: Periplaneta americana (assembly GCA_025594305.2). NCBI lineage: Eukaryota > Metazoa > Arthropoda > Insecta > Blattodea > Blattidae > Periplaneta > Periplaneta americana. The sequence continues at coordinate 26,935,034 of JAJSOF020000035.1, read as the reverse complement.
ATTAAAAAAAAAAAAACGATATTGCCATTTCTATACAAAATAAGCAATTCAAACTACCCGCCATTCACTGATCCGTTTCGTCCGACATGCACAGAAATACATATTTGCAAATTGGCAGCACTGGCAGCAAATAAATGAGAACATCAGGTGAGGTTATAGAATCAAGACAGACTGTTCTTTCCTACTACATAACTTGTTGCGTAAGTTTTAATAATGTGTGTTCAAAAATTGTTTAATCCAGAGCTAAAAAAATAACAAAATGGCAAATTCAGAGCATCTACGTACCTCAAACTTATAAAAAGTAGTCTATCACCAGCAGGTCGTACACACGCCAACTTCTTACGTTCATCGAACTCAAATACTAGCATTCTTTGACTTCAGAGGATGGTATCAGCAAGAACTCACTACCGCACTCTAGGACTAGCAATTTATATTAACTGATCCGATTCGTCCTCCAATCCGATTCACCCGCGTTTACCCTATGTACACATATAGGCCTAAGAAACACATATATACATACACACACACACACACACACACATATATATATATATATATAATATATATATATAACAGCCACCGACGTGGCTCAGTCGGTTAAGGCGCTTGCCTGCGGGTCTGCAGTTGCGCTCGCGAGCGCTTCGATCCCCGCTTGGGCTGATCACCTAGTTGGGTTTTTTCCGAGGTTTTCCCCAACCGTAAGGTGAATGCCAGGTAATCTATGGCGAATCCTCGGCCTTATCTCGCCAAGTACTATCCCGCGATCATCAATCTCATCGACGCTAAATAATCTAGTAGTTGATACAGCGTCGTTAAATAACGAACTAAAAAAACAAATATAACATAAACATTTGTTGTATAGTTTTCGGTATCTTAACTGCAAAATTTACTTACTTACTTACAAATGGCTTTTAAGGAACCCGAAGGTTCATTGCCGCCCTCAAAAATCGGTCCCTATCCTGTGCAAGATTAATCCAGTCTCTATCATCATATCCCACCTCCCTCAAATCCATTTTAATATTATCTTCCCATCTACGTCTCGGCCTCCCCAAAGGTCTTTTCCCCCGGCCTCCCAACTAACACTCTAAATGCATATCTCGATTCGCCCATACGTGCTACATGCCCTGCGCATCTCAAACGTCTGGATTTAATGTTCCTAATTATGTCAGGTGAAGAATACAATGCGTGCAGTTCTGCGCTGTGTAACTTTCTCCATTCTCCTGCAACTTCATCCCGCTTATCTTAACTGCAAAATAGAATTAAATATCTCCAGCTTTTTCAAATTCCAAAATGAATTAATTTTTAAACAGAAAATATAACTAAAAACGTTATACTTGCTCAAATCTTCGCTTGTCTCTATTGAGTATGTACCGAAAGGACGGACTAAACACAGTTCGGGTAGGTTCTATGCACAAATGGCGCTCTCGAAGATAAGGGTGACACGGATGCAAATCATACGGGTGACTTCAGCATGGGTATTACCCAAAATTGATCCAGGTGGATGCCCAACTGTCACAAGCATCACATAGATATTATAGTTCCTATACAGAAAGACGTCTGGCCGCGCATGCGTATTACCACCAACTCGCACCCTACTACAAAGTACACGAAGTGCAAAATGTTATCAGTTATCCGTTTCTATTATGGGTCTCTATTTACGTGCGAGCTCTTTTATCTTTTATGGAAGGTATTTTGTGACACGAAAGTAATTTTTCGAAGGGAGAAGCAATATTATTTTGAAATGATAAATGTAGGACCATGACAACAACAAGGACCACGATAAGGAACACGACAAACATGAGAACCATAATAACGACAATGACAAGGACCACGATAAGGACCACGACAAACATGAGCACCATAATAACGACAATGACAAGGACCACGATAAGGATCACGACAAACATGAGAACCATAATAACGACAATGACAAGGACCACGATAAGGATCACGACAAACATGAGAACCATAATAATGACAATGACAAGGACCACGATAAGGATCACGACAAACATGAGAACCATAATAACGACAATGACAAGGACCACGATAAGGATCACGACAAACATGAGAACCATAATAACGACAATGACAAGGACCACGATAAGGACCACGACCATTGATTCTTATAACTGTGGAATAACTTCAGCACGAATGTTGTTTGCTCCATCCTTGACATTTTGTGTTATGGTCGTTGAAAGTGGAATAATAGAATCTGCATACACCTTATCATAAATTGCTCCAACGTCAGTCATTGTTTGTGATTAAGCATCTTTTATTATACTATTGTAAAAATGTTAAGCAAAGTGAACTTGCACATTTGGTTTATTTTTATTACATACTGTGACTGAAATAGATTATGTCTGGGTCATTCCAAGCAAAAAGTATGTTTTCGAACCATGATGTCTCAAAAGTTAAAGATATTGTAGTAGATTATTTTATATGTTCTAAATATGAATTTCAAGGTTACTATATTTGTATTTTTTTATAGTTTGGCAGCAATCAGAATTTAAAATATTGGTTTAACAAAGATCACGTCCACACCTAGATGGAGTAACGGTCAGCGCGTCTGGCCGCGAAACCAGGTGGCCCGGGTTCGAATCCCGGTCAAAATGCAAGTTACCTGTTTGAGGTTTTTTCCGGGGTTTTCCCTCAACCCTATATGAGCAAATGCTGGGTAACTTTCGGTGTTGGACCCCGGACTCATTTCACCGGCATTATCACCTTCATATCATTCAGACAGCGTTGATACAGCGTCGTAAAATAACCCAATAAAATAAAAAAATAAGGACCACGATAAGGACCATGACCATTGATTCTTATAAGTTTGGAATAACTTCAACACGAACGTTGTTTGCTCCATCCTTAACATTTCGTGATACGGTCGTTGAAAGTGGAATAATAGAATCTGCATACACCTTAACATAAATAGCTCCAACGTCAATCATTGTCAGCAATTAAGCATCTCTTATTATACTATTGTAAAAATGTTGAACAAAGTGAACATGTAGATTTGGTTTATTTTATTACACTACTGTGACTGAAATAGATTAGGTTCTTTCCAACAACAGTCAGAAACCGTCCGTAACTATCGTGAGCATGCGCAGTACAGAAAAAGTGTTCCAACACAATCCGAACCAGTCCTGAACCGGAAACATGTACTGCAGTCGGGCGTTCCAACAAACTTTTGACACGGGTTCGGAACGGTCAGAAGAAGTCAGCGGATTGTGGCATGTACGGAAGAGTACGCGAGACGCGCATGCGCATAAGCTCACCAACGTCTCCTGGATACTGAAGAAAGACATGATCGACTGTTCACATCAGTGAGGTTAAGCTGAAAAGTAACAGTGCAGACGAATAATAAAACTAGAGATTTAATTTAAATTTTCGCCAGAAAGAAATGGAATGGAAATTATTTGGGTAAGGTACACGTACCAAATAACACCACCTCAACCCTTAAGTCACTGTTGCTCTGGAAATAAGTTATGTACAAACACAAAAATTATGATAAAGAAACTTTAAAATTTTATCTTTAGAAAATAACACAACGAAAATGGTGATATTATATTCTGGAGAAGAATTAAAACTCAAATAGGACAACTTTCTATACTGGCGTTATTAGGAACAGCTTGTCCAATTAATGCCACCTATTTTCTAGTAACCTATACACTTATAATAATTATTAATGAATTACTTTTCCTAAGCAACGCAAATTGAACTAATCAACTAAATTTGAGTTTCTGTTAATAAAAGGTACAAAATCACTCAATACTAATGAAATATTCTTGATCTGAAGCTGAAACACCAGATGGATTATGAAAATATGTTTTCCGGTAACTTCGTACTTTCAAAAAAGAGACAACGAGACACAGTAGAAAGTTATAAACACAAAAGCATAAATCTTAGTTAAATATGAATGTTTTCACAAAAGTAAAACAAAACATTAAGAATAATTTCGAGGGAAAAATTGTTCCGGAGCCGGGTATCGAACCCGGGACCTTTGGTTTAACGTACCAACGCTCTACCACTGAGCTACTCGGGAACTCTAACCGACACCGATTTTTTCCCTTCTATATCCACAGACCTCAAAGTGGGCTGACAACCGTCACAACCAACTTCGAGTGCACACTAACTCCGTGTGATTTGCAAAACATTAAGAGTTTGATAAGCTCTTGAACCAACATCATCACTGTGCACATTGTGGACATTTAGAAGGTGAAAGGTTAGTGTTTTTCCTGATGTTTCGACACTAATTATATAAATACCTAACACAGTATGAATATAACAGCAATGAAAATACTATTAAAAATTGAGGACTGTCGTTAAACAAATAATTACCGTACTAACATAACCTAAATTTTGATCTGTAGACCTTTAACGCCACGTGGAGTTAAAGCGCAACTGAATACTTGATAACATTACACGCCTGTTTTTCTAATATTTTCAAATATTATAGATAGCAAATACTTTCCCTGCATAGAAGAATGTTTAAGGATCACGAAAATATATAGTTTAATATAGTCATTATTTGCTCAACACACAAAATAAAATATTGCCTCTTACCTTGATATAAGAACAGCCATTCACTATCAACACACAACAGGAAAATGATGGAATATAATGTCACTCGTAAATGTCAGCGGACAGCTAGTAACTCATTTCATCACTACATGGCAAGCGAATGCAGGCTACAGTAGTGCACTACCGAAATCAGGTGTCGTTAACAAGAATTAATAGGGTGGCGTTAAAGATATACATGACGTTATTTGTCTCAGGGATCTTAATGAAATAGTTAATTACAATTTCAACATACATCTTTCATTAAAAGTGTAATGAATAACTTACATAAATTAATAATTAAAAAATAAGTATTTTTAGATGAGAATCCCCCAGTACACAACATTGAATTAGCGGAATTCTTGCCTTCAATTTTTTTTGTTATCTTTTCATGGAAAATTATCGAAATTCTATTTTCTGCAATTAGAATTAGCTGCGAAACGATAATAATTAAGCATCCCGTTCTTAGCAAAGATGATCACAGTTATAGCATCTCTGGATTTAGTATATAACGATCCGCGAAAGCGTTCCAACAGCGTGCAGTCCAGTTTCAATCCCATAGCAGATGCTCAACTAGCGCATGCGCATAAGATGGTACAGGAACCGTACATGAACTGACCCATGAACCGCTTGTTGGAACGAACCTATTAAATGCCTATTTCACTGCCTATTTTTACTATTTCAGTGCCTATATGCCTGCCTATTTTAACCAAAATAAATGCGCATAAGATGGTACAGGAACCGTACATGAACTGACCCATGAACCGCTTGTTGGAACGAACCTATTAAATGCCTATTTCACTGCCTATTTTTACTATTTCAGTGCCTATATGCCTGCCTATTTTAACCAAAATAAATGCGCATAAGATGGTACAGGAACCGTACATGAACTGACCCATGAACCGCTTGTTGGAACGAACCTATTAAATGCCTATTTCACTGCCTATTTTTACTATTTCAGTGCCTATATGCCTGCCTATTTTAACCAAAATAAATAGATGGTACAGGAACCGTACATGAACTGACCCATGAACCGCTTGTTGGAACGAACCTATTAAATGCCTATTTCACTGCCTATTTTTACTATTTCAGTGTCTATATGCCTGCCTATTTTAACCAAAATAAATGCGCATAAGATGGTACAGGAACCGTACATGAACTGACCCATGAACCGCTTGTTGAACGAACCTATTAAATGCCTATTTCACTGCCTATTTTTACTATTTCAGTGCCTATATGCCTGCCTATTTTAACCAAAATAAATGCGCATAAGATGGTACAGGAACCGTACATGAACTGACCCATGAACCGCTTGTTGGAACGAACCTATTAAATGCCTATTTCACTGCCTATTTTTACTATTTCAGTGCCTATATGCCTGCCTATTTTAACCAAAATAAATGCGCATAAGATGGTACAGGAACCGTACATGAACTGACCCATGAACCGCTTGTTGGAACGAACCTATTAAATGCCTATTTCACTGCCTATTTTTACTATTTCAGTGCCTATATGCCTGCCTATTTTAACCAAAATAAATGCGCATAAGATGGTACAGGAACCGTACATGAACTGACCCATGAACCGCTTGTTGGACCGAACATAATATTATGTCTGTTTTTTTGAAGAAATTTGAGACGCATTACAAAATCTCTGTTCTGTTTATGCAATCACATAGGCCTATTTACTAAGGTATATTAAACATTTTCATTTCTGATATAATGAGATCGACAAGTTGGATGCTGAATAACGTTATTAATGATAACATTTTAAAGCAGCGTTTCTCAAACTATGGTCCGCGGACCACCTGTGGTCCTCGAGGTCTGCCCTTGTGGTCCTTAAAAAAAGACAGAAGAAAAAAATAAAATTCAAACGAATTGCGTATCACACAATAGCTTAAAATCCCACATTATCGAAATGACGCATGGCAATCGAATTTCACTTCTTCTCCCAGCATTACATTTTATGAAATTTATTACCCTACCCGTCTATCGACTTCCCATTCTACTCTCAGCAACAAAAGAGGGATTTAAAGCACTATATACGTGGTGCTTCTCGACATCTTTACCCTGCACATCTGGCGCCGCGCCTGTAACTCAGGGACCACCCGAATTTATAATCGAGGACCAAAGTACCGAACCTTAATTCAATTTTAAAATGTAAGTACACCGGTAGCTATTAAAATATGCTACGAAAATGATAAGTTTGCTTTCGAAAGGAACTAGAGTAAGGTGGTCCGCGGAACTGTTCTGACTTTAAAAAGTGGTCCCCATTTCAAAAAAATTTGAGAAACGGTGTTATAAAGCATTATTTCATTTAAAGAATTGTGTCATTTAAAAATTATGTTTCCTCATTTAAATGTTCAAGTAGTTCCTAATTTTCGTGTTTTCTGAAATAGAAACAAAATGGTAACCTTCTTAGGTAGGCTGCTTTAAGTATCAGACATTAAAAGGTGATATAATTATAATGCAACAACATCGAGCGCTCGCGAGTGACCGAGTAAAACGTTTCAACCGACCGGTTATAAATTCTCGACTGCATACGCTAAAGCGAATCATTTCCCGGCTGACTTCTTCACAACCGAAGATTGATTGGTGGCTCTTTTCAGGAGAATGTTGAGGTATAATATACAGGGTGTTTCAAAAAATACGGGGCATAATTTCAGGTATGTATTTCCCACATGTAGACAATCAAAATAGTTCATTACAACATGTGTCCGGAAATGCTTCATTTCCGAGTTACGGCCTTCACAACATTGAAGTTCACCGGAACGTTTTTCTTTCCGCGGGTCGTTGTCATTACAGAATATGTTCAAAATGTCCACCTCCTGCTTGAATACAGACCTCATATCGATGTCTCATTGACCTGCGAACACGATCCCAAACTCCAGGAGTATTGCGTATGTCCTCAGAACATGCCACAATTCGATTCTGAAGGGATTCCAAATCAGGCACCGGAGACGAATAAACCAATGATTTTAAATGGCCCCACAAGTAGAAATCGAGAGGGTTCAGATCAGGTGAGCGTGGAGGCCAAGCAATTGAGGCACCTCTACCTATCCATCGATTAGGAAACCTTCGATCCAAGTACCGGCGAGCCGTACGACTGAAGTGTGCAGGAGCGCCATCATGCAAGAAGTGAATGTGTTGACGATTGATCAGTGGAGGTCTTCTAAAACATGAGGTATGGTGTTTTCCAGGAAGTTTGTGTACGTCTGCCCCGTAAGTCTGTTTACAAGTACATGGGGTCCAACTAATCGATCACCAATGATACCGGCCCACATGTTGAGGGAGAACCGCACCTGGTGATGAGATGGAACAGTTGCACGTGGGTTTTCATACTCCCATACATGCTGATTGTGGAAATTTGTTATGCCATCTCGTGTGAACTGTGCTTCATCTGTAAATAATACTAAGGCAGGAAAGTTCGGATTTACACCACACTGCTGCAAGAACCACTGACAGAACCTAATTCGTGCAGGGTAATCTGCTGGTGACAGGGCCTGTATACGTTGCAAATGATAAGGATACAATTGATACTCTTTCAACAGTCTCCAGACAGTCGTATGAGGAACATTGACTTGCAACGCTACCCTTCGTGTGCTGATAGAAGGAGTTATGTTCACAGCCTCCAGAATCTCCTCCTGTACTTCTGGAGTTGTAGATCTTGGTCGTCCCCTTCCCAAACCAGGAGAGTTAAATTTTCCATACTCGCACAGACGGTAATGGAGACGTACAAATGTCTTCCGATCTGGATATTGTCGCTGTGGGTACCTCTCCTGGTACAAACGACGAGCCAGCGCAGCATTGCCGTCCGCCTTACCGTACATGAAGTGTATCTCTGCCAGCTCTTGATTTGAATACGTGTCGCACAGTCTAACGCCTACACAACACTGAATGTAATCTTCGCCTCGGAATAAACTGTCAGAGTGCCCTCATAATGTCTCCTTTGACGGCAACGACCTGCGGAAAGAAAAACGTTCCGGTGAATTTCAATGTTGTGAAGGCCATAACTCGGAAATAAAGCATTTCCGGACACATGTTGGAATGAACTATTTTGATTGTCTACATGTGGGAAATACATACCTGAAATTATGTCCCGTATTTTTTAAACACCCTGTATAGGCTTACATGTATAAATACACACGTACACAAACACACGCATACATGCATAGCTACCAAAGGTAAATTTGTGTGGTGTTATATTTCTTCGGAACTTACAGATGTACAGTGTCTCGCAGAAATTGAGAATATGAGGAAAAGAGTAAACGTGGCGCCATTGTGCCGGCTGACAGTTGAATAACAATGGCCGTGACTGACTGGCCCTGTAACAGCCTCTCGCCATAATTACCTGCCAGCCTCGGGAGGGCGCATTGTGCGACAAGATTGCTTCTCCCCATTGTTGGCGACACGTCGTTCTGTGCGCTTTCGCATGTTTGCTAATTTGTGTCTGCAGATCGCCGGTTAAGTACGCTGAATTTTGTCTGCCGACTTGTGTTCACTGCAGCATTTCTCTCGTATCCCCGTAATTTTCCATTATTATTGCTCCATATTCATTTTTTAAATTTCGGCTATATTTTCAGGAAACCTCTGCTGTAATCAGCGGCTGTAGCAGAACTTCGACTTTACGGTCGCGATGTGGAATTCGACCCACTGACTGTATAGTCCGGGTCTTCTTGCCTTGTACTCTACGGTTGAAACCTAACAATTTCCCCCTATTACTACATATTGATCTTCTAGTTATCAGGTTGAATTTTGTTTCGAATTGGTACTGACAAATACTACACCTGACAGTTACTTTCTAATTGTTATGTTGAAGGATCGTTTACGTTTGATGAAGTTGCCGACGTCCATGAGACGAAAGTTGCTAGCGAGCTGTATTTAAAATTTCAATGCAATTAAAAATATTAATAAAAAGTTGAAATTTATCAATCTCCCTCAACTTGGTGAGGTTGCCAAAGACAAAGAATGTTAAACAGTAACATTTAAGATGACATTAAAATTTCTTACAAGAAATTTGTTTATAAGAAACTAAAATTTGCAGTAGATAATATTTAAAATAATGAAAATTTATAAAAAAATACAGATAAAAAAATAGACTGAGAAAATTCAACTGTAATTTGAATTGAGATACAAATGTCGCCGTAAAATCTGCAGAGAACCCTTTAAAGCTATCATAGAAATTTCCTTAATTGTTGTTGTTGTTGTTGGGACTCCAAATTTATGACAGAACGATACAAACTGTTTTGTTATGGTCCCTCTAGCGCCCACCATTAATCCGATGACTTCTATATCCCTGAGTTTTGTAATAAGGGATAGTGGGTTCATAAATTGTCCTTTTCTCTAGATTAACTTCCTCAGGTTGATTCTGATGTGTCTCGAATCTGATGGTCGGATCCAGAATATAACCTTTAGTCTCTCCAGGTTTAAATGTTACAATATCAATACGCCGATGACTTCCAGTATCCGCTATTCCATGGACTTCTTCATAGGTAGTGTAGCCATTGGACTTAAGGCATGTTGCGATTACAGACCTGATTTTGTGATGTCTGCTGTTACGAAGAGTTTCGCCAAATGGGCATTAACCCAAGACATGAGCCAAAGTTTCAACCTCACTGTGGCATCGCCTACAGGGTTATTGCCTTTAGTTCTGCCTGGAATAGCGAGTACAGGAGCAACATTACCGGTCATCTTTAGCGCATCTCTCCACTCGGAGCTAGAAAGGCCTGTATGATGTCTGACCCAGCTGTTTGCGGGAGTGAAGTCTTGATATAAGCTGACCCCTTTACCTTTCTGTGGCAGTTGACACCATTTATTAAATTCTTCAAAGAGCAAAATTTCCCTGAGTTTCCTTGAATCAATGAGAACTCTTTTGTTCTTAATGGTGTCTGGGGAGATCAAATTCTTATCCAAAGGTAACTTGCCGGGGTTAATTTTCAGTTCACTCTCTAAATCTCTTGTGTTGGCAATATACTGATTATCCGATCTCATCAAAAGTTGACAACTGTTAATTTGTTGGACTGCCTCCCATGTAGTTCGAAATAGACCTAGACCTTTATATTTACTGCCAGAGTAAATCATTGAATCTGGAGTATCTGTAGGTAAACATAGTATTTCTTTCAGCGTTGTTTTAATCATTTTATCTGCATCTTGTAGGAAACCAATTTTAATTTTTTCGAGAGGAACTGGGAAAAAGTGGTACATTAATATCGGACAGATTGAAGAGCTACAGCAGTGATGTCAAAGCAAGCGTATTTTTCTGACCTTGACGTCGTGCGCGGGCAGCAAGCGCTAAGTATGGAAAGAGGAAGGGTTGTGTATATGAATAATCAACCTGTTGGATTAAGAAAACAGTGGTGCACAAACTTCAAACGGAACGTGAAATTTTATGTCGTTATTTTTATATGACTTCTTTCTGTTTAATATTATCTATATTGTCTGTAAAACAAAAGTACTAACACTGATTTCTTAATATTGCACTTGTGTTTTAAATCTTAATAACATAATAGAGAGTTAAGAAGGAATATTCACTTAAATTCCATAGTAGTATAATATTATACTGTATTAAGTGGATGAAACACATCATTCATAAAGAAAGTGATATTCCAAAGAAAGAGATTGAGTATGACATGATAAGTTTGAATTGATATTGATGGTATTTTTAGCCTTACAAAAGTAATCAATACTTACTTACTGGCTCTTAAGGAACCCGGAGGTTCATTGCCGCCCTCATATAAGCCCGCCATTGGTCCCTATCCTGAGCAAGATTAATCCAAGTAATCAATAAACTAATCAAAACAATATCACAGTACAAAGCAAAGTTACCTAGGTACTGTATCTGTTTTAAGTGTAACTTATATTACATAACAAAACTCTTATCGCATTATGCTTTTAAAGTGATATTTGTGAGCAACTTCCTATCATCGGAATATTAAATTATTTTCTCGAAATCTGCTGAAGCTATAGAGCTGACATTTTTACAACAAATGGGCACATATCTTTTGCTTATGATGTAACAGTAGTTTCTTTGTTAATTCATTTCCTTACAAACAATTTCCATGCGAATATTTTCAAAATTATCAATACACTATCTTCAGTATTTTTTTTATTTTATTAGGTTATTTTACGACGCTTTATCAACAGCTTAGGTTATTTAGCGTCTGAATGAGATGAAGGTGATAATGCCGTTGAAATGAGTCCGGGGTCCAACACCGAAAGTTACCCAGCATTTGCTCATATTGGGTTGAGGGAAAACCCCTGTTCAGTAATACGTATAAGTTATACGGTATATTAGATTTACGAAAACATTCAGTAAGGCTACTAAATAAATAGGCCTATACCTGTAAATTTCACTTTTCTATACGAAAAGTTGAGAAAATATTTCTTTTGAATAAAAAAAATCAAACCTTTGAAAAATGAATATTAAAATTAAAACTTACATTCTTATAATGCACTTATACTTCTCAGGAAAATCTAAAAATTAACATAGATACAGTTTTATTAAGTTATCTTCCCTTTATCTATTGAATCAGTGCTGGCCATCCCTGAATATAGCTCGACCAAACGGCATATACCACCTCTTTCGTCTGTCACTTTCCTTTCCGCTGTAAAGCGCTCAGGCTCTCCTGGGCTCTAAAGCGCGCGCTTGCTCCTGTGGGCATCAATTGACATGCCTGAGCTACAGTAATAAGTAGTACGCTTATACATTTTAAAGCGGTATTTAGTTTTTTGGAGTTAGTAAAATCGCTTCATGTGGCCAAAATATATTTTAGGTCGCTTCTCATGAATAGTAAACCGTTTGGTCAAACCTGTCAATTTCATGTTTCCAAACAAAATAGCCTACTTTTCTAGTATTTGATGAATCGATCTGTCTTAACCATTAAATTGGAAAATTTTATTTCTCAGACTAGTTTATTAAACCGTGTCGGACTGTAAAGAAAACAACTATCACAATGTCCATATTTTATATGTTGTGCAATATTCATATGTTATGAAATTTTAATTTTCCTACCAATTTTTTTATATTGTTGTATTAAAATTATAGCATGTAGCCTATTAACCTGTTGTATCCTACAGGATACATTGACAATTTAAGGGTCAAATCTATACTAATAATAAATCTGTAGCCGAAATTTTTCTGGTAATTTTCGATTTTCCAAAAATAATTGGTTCTAACATATATAATTAATCACCCTGAAACCGAAAATCGCTTTTTTGAAATTTTTGTATGTCTGTCTGTCTGTCTGTCTGTCTATGTTTGTTACCTTTTCACGCGATAATGGCTGAACCGATTTCCATGAAAATTGGAATATAAATTAAGTTCATTGTAACTTAGATTATAGGCTATATGGCATTCAAAATACGTTATTTAAAAGGGGGTTATAAGGGGGCCTGACTTAAATAAATCGAAATATCTCGCTTATTATTGATTTTTTGAAATATGTTACATAACAAAAGTTTCTTTAAAAATGATTTCTGATAAGTTTTATTCTCTGAAAAAGTTTGATAGGACTGATATTTAATGAGATAAATGAGTTTTAAAATTAAGATAACTGCCATCTAAGGCGGTGTATTGAAATAAAAACAAATGACTTCGTCTATAAGGGGACTTGGACACAACAATCGAAAGCTATGAAACATAGCCTACAGACAATGTTTCTGTGTTTGTATGAAGCTAAATTAACCGATTTGTATAATTAATTATTATTTCATCATTGAAAAGTGTAGTTTCTCTGGATGGACATAATGCTATAATGTTATTACAGTAACTTGTGAGTGAATTGAGGACAGGTAAGATTAAAATAGCTTCTTATGCACAGAAAACTTGATAGGTTATTCTGTATATGCATTTCCTGTATTTCTTTTGATAATGTTTATGAATATATTCATTTTTATCTCAGAGAATTAACGAACAACGAGAGTGTATTGATTTAGTATGCAGTAATAGTACGTTAGCTTAGCAATCCATTATTTTATAATTCAAATTTTAACTATGCTCAATTGAATCGTGTTAAAATATATAAAATACATATGCAATAAATGCAATGCAAAAATTGGGTAATGAGCCAAGCAGATGTTGCGCTGTTGTAAAAGTTGTTCCTCCTGAGATTCAAGAGCTCCCACAACAAATTAAAAACTTTCTAATTCGAGTACATCCGTTATCAACACACTTTTTCATGATATAATATAATATAAACATAATAATAAATCTGTAGCCAAAATTTTTCTGTTAATTTTCGCTTTAACAAAAATAATTGGTAATAATAATTAAGAAACATGTTAAAGGAATTGCCATTGCACCGAATGAGTGGTCTCTGGTTCAAAATGATCGCATTTTAATATTTTAAATACAATTTAAATTAAGTAACATATTAAACGATTTATCCTTCTATCAAACACGAATGTTCCCTGGATCAAATGTCCTATTTTAATTATGTAATTACTTTATATTTATTTCTAACGGGTGCAGCGGAGCGCACGGGTACAACTAGTGAACAAATAAGAATAAATAAATAAGTGAATTAATAAATAGTCAATGAATGAATTAATTAATTAACATTATTATTATTATTATTATTATTATTATTATCAGTCTATTATTTCGTTATATAACAATATGATTTTACCTGCTTTGATGATATTTGGTAACAGTTGGCAGCATTGAATAGACGGCCATATTTGCTTTTTTAGGAACTAATCTTACGTGAACCCTACTACATATTTTATTTTGTCCTTTATTAACGTTGCGATTGAGTGATAAGCTGGCATACGTAGTAATAAGTTTCAAAACAAAAGAAAGCCTTCATTCTCAGAGTGGAAAATATACAATTATGTAACATAATTACAGAAGTGTAATAGTATGTAATGCTAGTTTTTCTATACCAAAAAATGTAGTGTTACGACTCCACATACGTTTTAATTAGAAGTTATTCGTATTTTATAACAGTACAGTTTCGGTACTGTGTTTCTAATTATATTAAATTGTGGACTGTATTTCCTTGAAACGAATATTTAAATTAATTAATTTTAATATACATCCAAAAAATGCGTTTGGTTCTCCACAACGTGACATGTTTGTGTCTGACGAAGTATGTTACTCCTACGCAAAATCCCTTCCCACTTCAATTCAGTAGGCCAACAGCTGATCGAAGAGCACGCCCACATTTTGTTTGCGTACGCTTGAAAATACTGCGTAGGCGGAAACAGTTCAAGGCCTAATTCTATGTTATGGCTGGAGCTGATATCGCTGCTAGGATGCTGAGAGTTGTTTTTTACATTACAATATGATTATTATTAATATTATGCATGTATAACGCGGGAGTTAAATTATAACATTAAAGGCTACCACACACAGAAAGCTAAGCTAAGCTAAGCTATGCAAGCTAAGGAAAAAATAGCTCTGATGTGTGTATCTAATGCCTACCCACTTCACTTGCATGATTCGAGTTCCGCATACTGCTGATAGATGGCAGAACTGTGACCCATTTTCAAGTTGCACATCACTTCGGCGGGAGTCGTTATTCATGATGTGTATCTGTGAAGAGTTATGTTGTGTATTAGGGTGAGTGTATGTGTAAGTGTAGTGTAGAGAATGGGTATGGATGATGATATTGATGACGAGGAAGGGAGAAGGAGAAACTCGGTGCCGGCACGTAGTCTACTCCTGTCGAATAGCACCAAGGGGGCCGCCAGGCTTAACGTCCCCGTCCGACGGACGAATCACTATCAACAGTGACATATGCCTTCTCTTCATATGCACTGCGGAGAGATTTTGTGCCATTAGGAAAGCCCAAGATAATAGAGAGGGTTTGGAACTGAACGGGTTACGTCAGCTCCTTATTTATGCGGACGAAATGACTATGTTAGGAGAAAATCCACAAACTATTAGGGAAAACACAGGAATTTTATTTGAAACAAGTAAAGATAGGTTTGGAATTAAAAAATGTTGTTTTTTATTTAACGACGCTCGCAACTGCAGAGATTATATCAGCGTCGCCGGATGTGCCGGAATTTTGTCCCGCAGGAGTTCTTTTACATGCCAGTAAATCTATTGACATGAGCCTGTCGCATTTAAGCACACTTAAATGCCATCGACCTGGCCCGAGATCGAACCCGCAACCTTGGGCATAGAAGGCCAGCGCTATACCAACTCGCCAACTAGGTCGACTTGGAAGTAAATCCCGAAAATACAGAGTATATGATTATGTCTCGTGACGAGAATATTGAACGAAATGGAAATACGTATGAAGATTGGAAATTTATCCTTTGAAGAGGTGGAAAACTTCAAATATCTTGGAGCAACAGTAACAAATATAAATGATACTCGGGAGGAAATTAAACGTAGAATAAATATGGGAAATGCCTGTTACTATTCGGTTGAGAAGCTTTTATCATCCAGTATGCCCTCAAAAAACTGACTGCATTTATAGACTAAAACAATTACTGTATATTACCAGTTCTTCTATATGGTTGTGAAACTTGGACTCTCACTTTGAGAGAGGAACAGAGGTGAAGATCCCTATCCTGTGCAAGATTAGTCCAGTCTCTATCATCATATCTCACCTCCCTCAAATCCTCCCATCTTCGTCTCGGCCTCCCCAAAGGTTATTTTCCTCCGATCTTCCAACTAACACTCTATATGCATTTCTTGATTCGCCCATACATGCTACATGCCCTGCCCATCTCAAACGTCTGGATTTAACGTTCCTAATTATGTCAGGTGAAGAATACAAAGCGTGCAGTTCTTCGTTATGTAACTTCCTCCATTCTCCTGTAACTTCATCCCTCTTAGCCTCAAATATTTTCCCAAGAACCTTATTCTCAAACACCCTTAATCTCTGTTCCTCTCTCAAAGTGAGAGTCCAAGTTTCACAACCATACAGGACAACCGGTAATATAACTGATTTATAAATTCTAACTTTCAGATTTTTGACAGCAGACTAGATGACAAAAGCGCCTCAACTGAATAATAACAGGCATTTCCCATATTTATTAATTATGATAATATACTATTGAAAAAAAGGTATAATAAGAGTTTATGAGGTAGAATTTTGGTATTAAAGGTTTTAAATGTCTTAATAAGTAAATTACTCTTGATAACTTAATACTTAACAAATTAACATGTTGATCCCATGCTAGATTATAATCCAATACAAGTCCTAACAATTTTACCTGTGACTGAGCTTCGGCGTTCGATGTATTTTTCAATGACTATTACACTTTTACTACATCACAGTACTTTTGACCAATAAAACGGTACGAAAGGACGTCTTTGAACCAATCATGGATGCTTATCGCACAATTTTATCGCGTCTCTAGCATTTGTTTAATTTTATCGCGTCTCTAGCATTTGTTTATTTTTATCACTACTCTAGCATTTGTTTCTTAGTATGGCAACATTTCAAACTGCACTGATCTGGACGTCAAAAAACAGAAAATTACAAACCACTCCAGTCGATGCACAGCACTTTCAAATATGACTCACATTGGCATTCAAGAACAAGAATTAATAGAGATCACTGGTCATAGCTATGCATCTTCCCTGAAATCCTATTTACAAATAAATGAAGAGCACGATCTTCCCTGAAATCCTTTACAATAAATGTTCAGGGATACACCATGTACATCAACGAGTTCACTTCTTTTGCGCACACGTCCAATATAACGTCAATTGAACCACCAACCACTAAAACATTCAAATTTGAAAATTGTACTTTCAATAATTGTTTCTTTTAAATTATTCATGTTTATTTTTTATTTCATGTTCGTTAATTAAAACCTTTCTTGTTTATTTCATCATCCCTAGTTAAAACTTTTCTAACACTTGTTTATATTATTTAGGTTTTGTTATAGTTTCTGCTATATGATATTATGAATAGTCACGTATCAGAGATTATTTAATACTAAGATTTATTGAAAATCATCTGTCAAGTGACGTTGATTACTGGGATCCGGATGACTGAAGTGGAATGCAACTGTTTTAATAAAAATGAAACTGAATCAACAAAGCCTTCTTCACCAGTAACCGTCCGCAGAGTTCAATGAAGATTCCATAGTTGGCAAAACTGATAAGAAAACAGCTATTCATAACACACTACTGCCATCTACAAGCGTAATATTTATAATGTTGAGATGGTACAAATTTGAAGACAATTGTATTTTCGTAAGTCAATTAATATTTTATTGTATTGGAGTACTTCGTTACTTCTAATCTTTATATACTTTCTTCTAATCGTGTAATAGTCAATTAAATCCCACTCGAGTTTTGATTTTCTCTAGATAAATCAAAACCTGTAGTGAGATTACTGTTGAAAATACTATACTTTTAGTTTTATTTAAATTTAGACCGAAAACATTCACTCGAAAGGAATTTCCTGCAGTATTACTTGTATATGATTTTTCCATTATTGAAATCAAAATTTTTATATCAGTATGTGATGAATAAAGAGTTGTGTCATCTGCATTTGGCTAAGTTACGACTAAAGTACAGGGACATCACTTTATTTTTACCAACATTTTTAACATTAACCTGGCTATACTCGGAAACACTGTTGCCCCCTTCCATTACAGGAGTTTGATGTTACTAGTGCAATATGGAAACAAATCATTTTACTAGGTATAGGAGAAGAGAAAAGTAGTGTATCCATTTATGTTGTAGGGAAATACGATATTATGATTTTCAGTTTGATCATCCCTTTTACGGAATTTATCAAAATACAGTAGAGTAGTAACATTTTTTTTTTCAAAATCTCAACTTTTCAGGCGGATATGTTCGTTATGTAATGTCTACTTTATTTAGCATATTAATTACTGATGTTATCATACAATATAGAGAGAGCATTTAAATTGAGATTACGTAAAGGGCTGTAAGTATTTAAGGTATTTTGAGTTTTAAATATTTAAGCTTTCGTAAAATCGGTGAATTTTTTATTCAAACTTTAATGTGTGATGCGATTAAAATATCCCTTTGTCACTAAAATTTTAGATACTTTTGCTTCACTGGATGCACTAAACTCATGTTATTACAAATGTCACTAGCATTTTTGCTTCTACAATGCTAATCTGAGTTTTTAAATAAGTTGCTGAAAATGGTTGCCGTTCATTACAATGCAGGCTTCAATTCAGTACGCATATTATTAAAAACATTTTGAAGCATGTTCTCTGAAATTGACTTTATCGTTTCTTGAATATAATTTTTTAGTACGATATTACTAATAAGGTTCTTTCTTCTATAAAACGCAATCATATTTATGAAAACACTAACACTGCAGTGTTTACTTCACTGTGTTCATCAACAGCATTTGGTCTGACGGGAGCAAGGACATTAGTGAAGGGGTGAGAGTGAAGTACATTCAGAAATGCAGGTACAATAAAAATGCAAGTAAAAATAAAATGATGTCCCTGTATAACTTAAATTCTGACTCTGAACACAAATTCTGCGCTTTGTACTGCTGAAGTGGGATGTAGGCCTAAGTGAAAGTGGAGCTGAAGTGGCGTCCCTGAATACGGCCCTCAGTTCCCTTATTCGTAACGAAGCGGTGTAACGTGATACCTCATCCCTCGGCCTGCACATGTGTCAGTTCCGAACTGGTCCAGAGCGAGCGCAGCACTATCGACCTGTTTTGTCTGGCGACCTATCGACCAAGGCAGTGTACACGCCCCCCTCAAGAAGTGTAACATTACCTGTCCACTGAAATGCAGTCCGGTCACGAAGCCCATATTGGGAATGTGTTGAAAAGGATTCCCAAATTTCATTTCATAGGATTACATTTCCTGTCTGTCTCGCCTCTTCCTTCTATCGAATCTCGTACACATTTTCTTCTTCTTCCGCATTGAGAGAGAACGTCTATACATAGTACTGTTTTTATAGACAAGCTTTTGTATGCTCGAGAAGACATGGAGTAGAATTCTGAGAGCCGTAAGATTTTATATGCAATTTATTAATTTGAAACAATGGAGAAATAATGGTGAAAAATTAAGGAAAATCCTTTGTTTTTATGTTCGTAATTACATTTGTGCTGATTATTTATTTTATTTTAGTAGGTTATTGGAGAAAAAAATGGGAGTATAAGGGTACAGTACATCAGTTATTCATAGATTTAAAAAAGGCATATGACTCGGTTAGGAGAGAAGTATTATATGATATTCTTATTTATTTATTTATTTATTTATATTTATTTATTTATTTATGTTTATTTATTTATTTATATTTATTTATTTATTTATTTATTTATTTAATTATTTATTTATTTATTCATTTATTTTATTTATATATTTATTTATCTATTTATTTATGTATTTATTTATTTAGTTATTTATTTATTTATGTTATTTATTTATTTATTTATTTATTTATTTACTTATTTATGTTATTATTTATTTATGTATATTTATTTATTTATGTATATTTATTTATTTATTTATTTAGTTATTATTTATTTTATTTATTTATTTATTTATTTATTTATTTATTTATTTATTTTGCTAATAATTGAAAAAAAAATATATAATATACACAAAAACTTTAGCACTCCCCTGAAAGAGTAGAACTCGTGCTCAGGGCGGATTCCTGAATTGAAATTAATAATTATACAATACAATTTGACTTATGTCTAATATGCAATTATAGTATATAAATTTAAATTTTAAATTTTTCAATTGTTATAAAATCCATACATAACTTTTTTAATGTAATACTAGAACTATTATAATTGACAAGATTAGGATATTTAAATATAAATGTGTTATATATTCTTGGGCCTAAATTACTACTATGATTAAATACTGTAACAATGTTGCATTTTGGTTCAAACAATCTTAAAGAATTCATACCTTTTGTTTCATAACTATGAGAATACAATTCAAAATTATTTCCATTTTTATGTATGAATTTTATTAATACAATATAATAAATTTGTCTTACGTTAAGTACATTAAAGTCTAAAAACAAATTTTGAGATGGGAAATGAATAGGTTTATGAAGACATATTTTAATTATTTTCTCCTGTAATAAATAAAGTGGATTAAAATTGGATTTAAATGAGCTACCCCATCCTATAATTCCATACATAATTACCGATTGAAATAAAGTTAAATATATTGTGCGTAATAAACTTATTGACAAGTAATTCCTCAATAAAACAAAGTAATATACTATTTTACGTAATTTATTACAAAGGTAATTAATGTGTTGGTTCCATTTTAAATGATTATCGAAAATTATGCCTAAATACTTAACTTCAGAGGATTCATTAATAACAATACATTTACACTGTATAAGACAACACTCAGAATTATGTAATTTAATACTTAATATAGATGTAGGAGGTTTGTTACATTTTTTCAGATAATGAGAATGGAATAATTATGGTTTTATTTTCGTTGATAGAAAGATAATTTATGTCAAACCATTTTTTTATTAATTTAAGTCCATTATTTGAGTTATTATATGCATCATACCAGGTTTTTCCACCAAAAAGTAAAACTGTGTCATCTGCATAAGAATAGTGAACACCATTGTATTGTTGTAAGTCAATTTTATTGAATTTGGTATTCCCAAGAAACTAGTTCGATTAATTAAAATGTGTCACAGTGAAACGTACAGCAGAGTCCGTATAGGCCAGTTTCTATCTGATGCTTTTCCAATTCACTGCGGGCTAAAGCAAGGAGATGCAATATCACCTTTACTTTTTAACTTCGCTCTAGAATATGCCATTAGGAAAGTTGAGGACAACAGACAGGGTTTGGAATTGAACGGGTTACATCAGCTTCTTGTCTATGCGTATGACGTGAATATGTTAGGAGAAAATCCACAAACGATTAGGGAAAACACGGAAATTTTACTTGAAGCAAGTAAACCGAGGGGTTTGGAAGTAAATCCCGAAAAGACAAAGTATATGATTATGTCTCGTGACAAGAATATTGTACGAAATGGAAATATAAAAATTGGAGATTTGTCCTTCGAAGAGGTGGAAAAATTCAAATAGTCTATAAATGATACTCGGGAGGAAATTAAACGCAGAATAAATATGAGAAATGTTGTTATTATTCGGTAGAGAAGCTTTTGTCATCTAGTCTGCTGTCAAAAAATTTGAAAGATAGAATTTATAAAACACATATTACCGGTTGTTATTTATGGTTGTGAACCTTGGACTCTCACATTGAGAGAACATAGGTTAAGGGTATTTGAGAATAAGGTGCTTAGGAAAATACTTGGAGCTAAGTAGGATGAAGTTACACGAGAATGGAGAAAGTTACACAACACAGAACTGCACGCATTGTATTCTTCACCTGACATAATTAGGAACATTAAATCCAGACATTTGAGATGGACAGGGCATGTAGCATGTATGGGCGACTCCAGAAATGTATATAGAGTGTTAGTTAGGAGGCCGAGACATAGATGAGAAGATAATATTAAAATGGATCTGAGGGAGGATGGATATGATGGTAGAGACTGGATTAATCTTGCTCAGGATAGGGACCAATGGCGGGCTTATTTGAGAGCGGCAATGAACCTTCGGGTTCCTTAAATGCCAGTAAGTAAGTAGGGTTATTTTACGACGCTTTATCAACATCTTAGGTTATTTAGCGTCCGAATGGGATGAACGTGATAACGCCGGTGAAATGAGTCCGGGACCCAGCACCGAAAGTTACCCAGCATTTTCTCATATTTGGTTCAGGGGAAACCCCTGAAGAAACCTCATCCAGGTAATTTGCCCCAACCGAGAATCGAACCCGTGCTACCTGGTTTCGCGGTCAGACGCGCTAGCCATTACTCCACAGATGTGGATTTGTGCTGATGATATGGCATTGTTAGCAGAAGAGATGATGATACTAAGAGATGTGCTACAGAAGCTAAATGTGAGCTGTGAGAATATGGAATGAAGATAAATGGCAATAAGACGAAAACCATGTTTTTTTAGTTGGTTATTTAACGATGCTGTATCAACTAGGCTACTAGGTTATTTAGCGTCGATGAGATTGGTGATAGCGAGAAGGTATTTGGCGAGATGAGGCCGAGGATTCGCCATAGATTACCTGGCATTCACATTACGGTTGGGAGAAAACCTCTGAAAAAACCCAACCAGGTATTCAGCCCAAGCGGGGATCGAACCCGCTCCCGAGCGCAGCTTCAGATCGGCAGGCAAGCGCCTTAACCGACTGAACCACGCCAGTGACTCGAATACCATGGTCATAGGAAGAAAAATAAAGAAGGTAAACTTGCGGAATTCTAAATGGGGGCAGTAGAGCAAGTAGAATACTAAATTAAGATGATGTGATTATCGCATACTCCAGCTGCCTTTTTACCCTGGAAAATTTTCATGCTTGGTTTTATAGGCGACTGTTTGGATCCCAGAAACGTTCTGAAAATTACGCCACAGCTAAAAATTGCACTATCAACTAAACATGAACCCTCGTCTCTCTAGTCTGAATCCTGTCTGCCAATAGAACTAATGGATAGTTTACTATATTTTACTGTACGAGTAAATTAATATTTCAGAGAATGTCACTGCTGCATGAAACCATACGAAAGTTCATTTGTAACCGCAAATTACGAGTTTTTAAATCGAATGTGTATGCCCCAACCACCAATTATGTGTAAATACACATGTAACTTCATTTTATAATCCTAGCGGTACCATTTGCAGTTCTATTAGTTTTGTTCGTGTATACTGGGTGTTCAGTTCAAAATGTGTCATGGCTCGCTGTATGTCGTCATTCACTGAGCCTAGAGAATGAGAGGCGTATTACCTAAATGCGAGAGAAGTTATACGGCGTTCATTCTGTTACTTACCGATACTGTCCCAGCCTGTTTGTAATTTCTTACTGTGGTTCTTACGTTTTGTCTTTTGGACGACGATTTTGATTTGTGTTGTGGATACTCTGATAACAAATACTCTGGGACCTTGCAAAACTTCGAAAGGTTGTTTTTACAGACCGCCATCTGTTTTTCAAGTTATACCGTACACGTTCTCAAGTTCAGATTGAACGCCTTGATTAATAGGCAACTGCTCTCACACAAAAGCTGAAACTCGCTTCAAATCGCCGACTCACAACAGTGACGTCATGACACACTTTGAAATGAACACCCAGTAAAGTATGTATGGCTTCACTGTGACCCGGTTATGTGTGTCTGTCCCAGCCGAATTTCAGTGGTTCCGTTTGTCTTTTCGACGATTGGACTCTGGACGGGACCTTGCACTTCGGGTTGTTTGCTCCATTGTTTTTCCTACACAGGATGGAAGTAGTATAACTCTGATATCGACCGTCTACAAAAGTCAAAAAAAAAACAAGTTTTGAGATATCTTTAAAAGTTTCAAATCACTTAGAAAGGAACAGAGTTCTGGTTCATAACCACGACAATTAGAAATGAATCAGTATTCAGGACGAGTTTATCACAATCTTCCAGTTCATTATTGATACATTTTGAAATGTACTAATAATGAATTAGTAAAGTCCATAGTTATAATTACTTCTAAAGCAGTTTATTTAGTTTTTTTTTTTGGTTGTAAATATGACTTATCTCAATACTGTATCGGAAAGAGCTCCGAAAGGGGCTTTCAGCAGTATAAATAACTAAAAAATGGCAATTTTTGAGTTGTCGCACTTTTGAACTGGACGATCGATATTTCAACAGATTTTTCCTTTAATAATGTAGAACAAAAATTTCTAACACCAGATTAGTCCCAAATGAATACTTTTCTCAGAAAAAAATACAATAATTTTTATGATTAATGAATGGATGAATGGATCATTGAGGCATGAATGAAGGATGGATGGATTATTGATGGGTTAATGGATGGCGGGTGGATGATTGTTAGATAGATGGATAATTGATGAATGAGTGAGTGATGGGTGGATGGATGATGGATGGATGGTTGATGGGTGAATGGATAATTGATGGGTGGGTGAGTGATGGATGGTTGATGGATGGATGGATGATGGGTAGATGATTGATAGGTGGATGTATAATTGATGGATGTATGGATGATTGATTGATGGGTTGATGGATGATGGGTGGATGAATGATGGGTGGATGGAGGATGAGTGGATGATGGGTGGATAATTGATGGATGAATGATGGGTGGATGGCTAATTGATGAATGAATGATGGGTGGATGGATAATTGATGAATGAATGATGCATGCATGATTGATGGGTGGATGGATAATGGGAGGATGATTGATAGGTGGATGGATAATTGATGGGCGGATGATTGATGGGTGGGTGGATAATTGATGGATGGATGGTTGATGGGTGGATGAATGATGGGTGGATGAATAATTGATGGGTGGGTGATTGATGGATGAATGATTGATAGATGGATGATTGATGGGTGGATGGATGATGGGTGGATGATTAATAGGTGGATGGATGATGGGTGGATGATTAATAGGTGGATGGATAAATTGATGGATGGATGATTGATGGGTTGATGGATGATGGGTGAATGGATGATGGGTGGGTGATTGATAGGTGGATGGATAGTTGATGGGTGGATGATGGTTGGATGGATAATTGATGAATGAATGATGGATGGGTGGGTGATTGATAGGTGGATGGATAGTTGATGGGTGGATAATTGATAGGTGGATGGATAGTTGATGGATGGATGATTGATAGGTGGATAATTGATTAATGAATTATGGATGGATGATTGATAGGTGGATGAATAGTTGATGGGTGGATAATTGATAGGTGGATGGATAGTTGATGGATGGATGATTGATAGGTGGATAATTGATTAATGAATTATGGATGGATGATTGATAGGTGGATGAATAGTTGATGGATGGATGATGGGTGGATGATTGATAAGTGGATGGATAGTTGATGGGTGGATAATTGATAGGTGGATGGATAGTTGATGGATGGATGATTGATAGGTGGATAATTGATTAATGAATTATGGATGGATGATTGATAGGTGGATGAATAGTTGATGGATGGATGATGGGTGGATGATTGATAGGTGGATGGATAGTTGATGGATGAATGAATGATGGATGGATGATTGATGGGTGGATGGATGATTGATGGATGATTGGTAGGTGGATGGATAATTGATGGATGAATGACTGACGGATGGGTGATTGATGGATGGATGATTGATGGAACGATGGTTAATGACTGAGGGGCAAAGGAAGATAGGCGCAATTATAAAAATACAGAAGTAAGGAAAGAAAGGGAAAAATGATATATGCGCTAAGGAAGAAGATAAATAAAAATAAAAATGATGAAATGAAGCGAGAATAGAGAGGAGAAAAAAAGGGAAAGTAAGAGATAAGCGAACAGCAAAGAAAGAAGATAATTTGAATTGAAAAGATACAAGAGAAAGTAGAAGTAAGGAAGAATAAAGAAAGAAGAAAAGATGATAACGAAATAGAGAAAGGTAGTATAAAATAAAGACAAATTGGAGGTAAGAAATGGGAATAAAGAAGGAGAAAACTTGGATATAATGAAACTATCGAATTAAAGATTAGAGCTCCACAATCGTCTGCATAATACTGGTCTGCATCCATGGCTCTGCGTACGTCACGCACGACCTGGGCAACATATTATTGATCAGTATGAGCAAAACACGTCCGTGCCCCGTGGTACACGAGGTGCGCAGCACGAGGTCCGCGAAACAAGCGGGTCCGTGAACCGCTACATCCAACAATAACTGTTTACTACGAGGATGGTACTGAAAATTCACTTGCGTCGCTTTTGCTCTACGATATTCCGCAGTAAGTAAGCAGTGGTATATTGTTACAAGGTCCACTTGCTGCCAAGACGTCTGATACCGTTGTCGAAGCGAAAGATGTGTATGAATAATCGAAGTGGACCTAACTGCTTTCTTCAATACCATTTAAGTATTGGTTTCAAAGTGGGGAAATGTCGTTCACAATCTCTCTGGAAATTTATTTTAATTAAAATACAGAGTGGTTTATATAGAACTAACACTTTCTTTCTTTCTTTCTTTCTTTCTTTCTTTCTTTCTTTCTTTCTTTCTTTCTTTCTTTCTTTCTTTCTTTCTTTCTTTCTTTCTTTCAAAACGAATGATGCTAGCCACATTTTATATTATTATAATGTACCGAAGTACATATGATATTTCCATGCAGATATTCTGCGTTATCATACGATGAAAGAGTAATGGAACGGAGAAAAATTCTCTCCTGCGCCGGGATTTGAACCCGGGTTTTCAGCTCTACGTACTGACACTTTATCCTCTAAGCCACACCGGATTCTACCCCGGCGTCGGAAGAATCGTCTCAGTTTTGAGTTCCAACTCTTGGGTTCCCTCTGGTGGCCGCCCTCTGCACTACGTCATAGATATCTATGAACCTAGGACCGAAGTCCACACATGTGCTGAGGTGCACTCGTAATGAGTGACTAGTTGATAACGCAGAATATCTGCATGGAAATATCATATGTACTTCGGTACATTATAATAATATATATGATATGCGTAAATCACTTCGTGATTTAAGACGGCGCTTATTCCGTCGGATTCCGGCCAACTAGTCACTCATTACGATTGCACCTCAGCACATGTGTGGACTTCGGTCCTAGGTTCATAATATCTATGACGTAGTGCAGAGGGCGGCCACCAGAGGGAACCCAAGAGTTGGAACTCAAAACTGAGACGATTCTTCCGACGCCAGGGTAGAATCCGGTGTGGCTTAGAGGATAAAGCGTCAGCACTTAGAGCTGAAAACCCGGGTTCAAATCCCGGCGCAGGAGAGAATTTTTCTCCGTTCCATTACTCTTTCATCGTATAGCCACAATTTGTTATACCTCAAATGTAGAGTATCTTTAGGAGATTAGTAACCTCTGTAAAATGTTGAGAATTCTTCATTTATTCGGCGGGAAATTCACTTAATGACCAGTTTTTAACATCAAATTAAGTAGGAGTTTTGATTCCCTGCCACGAGATGCGCAGATGTTTATTCTTTATTCCTTATTGTTAGCAGCTGTTTTCGACATTTTGTTTTAGTCACTTAAAATGCAGTACCTACATATTAAATCAACGGCTCTTCCTTGTCAATCAATACTGGATTACGAATTCAATTACAACTGGCATACCAGACAGAATTTGGTGTTCGTAACCTCCCCAAAGAAACACAATAATGGGACTGGTAAACAAATTGGAAACAACTAGATCTCTAATAATTTTGATGACAATAAATAGGCCTATACAGATAAATATCAAGTTGTTTTTAATTGCAATTGATAATTTTAATCTGGAACCAACATAGATATACATAGGGCGAACCGTAAGTAATGTCATTAATTTTAAGGGGTTATTCTTTGAGATATTTCAAACAAAAAGTAAAATAAAATGTTTCTCGTTTTTGCTTCCTTTTCGAGAAAAATTATTTTGAATCAAACATTTCATATCTTGTTTTGGGAAAGCTACTGAATTAATTCCTTCTATGCTCAGTTAATTTAAGAGAGCAGTGTATTATGATAGTAAATGATTGAAATAAATTTAGTTTTTTTTTTCCTTTAAATGTGCAGAAATCTGATCTGAACAATGTAACTTTTCATTCTGAAAAATAATTTTATAATGTTACATTTGTTCGGATCAAATTTCCGCACGTTTAAAGGACAAAATTAAAATTATTTCAATCATTTATTATCGTAATATACGGCTCTCTTAAATTGACTGAGCATATTGGGAATTAAATCAATGACTTTCCCAAAACTCGCTATGAAATGTTTCATATAAAGCAATTTGTATCTCGAAAAAGAAGCAAAAACGGGAAAATTGTACTAAACTTTTTTGTTTGAAATATCTCAAAGAATAACTCCATAAAATTAATAACACCCTGTATATGTTAGTATAATTTTATACTATTAGATACAGTTCAATATTCATGTTTACACCTTTATGAAACCTAGGTTTTTATGCTCATCTAAACTTGTTCTTTGTAAATTATCTTGTTTAATTTATTAGATTTTAAGATGACTATAACACAGTCATTGACCTTGAAATAATCTAGAGAATTAAAGGAACATTAATCTTGATATAACCTGGAAATTGATTTAGACATTGAAAAACGAGATGACAAAT
This sequence comes from Periplaneta americana, assembly GCA_025594305.2. NCBI lineage: Eukaryota > Metazoa > Arthropoda > Insecta > Blattodea > Blattidae > Periplaneta > Periplaneta americana. The sequence goes on along the minus strand of JAJSOF020000035.1, from coordinate 26,906,417 downwards.
TGAATTTATTTGAATATTATTTACAATTAACGCTAATTATTATAGTAACAGAACATAACCTTCTGCGACAGTACTGGATTTCCAGCCTCCGTGACGTTTCGCTAGTTGTCTTTCGATTGCATATCCGAGAATAATCGATACTTGAGCTTTCATATGACACTCGATGATGCCTCAAAGGTAAAGATACTCGTACTTGATATACATTTTTGTTCACGTATGAAGTGATTAAAATAAAATGTGACAGTCAAATGAAGGTTCTTTATATAATTATTTACTTGTTTATATTGACTTGTCGGTTCAATGTGTTCTCTTAAAAAATTATTTTGCTCCTTTTAAAAAACATGATACTTTTTACTTACTGGCTTTTAAGGGACCCGGAGGCTTATTGCCGCCCTCACATAAGTCCGCCGTCGGTCCCTATCCTGAGCAAGATTAATCCAGTCTCTAGCATCATATCCCACCTCCCTCAAATCCATTTTAATATCCTTCCATCTACGTCTCGGCCTCCCAACTAACACTCTATATGCCCATACGTGCTACATGCCCTGCCCATCTCAAACGTCTGGATTTAATGTTCCTAATTATGTCAGGTGAAGAATACAATGCGTGCATTTCTGTGTTGTGCAACTTTCTCCATTCTCCTGTAGCTTCATCCCTCTTAGCCCCAAATATTTTCCTAAGCACATTATTCTCAAACACCCTTCACCTATGTTCCTCTCTCAAAGTAAAAATTCCAAGTTTCACAACCATACATAACAACCGGTAGTATAATTGTTTTATAAATTCTAACTTTCAGATTTTTTGACAGCAAACTGGATGATAAAAGCTTCTCAACCGAATAATAACAGGCATTTCCCATATTTATTCTGCTTTTAATTTCCTTCCGAGTATCATTTATATTTGTTACTGTTGCTCCTAATTTATTTGAATTTTTCCACCTCTTCAAAGGATAAACTTCCAGCTTTTATATTTCCATTTCGTACAATATTCTCGTCACGAGACATAATCATATACTTTGTCTTTTCGGGATTTATTTTCCAAACCTATCTCTTTACTTGCTTCAAGTAAAATTCCCGTGTTTTCCCTAATCGTTTGTGGATTTTCTCCTAATATATTCACGTCATCCGTATAGACAAGCAGCTGATGTAACCCGTTCAATTCCAAACCCTCTCTGTTATCCTGGACTTTCCTAATGGCATACTCTAGAACAAAGTTAAAAAGTAAAGGTGATAGTGCATCTCCTTGCTTTACCCCACAGTGAATTGGAAACGCATCTGACAGAAATTGACCTATACGGAATCTGCTGTACGTTTCACTTAAACACATTTTAATTAATCGAACTAGTTTCTTAGGAATACAAAATTCAATAAGAATATCATATAAAACTTCTCTCTTAACCGAGTCATATACCTTTTTGAAGTTTATGAACAACTGATGCACTGTACCCTTATACCCCATTTTTCTCCATTATCTGTCGAATACAAAATATCTGATCAATAGTTGATCTATTACGCCTAAAACCACACTGATGATCCCCAATAATTTCATCTACATATGGAGTTAATCTTCTCAAAAAAATATTGGACAAAATTTTGTACTTCAACAAAAGTGATATTTCTTGAAAGTTACTACAGTTAGTCTTTAATTAAGTATAATGTTACATAAAATTTAAGAATACCAACATACTTCGTAAATAACAGATAATTTAGAATTGTCAGTTTCGTTCATTTTGAGCTTCACAGGCCTTGGACAAATTTGTCCGTTTAGGATTTAAAAGTTTAAGAAAACTTCACTGACTAGTCTACCAGAAATAGTACATTTTGGGTCCGAATTTTAACCCAGGACCTCCGCATACGGAGCTAGGCCAGTAGTGCACATGTTGGCAGCCCTGCCGGCGTCGAGACGTCATTACAACGCGGTAACACGATTATCTAGTGTTTTAATGGCCGTGATGTAATGGCGCGCTACATATGACGAAAACATACACCGACACGTCGGAAATCCGAATCGATCGGGAAGTAATTGTTGCGAGGGCCGTGGTCACGGCTCAAAATTGCGTTACAAACGAAGTTAGCTGCATGTGTGCTCGGGGCGGATCTTATTTCGGCACTCGGCTTAATCTCGTTCTCAGACGAGCCAAGACGATAATTGCCACCGGATTGAGCTCAAACTGGCTGAATTGGATCGCTAAATTCAGTGCCATACAAAGAGCATCTATAAATAAAAGCGTCGTCGATTTGTTTCTATTTTTGAGTTCGAGGTGGAGTTGATGGTGCACAAACATTAAGGGACAATGTGACATACGATAACGAGCTGGAGACGTAAACGTGGATACAAATAATAAAAATAATAATTTATTTAACTCACACAGAGTTAGTGTGCACTCAATGTTGGTTGCTTGACGGTTGTCTGTGGGTGTAGAGGGAACAATTGGATCGGTGTCTGGTAGAGTTCCCGGGTAGCTCAGTTGGTATAGCGTTGGTACGTTTAACTAAAGGTCCCGGGTTCGATACCCGGCCCGGGACAATTTTTCCCTCGAAATTATTCAATAATTTATTTATTTATTTATTTATTTAATCTGGCAGAGCTAAGGCCAGTAGGCCTTCTCTTCCGCCCAGCCAAACTCTAATTCTAATAGAATTCAATTGATACATAGTTATTACATTAATATCTAGACCATAAAACAACATGAAAATAAATAATGAAAGTTGGAAAAGTAATGTTAGTCTGACCATAATAAACATTGGTAAGAAATAGTGATAATAATAATAATAATAATAATAATAATAATAATAGTACTAGTAATAATAATAATAATAATAATAATGAGATCATTTAAATATTTATTCTGTGATATATAGGGTAAACATTGGTAATTTCGTGATAATTTCATGAAAACTAAATTAAAATGCAAATGTGTAAATATATCCTTATTCCGATTTTTTCATCTAAAAGACGATAAATTGCTGTACAAATCTGGAGACATAAAATTGGATACGGTCTTGAATATGTGCCAAAAACCACTTTTACAACTTAAGCTGAAAGGTTGGCTATTTCGTGATAACCTTGGTAATTTCGTGATATTGCATTGATAATTTCGTGAGAGCTAGAAGAATTGTGGAAAAATTCATTACAGTCAAATGAAATTCTCATTTATTGTTACAAGACTTCAAACATAGTAATTCCGTCTAATATTCATAGCAAGAAAATATATAAATACATATCAACACATAATAAGAGTGAAATCAAAGTAAAAATTGAAATTGAAAAGGGATCTTCTTTGCCATGAAAGGGTGAACACTTTTATTACGGACTTTACTATAGCCTATATTACTAGGGTAACTCCAAAAGTAATGCATAACGTTTGTTTAAAAATTATATTTTTATCCTACAGCTTTGCTATTTTCACAGAATGTAGATGCATCCTTAAGGAACAAAATGTCACTTTTCCACATAATCCCCGTCCCTCTCAACTGCCTTACGTAACCTAGGAACGAGGGCCTGTAGACCAGCACGGTAAAAGTCTGGACCAACACATCTGAGCCACTCTTTAGCAGCGTGCACAAGGGAGTCATCTTCTAACCTCGTTCAGCGAAGGGATCATTCAGTTTACCAAAGAGATGGCAATCGCACGGTACCAGTTCAGGACCGTAAGGCGATTGTTTCAGTGTTGTCTATCCGAATTTTCTGATCTGGTCTGTGGTCTTGTGACTGGCATATGGCTGTGCGTTGTGCAATAGCAGAACATCCTGCTTCTCCCGATGTCGTCGAACACGACTCAGTCGAGCTTGAAGTTTCTTGAGAGTTGCAACATACCCGTCAGAATTAATGGTGGTTCCGTGTAGCATGATGTCCACAAGCAAGAGTCCATCTGAATGGAAATACACAGTAGCCTTAACGTTTCCTGCCGAATGTGTACTTTTGAATTTCTATTTCTTTTGTGAATTTGCATGATGCCACTCCATTGTCTGCCTCTGTTTCCCGTCCAAAATGGAGGAGCCATGTTCCATCTTCTGTCACAATTCTTGCAAGTCATCTAGCACTTATCATTGACACTTAGCATGATAACAAATGAAACAGAAGCTACACTGAACCCACTGTGTCTCCGTTTTGTTTTTTGTTATCACATCTTGTCTTCAGATTTCTAAAATTCCTATTGCAATACATTTTATACTATTTTAAAAATTGTAACACTTAATGCTCAACACAATTTCGCCTCAAACAGCTAAGATTTCTATCAGTAAAGCTAAGCCTATATGGCGACTACAGATGTATTTAAAATTCTAAAAACATTTCCTAAAATTTCATGAAGGTACAATAAATCTTTGTATCAAACATCATATGCTCATGTTTAGTAATAACCTGTAATGTAATTACAAACATCCACAAAATTTGTATGCCTGAGAAGTCAACGCAAACTTGCTCTCTCCAAACATAAAAGCTCACTGAAGCAACTACAATAGTCACACAAAGCGTAGTTGTATGTTTCTGGAAACTGGACAACATATGCAATCCCTTGGCGGAAATTTGGATCTCGTAACAGCATTGGTTAGTTCACAAAAGAGGAAAGAAAAAGTATCACGAAATAACCACTGCCACGAAATTACCAATGTTTACCCTATATATATATATATATATATATATAACCATTAAACATTGAGAAACCTGAAACAGCTCTTATTGTTAGAAAAATATTTCGTTAGTCTATTCTTAAATTGGTTTGATGTCTGACAGTCCCTGACATTACTCAGTAGGAAATTCCAAAGCCGAGGAACAGTGAAAGAAGATGAATATGATGATGTTCGGTGGGAGGGAATGGAATGATTCTAGACAGCCATTCCTAGATGTAGATTTTTGACGCTAGGTAAGGCTGTTAAAAATTGACTGTTATACGGTAGCGTGAGAAAAGTATTTTTAACACTAGTGCGAAAAGTATAGTAGGCCTATACGCGGTAAGTGTATCGTAACAGAATCGAGGAAAGAATTTGAAAAAAACGAAAAAAGATGCATTTTATACAGGGATATAATTTTATTTTTACATCAATTTTTATTGTACCTGAGTTTTTGAATGTACTTTACTCGTCACTAATGAAGTTCCAACTCTCTTCCACACAGAACCAAGGCCGCATATAGTAAACAGTACTGAGTTAGTGAGTACAGTACGTTCCAGAAATATGTTCGCGTTTTCCAGTGACGAAAGAGCTTTCAATATTGAATCATATTTTCACACAGGTATTGTCGTCCGTTTGCCTACGTCGCATCTCGGTTTTCCTCATCCGCTTCTGCGCGCCCCTCTGTAAAGGCTAGTGGCTGGGCTGTCTTAGCTCTTTTCTGAAAACATTAATTTCAGTTACGAATTGGACGTCTACGTAATATTATACTCATACAGTTGTTTAAAATAAGTTAAATAAAAGGGCTCCTTTAAGTAATTAACTGTCACGTGATTTCCTCCCTTTCTATGACCCTGCGACATAACTACTTGGACGGACAGTAGGCAGCATGTCTGAGTAATTTTATCTGTGCGGGTCGGGCAGAAGTGAAGATTGAATTTACAGTACGTAAGGTACTCTTTTATAGAGTAGGTACAGAATTATTTGAACATGAGTTACTAGTACGAAGGACGAAACTAGTAATTGGAATTAGGTACAATAGTCTATAGTGCGATAATATGCAAAAAAGAACTGAAGCCTGTAACGAAATGAATGGCCATCATTTTAAAATCGTGCTTAAACATCCATATTATAATTATTTTTCAATTTAACTTCATTCTCTATATTGTACGCCAATGTGTTGTAGACAGTATAATATACACTGCATAATGAATACGTCCGAATGGATAGCTCAGTTCGTGAGTAAAAACACTCATTGTTAATACAGTTCTGTATTTTGGCTAAACAAAGACCTAATGAAAATTATCAAACTCAAAATCGGGATATTTCCTAGTTTAGGTAAATGGATGAACTACTTTTCTTCCCTCCTATAACTAGTGAAGTGATTTGTTTGTACATTATCCAGTATCATCGAACTCCAGTCGTGGAACGGGATAGCAAACGGTATTTCCGGTTCTCTACCGTTAATTCATGGGTATAGCCAGGTTGGTATTAGAAACGTTAGTAAAAATAAAATGATGTCCCTGTATAAATATGCAATGCCGAGAATCGAGCCATTGACCGCTTGGATGGTGACTCGGATGTTATGCACATAACCGCAGCGACGAACTCCCTTAACTATGTGTTACGTAAAAATATATTTTAATCCAGCTATAACCTTTCATTAAAAATAGAAGCCGTGGAGAGTTAAGGAGTTAGTATTGTGGGATTTATTGATTTTAATTCTGCTAATAGAACACAATGTGAATCAAATATGAGGAATGCTCATTTGTTTTGCAGAGACCGAATGGCCGTAACACAGAATGGTTTTATTTTATGGCAAACATCGCGGACAAAACACAAAACCCAATTCAATTCAATTAATACCGATATGTTTATAGAAATGAAAACAATGTTTCTGAACTTGTCTACAATTTAAAAAATAAGTCATGAATCCCTTGCAGGCTAAAACAACAGTGTGTAGGTTAAATACTGTATTATATTTCTATAATATTACTGACTGGGTTATGTTTATAGCTAAAAGAAAAATTAAAAAAAAGATTACACATGCGTGTAGTTGTGTGTTAACTAGTATTGTAAAATTGGAAAATTACGTAAGAACTCTATTTTCGCATTTTGATGTTTCGTTTCATTCGTTTTAAATAATTCAGCTTGATACTGACGATTCGTATGTGTGATTATTTTTTGTATTTCTGAAATCTAAATAAATGTATTGTTAAATATATTTCTTATTTCAATTTTCGTGTGGTAGCAGAATAACAATAATATACAGGATGATTCTTTTGGGAAGACATAAAATTAAAACTTAAGTTTTGTCCAAATTAGACCTCAATGTGCCCACCATTGCTAACACGATACAGTTCATATCTTGAGGCTGATTCCTCCCTTGTGTGGTCTTACATCTCAGGGGAAACTTTCCCAAAAACTGAGAAAATCTTCGCTCTGAGATCTTGAATATCCCTGGGTCGCTGTTGATATACATAGTTCTTCACGAAACCCCAGAGAAAGAAATCGAGTGGTGTCACGTCTGGAGAATTTGGAGGCCACATAATTGGGCCTCCTCGAACCACACCAAATGTTCCCGGCCCCGGAACAATTTTTGCCTCGAAATTATTCAAATCAACTTTACAGGGAGTTATACCTGAAAGCTTGATTTGCATAATACACATCACTGTTCGTTAACAGAAAACCACAATTTAAGTCACACAGAGTTAGTGTGCACTCAATGTTGGTTGCTTGACGGTTGTCAGCCCACTTTGAGGTCTGTGGATATAGAGGGAAAAATTGGATCGGTGTCTGGTAGAGTTCCCGGGTAGTTCAGTTGGTAGAGCATTGGTACGTTTAACCAAAAATCTCGGGTTCAATTTTTCCCTCGAAATTATTCAAATCAACTTTACAGTGAGTTATACCGGCAGCTTGATTTGCATAATATACGTCACTGTTCGTTAACAGAAAACAACAATTTAAGTCACACAGTTGTTAGTGTGCACTCAATGTTGGTTGTTTGACGGTTGTCAGCCCACTTTGAGGTCTGTGGATATAGAGGGAAAAATTGGATCGGTGTCTGGTAGAGTTCCCGGGTAGCTCAGTTGGTAGGGCGTTAGTACGTTTAACCAAAGGTCTCGGGTTCCATACCCGGCCCCGGAACAATTTTTCCCTCGAAATTATTCAAATCAACTTTACACGGAGTTATACCTGAAAGTTTGATTTGCATAATATACGTCACTGTTCGTTAACAGAAAGCCACAATTTAAGTCACACAGAGTTAGTGTGCACTCAATGTTGGTTGCTTGACGGTTGTCAGCCCAATTTGAGGTCTGTGTATATAGAGGAAAAAATTGGATCGGTGTCTGTCGGATAGCTCAGTTGGTAGAGCGTTGATACGTTTAACCAAAGGTCCCGGGTTCGATACCCGGCCCTGGAACCATTTTTCCCTCGAAAGTATTCAAATCAACTTTACACGGAGTTATACCTGAAAGTTTGATTTGCATAATATACGTCACTGTTCGTTAACAGAAATTTAAGTCACACAGAGTTATCACTCAATGTTGGTTGCACGGTTGTCAGCCCAATTTGTCTGTGTATATGCGGTGTCCGGATAGCTCAGTTGGTAGAGCGTTGATACCAAAGGTCCCGGGTTCGATACCCGGCCCTGGAACAATTTTTCCCTCGAAATTATTCACACCAATTGTTACCAAATTTGTTATCCAAGTAATCACAGACGTCTGTTGCCCAATGAAGTGGTGTACCATCCTGTTGGAACACAATACCATGTTGAATAATTTTGAGGAAAAATTGTTCCGTTAAACCAAAAGTTGATACCCGGCTCCGGAACAATTTTTCCCTCAAAATTATTCAAATCAACTTTACAGGGAGTTATACCTGAAATCTTGTTTGCATAATACTGTTGTTTTCCTGTTGCAGGTGTGGTTCGAAAAAGTTTTTCAACATGTTCAGGTATGGTCCTGATCGAATTGTTTCCTCTGCGAAGATAACTGGCCCATAGAGATTACAGCTACTTACAGCGCATGAATCATTAACTTTAGGACTAGCCCGTTCCAGTTCATATGAGATATGCGGATTTTTACGTCCCCATATGATTGCATTATGGGTATTAACTCGCCCATTGACATGGAAGGTTGCTTCGTCAGAAAATATCCATATATTCAAGAAGTCCTCTTGTCTCTCCATACGATCGCACACAATGAATGTAAATGCTAACGATACGTTGACATGTTGCGTATGACAGCCATGTCTACAGACATCCGTCTGACAGATAGCCTTTTGTTGTGACTTGCTCTCCTCATAGCAGCGCTGACAGCAGCTTCGGTTTCAGGAACACGCTTACAGCCACCAGTATGTGGCACCCAGTTCTTTCAAACGTGAGAAACCATAACATTATCGAATTGTAACGCGGAGCCCATCGAACACCATACTCTGATTGAAACCACCGTTGAACAGACGTTACATTTTCAAATTTAGCAAACCAGTAGATACATTTCCCCTATATTCGACATACTTTCTGACCTATATTTTATATTATTTTTAATGTTTATAATAAATAAAATCAATTCCGTTTAATTTAATTTAATGTGTGGTTCACACTACGCAACCAGTTAGGTAAGTGTCATTACGTAACTAGTTGTGTAATAGAAGTATCATTACATAATTATTACGTAATAAATGTGTTTACAACATTTTATTATTGATGTAAAGTCCACATTACATAATCAAAGTGGATAAACACTGGTTTGAAAAACTCTTGAATAGATTATTTTTTTAAATTTATTACATTACTTATGGAACTTAATTTTCTAGGGAAAAAAATGTTTTAAAATGTGTCACGAAAATATATAAATAGGGCTGGGATTTTTAGGTGCTAAAACTGGGTAAAATATTTATTTTATGTGCTAAAATCGCGCTTTCAATTTCTTACAACTCTTCGAAACCGACAACAAGCACTTCTTTCTATCCCTCATCATAGAACGTCTTTATACTCATCTTCCTTTACTGTAGAAATTCCTCGCCTCTGGAATTCATTACCTAATGACGTCAGGGACTGCCGGAGTTTATCACAATTCAAAATTAAATTGGAAAATTTTGTCTTAGTTAATGTGTTTTAGGTATTCTTAGAAGTATTGATGTGTGTTTTTTTTCTTTTTCTTTTTCTTTTTTAATCCAGATTAAAATTTCAAGTTTCTTGTTTATGTTAGTTAATTAGTTAGGATAGAATTAATTATGATACTTAATCACTCATTTAAAGTTTGTGTGACTGCAAACTGTGTATATTTTTGTGTGGCTTTACTTTGTTTATAGTGTTTTTTTTCTCTCTGTCTTTATTTCTTGTGTAGCTTTAATTTGTATATAGTGTATTTTTTTCTATTATTGTATTTGTATTCCTGGTGTTGTGGAAGAGAAGGCCTAATGGCCTTAACTACACCAGAATAAATAAATAAATAAATAAATAAATAAATAAAATCGGGAAAACATCTGAAAAAATAGAAAAAAAATATTTAATTTTGTTTTGATTATTTTATGTGATTATAAAAAAAATATATAGTAGGCCTACTCACCAGTATAAATTATGCTGTCTCGCCAACTGCTTAAGAATTACAGTACAGAATGAGATTCATCCTCAAGTTTTCTATCACAAAAGACTGACGATTATCGCGAAACACTGTCTTGTACTGAGAAAAAGAGCGCCCTGGCTATTGAGAAACAAAATGTACTCCCTAGAGACATGTTTATGATTGGAAACGAAAACAGATGCAGCTGATGTTTATGACATTACTTTATGAAATTATAATTGCATCCTGAATCAGTGTTATGATAAATTCCAAGACACTCCTAAATGACACATCGATGCTTACGTGTGTTACAGTACAATTTTTTAGTTGTGACAGCTCTTTCGCTTGTTGTGAGAGAGCAGACTACAGTTCCACAGGTCTAACTGGTAAGCAATTCCGAGAAATAATTACCAGCTGTCACGTCTAAGCAAATTCACTGAACATTCGGGTGGTGATTAATATGAAATGGGACTTTTGTCGAAAATTATTTGACGAGAACTTAATTTTTATGTGAATATTTGAAAATAAGTATTTACATTTAAACCATTCAAAATATTATGTCTTTTTATGTGAAATAAAATTTAAAATATATGCTCAGGTGACCTTGTCCCAAACTTAAAACACAATTTCGAGTTTATATTACAGTGTAAATAAAATATTTATTTACCTAAGAATCCTAGCCTTATATAAAAATATTTACACCTTTGCCGGTATTCAAACACACGGCTTCAGCGTCCGAACACGATTTATTTCGAATTATATACCTATTATAAGCGATTCCCTGTTATTTAACTGCATGATAGCAAAGCTTTTAATGTAATTGTATTTGTTCAAAATTGAGCCAAACAGAAACACACCATCAGTTATTTCCTTGGACGCGTGACGTACGAGGGGTGGAAGGGAGGGCAGTGTAGCTACGTGACGTGCGATCGATTCCCAGCCTCCTGCCTTATTTTAAAGCAGAACAAAATACATGACTGTATACACATGTCGGCAGTCAACGAGAAAAATACTTTCAAGACCTTGATGGTCTTAACACAATATCAGTGTCTTTCCATCACATGGATGGGCAAACATTTTCTGTGATCTGGCGTCAAAAAATATGGACTAAAATAGCAGTAACATTCCTAATTATTTTCTTAAATGATTACTTTTGTGTTTCTTATACTTTGACCCTTCTTGTCTCCTTACTTCGTATTTCTTACTTTTATCTGTTTGTGCTTTATTCTTCCGTACTTCTTTCCTCCTCTGTGTTAAATTTTCCCTTTTCTGCCACTCATATTTTCTTATCTTTCTGTCATTGCTTTATCTTTTTTTCTGCTATTCATTCCTTCTTTTCCTTCTATTTGCGAAATTCAAATAGACGCTCACTTAGCCTACAGGAAAAAATTCGTTCTTCGCGTTCGGATTTTTATTAGGCGCTTAATTATCCATATTTATTAATTATTCATCAATACGGAAATAAAATGAATAGATCTGAAACTTAAACCATGAAAAACATATCTACGTAGTTCATTAATTATTTTTCTAATCTTATCCCGCATTTTTTTTTTTTTGCATATTTCATTGCTATAATATCAATTTTATAAATTGCAAAACACTTCATACTGTTGGACTAAAAAATAAGCTTCTCGTCATCCATTTCATTTATACATCCTATATTACCATAATTGGAGGCCTTGCAATCAATGTAATTGTCATGACCTTCTTTATTTTCATCATGGCCCATACAGATTTTTTTTTAACAATTATGCCACATTTACAATCTGTCTACAATAGACAATAAGTAAATATTATAAAAGAATATGACATGAGTGGAGATGTTATCCCATGACAACACCCAAAAGAAAAATAACAATGTTTTAAATAGCTGTAGTAAAAATGAATGGAAGGTCAAGAGCATTGGTCCTTTTAAGTCTTCTTATTGTTTGACTATTATCCAGCAAATTTAATGCATGATGATTTGGATGTTAATTTAATCGGTGCAGGTATTTTTTGCTGAACTTAGAGATTTCTTCTTTTGCAGTTGAAATGTTTAGATCATGATGAATGACATCATTACGTACATACCATAGTGCAATGACAATGGAACGTAAAGTTTTGGACTTAAACGGAAATTCGCATAGAATTCTCTGGCCAGAATTCTGGACGGAATCCAGTCATGAGGCCAGGGGCAATACGGGCAAATGGGCGATGCTCAATTTAAAATAGTGCAAAGAATACGAGTAAAAATTCGAACGCACCGAACGAATCCTTTCCAGCAAGTCGACGTCTACCTTTATACTTACGTACCCTTATTTTATTTTTTTATCGGCAAGCAAGTCTGTGAGAAATCATTTATCCAAGGCCTGTTGATGTTGACTTCTTCTGTTTTCGCCGTTTGGCCAAACACATCCCTGAAAGGGTGTCGCTCAAATCTTGGCCGGGCTTGGTTTTGGAAAATGCAAGCTTTGGATTTTGTGAAAGCATTCACTAATAAGGGAGACATTTCTGATCTCTTGAAGACGTTCTTCGGGCTTTCTCTCCTTACACCTGGCGAAATAGACGTTTCATTAATTGTATTATGGCCTTCGAATAAGAAGATGAAGTTGCAAGCTCATTTTCTGATTGTTTTAAAAAATTAAATCCAGGCCTTCCTCTTTCCAGTCCTCCTTTTGTTGCCACTTCCTTCCTTTTTTCTTCCTTCAGATCTTTCATTCTCCCATGTTTTCGCTCTTAGTTGTGGTCTCAACTTTGTGTGCTTTTCCCTGCGTTTCTGGCTTCGTAACTTTTTTCTGTGAAAAACTTACACTTCTTTCGTTCATTCTTTTTCTTTCTTAGTTTCTTCCTTCGTATTTTCTTTCTCTCTTTCTCTTTTCTTTCTCAGTTTCTTTCTTTCTTTTTTTATTTTTCTCTCTCTTTTTTCCTTCTTTTCTTTCTTTACTGTTTCCTAATCTTATTTTTCTTTTTTTCTTTCTTTTTCTTAGTTTCTTTCATTTTTATTTCTTTTTCTTAGCATCTTTCATTTTTCTTTCTTAGTTTCATTGCTTTTCTTTCTTTCTCTCTTCCTTATTTCTTTCTCTCTTCTTTAATTTCTTTCTTTCTCACATCCTTCCTGTCTTTTTCCTCTCTTCCTTCCTTTCTTTCGTTCTTTCTTTTCTTTCTTTCTTAGTTTCTTTCTTTCTCTATTTCCTTCTTTCTTTCTTTACTTCTTCCTTTCTGTATTTTTCTCTTTTTTCTTCTCTTTCTTTCGTTTTCTTAATATCTTGCTTTTTTCTTCCTTAGTTTCTTTTTCCTTCTTTCCTTTCTTTCTCTCTTCGTTCCTTTATTTCTTTCTTTCTCACATCCTTCCTTTGTTTTTTCGTTTCTTCCTTCCTTTCTTCTTTCTTTCCTAGTTTCTTTCTTTCTTTTTCTTTCTTTCTCTACTTATTTTTTCTTTCTTCCTTTCTTTCTCTCTTTCTCCCTTTCTTTCTTTCTTTCTTTCTTTCTTTCTTTCTTTTCATCTTTCTTTCTTTTTTGGCACTATCAATGCAGCTATAGCGGGAGAGATTAGCAAAATTTACAGGAATCTATACTAATAATAAATCTGTAGCCGAAATTTTTCGATTTTCCAAAAATAATTGGTCCTAACATATATAATTAACCCCCCTGAAACCGAAAATTGCTTTTTTGACATTTTTGTTTGTATGTCTGTCTGTCTGGATGCTTGTTACCTTTTCACGCGATAATGGCTGAACGGATTTCGATGAAAATTGAAATATAAATTAAGTTCGTTGTAATTTAGATTTTAGGCTATATGGCATTTAAAATACTTCGTTTAACGGGGCCTGAATTAAATCGAAATATCTGGCTTATTATTGCTTTTTTGTGAAAAATGTTACATAACAAAAGTTTCTTTAAAAATGATTTCTGATAAGTTTTATTCTATGCAAAATCTGGTAGGTCTGATAGACTTTTAAAATAACAATACAATACGTTTTCACCGCCGCCTCAGATTGTAGCGTTGTTGTTCCTGCAGTAATTCCCATGTGCAAAATATTTTTTGAGTAGGAAGAAAAACACATTTATTCATTCCATGGCAATGGTACATAGGAGATCGTGAATTCTTACATTTTCGAAAGAAATATAATTGCATATCACTGTTTATGCTGTATCACTATTTTAAGTTATTTGAAGGTTTCAGTACCATATTGGGCCAAGCGCCATTTACTGAAGACTTTCTTAAAATTAAGTTTTACTTCAATGGAACCATATACCAAATAATATAAAGTTTACTTAAAATTAAATGATATGTCAATCTTCATTAAACTATAGTTGCAATAACAAATAAGAAACATGTTAAAGGAATTGTCATTGCACCAATTTCTCTGGACCAAAATGATCGCAATTTAATTATTTAAATACAATTTCAATTAAGTAACATATTAAAAGATTTATCCTTCTAACAAACACGAATGTTCCCTGGATCAAACGTCCTATTATAATTATGTAATTACTTTATATTTATTTCTAACAGGTGCAGCGGAGCGCACGGGTACGGCTAGTAATAATAATATAATTAGTCGACACATTCTATAAAACAATATAAAATAATTGTGCCCATCATTCTTAGGCCAAAAAATTGGACTGTATTCAAGCACATTACTGCTTATTAAACGTAGAAATAGAGTTTAAGTAGTGCTAAAAGAATGAAGAAAGAAATATTTGGAGACTTTTTTTTTTTTCCAGTGATTTCGTGTTACAACAATACGGAAACAAAACGACTACTAAGTATTTTCAAGAATGCAAGAAGTTCTGGGAATTATCCCTGTCATTCCTCCAGAAAATTTGATGTTTATTCAGCTCTGTATCGGAATAAATTTCAAGGAAGCTCCTTTCCTTTCGTGTGAAAAGTAAACAAGATCCCAAGACTTGCACAGCGGATGGGAGGGTGAGGATCGTAGCAATAAGAGATGTTGATGTCGGACTTTCGGAAGTCCTAATTAAGTTGCCTTTCATAAGAGCGATCTTGCTTGCTTTGCATTTTGAACTTATCTTTTTCTTATCGAGTTTCTTGAAATATATCTTGACGTTTTAATCTCAGTTGATTACAATTTCAAACAGTCTTCATGGAGTGTCAGTTTCCTACTAATGATAATATTAGCAATCCTTAAATTAATCACCTTTATGTATTATTATTATTATTATTATTATTATTATCACTCATTCATATATTCGTTCATAAAGTACGTTAACTCTGTTCTTGTTTCGTTTTATTACTGTTAACTGGTACTGGCCGTAGTTTCCAGATGTAAACTAAAAAATAAAATAAAAAAATGGACAATTTGTATTTTAACTAAAAGATATATTTTACTCAATAGTGTTGCTATTGATTGCAAAATAAGAAACATTTACAGATAAGTGAAATGTGTATTAGAGAGGTTGGTCGACAGTTCCAGCACTTATATTAATATAACCCAGTTATTATTATTATTATTATTATTATTATTATTATTATTATTATTATTATTATTATTAAGCAAGGAGATGCAATATCACCTTTACTTTTTAACTTTGCTCTAGAGTATGCCATTAGGAAAGTTCAGGATAACAGAGAGAGTTTGGAATTGAACGGGTTACATCAGCTGCTTGTCTATGCGGATGACGTGAATATGTTAGGAGGAAATCCACAAACTATTAGGGAAAATACGGGAATTTTACTTGAAGCAAGTAAAGAGATAGCTTTGGAAGTAAATCCCGAAAAGACAAAGCATGTGATTATGTCTCGTGACGAGAATACTGTACGAAATGGTAATATAAAAATTGGAAATTTTTGAAGAGGTGGAAAAATTCAAATACCTGGGAGCAACAGTAACAAATATAAATGATACTCGGGAGGAAATTAAACACAGAATAAATATGGGAAATGCGTGTTATTATTCGGTTGAGAAGCTTTAATCATCCATTCTGTTGTCAAAAAATATGAAAGTTAGAATATATAAAATAGTTATATTACCGGTTGTTCTTTATGGTTGTGAAATTTGGACTCTCATATTGAGCGAAGAACATAGGATAAGAGTGTTTGACAATAAGGTGCTTAGGAAAATATTTGGAGCTAAGAGGGATGAAGTTACAGGAGAATGGAGAAAGTTACACAACACAGAACTGCACGCATTGTATTCTTCGCCTGACATAATTAGGAACATTAAATCCAGACGTTTGAGATGGGCAGGGCATGTAGCACATATGGGCGAATCGAGAAATGCATATAGAGTGTTGGTTGGGAGGCCGGAGGGAAAAAGACCTTTAGGGAGGCCGAGACGTAGATGGGAAGATGATATTAAAATGAATTTGAGGGAGGTAGGATATGATGATAGACACTGGATTAATCTTGCTCAGGATGGGGACCGATGGCGGGCTTATGTGAGGGCGGCAATGAACATGCGGGATCCTTAAAAGCCAGTAAGTAAGTAAATAGTATTTCAAGAAATCATTCCTTTGCCAAAGTAAAGTTCTTTAGATATTCACTTAAAAAAAAATTCTGCAGGGAAATTTGCATCATGCAATAATAAAGAATTGTGCAAAATGTCTTTACTTTATCTCAAATATTTTGTGAGAAATTTTTTTTTTTTTATTGAAAATTGGGTAACAAGTCGTAAAGTTTGAATATGCATGGCAAATTATTAATTTTCTTTACCTCTTGTGACCCACAAGAACAACAACAGGCACTATTTATAGCACACGAAAGAATTGATAAATCGATTATTATAAATCTTGAAGAAGAAACATTTTTACAATTATTTTCTAGTCCAAGTCCCTCTCCAATATTTTCTATAGAACTGTGGCGCTTCTTGATTGAAACACATTTAGACTAACATTTGGGCCGTAAAATTTTGTGGAAATATTCCCAATATTATGTAATATTTTTAAACTAGTTTTTAAAAAATATGATTTTTGGTCACTTTGGACCTATATCTTCCATTAAATGCGATAGTCTCATGTCAGTAGATTTAAGCATGTAAAAGAATTCATGCGAAACAAAATTTCGGCACTCCGGAGACGCTGATATAACCTCGGCAGTTGTGAACGTCGTTAAATAGAATATAATTTAATTTAACAGTTAGAAATCACATCTATAAATGTAGATTGCCGACTGTGGGCGACACTAATACACCGATGAATTTCTTCGGAGTCATTGGGCTTTTATCTGAAACAACGTAGAATGTTATATTGTGAAAAGAAAATAAGAGATGATGCAACCACAGTTTAGTATAGGCTATACAGTTGCGAAGCTCAATACTTAATAAATATGCAAACATAGACAGTTGAAATATGCATCCATAGATATTTGCTAGCCACCAGGATCGCTACTATCGCCTCATCACAGACTCTTTCCCTAGCAGACGATAAAATATATTGTACTTTTGATATCGTGTTCTTTTGAAAAATTAACACCTTCCTTCCACTATTGAAATACGAAATACATAAGGTTTATTTTCATAAAGTATATATTATATTTTATAAACTCGCCTTCCTGGATCTTTCGGAAGAAGGATAACTCTGACCTCTTTTTCTTAGAATTTATAGTGCTACAAACGTCTCCTTGTCCCATATCATTATTCAAATTATTGTATTTTAGCCATTTACAGTTATTACAACCGATAACGAACATTTCACAGTTTACACAACTTTTCACAAAAATGCGAAATACGGCACAGTCAATGCCTTTTCGATCTAGACCAGGCCGTAATATATGTTCGGGTTTTCTATTTCAGTGTATGGAGCTCAATGAATTATTATATTATAACTTTATTGCGTATCATAGCTAAGTTTTATTTAGTGTAATGTGTCCATAAGTTCCCTTTACTTATTGTTGCATAATAGCCTATGTTGCAGAAATAATTACAAAACTGTGTTATTTTAATGTGAAGAGAATTTTACATGTTAACATAACCTTTTCGGATCAACATTTGAAGTTTAGAATGGAAGCTATTTTGAGGTTTAATAAAAAATAATTTATATTGTGATTTAATATAGCACATCTACCTTCCTTAATTGTAGACAGAAAATTTATCATACCACTCCTATGAAATTAGTGTACGTACGATTGTTACTTCGTCTCTTAGGTAATAGATAAATACAATAATACTCAATACTCAATTGTAGTATTAAAATACAGACAAATTGAATGTGAGGAGTATCATTCATGACATTATGCTTAATTATAATGTATAATTGCGAATTTAGGAATATAAGATATAGTAAACATAACCTATAATATTTCCATATGAATGGCAGGGCATTGGAGACCACTAAAATTAGACAGAAAGGGGCAACTAGGACAGTAAACATAACCTATAATTTCAACATATCTAAATATCCGTGCGGTGCAACTGAAAATTATTGAATCGTGCATAAATGAATGTACAAGAATTTCGCAATATTTAATCGAAATAAAGGCAAGTATTACACATAAGAACAACGTAATTTTCACACCAAAAATAATATTTCATCTTAACTCGCAAGTGATTTATGTCTGAAGTGTCTCATAATCATTGTTTTAAATTTTATTAATGCAATTACACTACATTTTAGAGAAATGTATGTTACTCTTTATGTATTCCAATTAATTTATATGGTTGAAACGCCGCCCTTCGTGATCGGGTTAAGCGAGTTACATGGTCTGCCTTACGGCCTGTATTAGATCACGATGGCAGTGACACAGTCTATTGTTCCTAGTACTCACAGCGCTCCAAGCAGCTAGCAACTATCGCGAGAAATGCAAAAAATCATCCCAGGCTTCGGAACTGTATATACTAAACTGTAATACAACCTAGTTTCGAACTCGTGACTTGCTTTCTACGTAGTGATAATTTGTGCCTTAAACGTCGCCTACATTGCTGCCAGCGTCTAGTCCGTTTATAGATCATTAAACTCTCTGGTGCGTAGGTCGCAATTTTATGCTCTGTGTTAGTATTTTTGCTGGTCCCTTCCTGTCGGATTTTATTGCTGCCGTCACTTCGAAATCACTTGCTTTTAATAGCACGGTCCATATTTCTTCCTCTGATAACTAGTTCTATTTGAAATAATGTCCGGATCCCATGCACTCCAACTGATTTGTTCTCCATTTTTAAAACAAACGAAAAACGTCCATTACTACGGCAGAAAAAAATGAAAACCTTTGCAGCTATTTCCTGTTCATCTCTTTGCAATATTGCTGCTGTTCAATACAAAACCAGCCCGTGTTTTGTTTCCATTTCCATAATGTTTTATTGATTTCTTCTTCTCTCCCTTCCTCTCATTTCCCTCTGTGTGTACGTGTGTGTGTGTCTGTGTATAGCCATTCACGCGTGCATTACTATAGAAATATAATGTTAGGACAGCTGCTTCAGATATTGTGGCTAAAAACTCCAATTTGTTTCAGGAAATACGATCTTACAGTAGACGGTATTCTTGTTTGATATTGTGTACTATGTTAAACACAATGTTCTGGTTTGTATTGGAATTGAAAAAAGGAGAAAAATGAATGGAAAAGAATAAAGCTCTGATCTTGATATTCTTCGCTTTATCGTATTGTAATATTTCATGAACAGTTTCGTGCAAAAACATCCCAAGGTGCTGTATAGCTGTTATTACAGAATTTATGGCTGGATGATTTTATTACAGTTTTTATTTCATTAACGTCCATAGTTATAAATCACTCTCTTCTCTTATGAATAAATCCCAGAGAAGATTCGCTAAAATGGTATTCTATTCTGCAAAAGTTTAATAAGTACTGTAGACTGCAAGAAATTGTCTAGCATCATGCTTAATTGTACAATTGTTGAATATAATAAAACAGTAAAAAAAAATCTAGGAATCTTTATGGATAATGATCTTAACTGGAACACTCAAGTTATCCATATATGCAAGAAGATATTGTCGCTGCTCCACCCTTTGAATATTTTCTACCACTTACATTAAAAAGAATCTTATATAGACTCTCGTGATGTCCCATCTCGATTACTGTGATTCCTTGTTAACGAACTTAAGTTCTAACTTAAATAAGAGATTGCAACGTGTTCATAATGTATGTACAAGATTCGTATGTAATATTCGGAAATTTGACCATATAACATCGTCTCTTTAGCTGCTCTCGTGGGCTCGTCTAAAGGAACGAAGAATCATACACGGTCTTTCACTTCTATACAAAATTGACAACTGACCTTTCGAACAAGCTGCAGTATGTGCACAATACGTGTGTCAGATTCATCATCAATGCTCACAAATTTGGCCACATTACACCCTCGTTCAAATCTTTATTCTGGCTGCAACTTAGTAACCGTAGAACACTTCATTTGCTCTCTCTTCTGTTTCGAGTTCTCCATACTTCTACTCCAAATTATCTTCGTTCCCGGTTTAACTACTTATCCTCCAATCACAATCTAAACACCAGGTCACAGGAGAGCCAAATCCTAGCAATTCCTGCCCATAGAACATCCCACTATTCATCCTCTTTTACTGCCTCAGTCCCCCGTGAATGGAATTCTCTACCTCAGAAGATAAGGGCTGCCAGACAATAACCACTTTCAAGAAAAGGCTAAACGATTTCTTACGGGCGCAGTCAAATTGAAGTTATAATTGTGATCGAGTTTAATAATTTAATTTAATTTAGTTATGACTATTATTATTATTATTATTACTACATAATTATTTTCTTGGTGTTGTGAAGATGAAAAGAATTGTCATTTTATTATATTAATTATGTATTATATTGTCTTGTATTGTAGTATTGTATTGCTTTGAATTGTATTGTATTGTATTGTATTAATTATGTTATATTCACAGCCTTGTAGTAATTTTCTATCATACTGGTTGAGTGGAAGAGAAGGCCGAATGGCCTTAACTCTGCCAGTTAAAATAAACTATTATTATTATTATTATTATTATTATTATTATTATTATTATTATTATTATTAAAAACTTTACATAACTCCTCTTCAAATTATGTACTTGTTTTTACGATTTCAGTTCCTAACCACTTCACGAAATCAGCATCAATCATTTCTATTCCTCGTCACAGAACTTCCCTCTACTCATCATCCTATATTGTATTATTGCCTCGCCTCTGAATTTCGTTACCTAGTGACGTCAGGATTTCCGAACACTGTCACAGTTTATTAAGGGGAGAGGATGGCATTTTTTTTAACTTTTTTCCTATTTGGTGTAAAATATTAATTTTTTGTATGTAGAGAGCTCATAGCTGGACAACTCAGCCAAATAAAAATATTTGGGAAAAAAAATTATTTGGGGGCCCAAATTTGAAAAGAAATATACCCAATGCAGGATTGTACTAAAACCGATATATCTAAACCGTTTTTAAAGATAGATTCAAACAGTTTTTTGCAATGTATTTGCAAAAACATGTTCTACAAACTGTCTGTAACAGAATTTTGATATTAGTCCCTACATTTGTAAAATAAGATTCGATCCGGTGCTGTGGATTGAATTCGGCGTAGCTCAGTGGATAGAGCGCTTGGTACGTAGAACCAAGAACCCGGGTTCGATCCTGGGTGTCGGAGCGAATTTTTCTGCTCAAATATTAATTGTCAACATTACAGAGATTATTCTGTAAGACAAATTAATAAATCCATAATAAAACTTGTTATGAAAAATATATGGTAGTTTCATGACATTAATTTATTATTTTTTCTTACTTTAAACAGAGTACTTATTCATCATCTTGAAGGTCATGTCCTTAAATATCACTCTTTAGGTGCATTTTAATACATTCACGTTAGTAATATTTCTTTCTTTGGATCGTGGAATATAGGAGAAGACACTATGAATAAAATTTATGAGCCACAAAGAAAAATATAAAATTTGTCCAAGTACTTCTGAAGTACCTTTTGTCTACAAATCCAATATGCATGCGATGTAGGAAAAGTTCCTGTATCTTATGCGCCGAGTTCGTGGAGAGAGATGGGGCAACGTACAACTGAGAGATGAGGGTGGTTGTCAGTCAAGAAGCGGAAAGAAGGCAGTAATAGTCCTGAAGGGGCTACTCCTCCAGGGGACGGAGATAAAAGTCAAGTGCCTGAGATAACAGATGACGACGATTTTCCGAACGCTTCAAACTCGTCTCTAAATGTTTGCAGAAAACAGCCAATACAAGAACAAGAGAAAAAAACACAGAAAGAATCTTCTTGGCTGTAAAACATATTCATTTATGAAATGTATGAGATTCACAAGAGCTTTTTAATAAGAAGACGCTTTAATAGTTTAGATTTTAAAATATTTAATGTATCTCTCTCAGTAACAAAGAACTTCAGCTCCTTTTGAATTCAGAAATGTAATTAATTTAGGTAAGAATAATAATTCCTTCTTCAGAAGAATTCAGAGTCCAACCATGTGTTGAGTTTAGAGTTATTGTCCTGTAGAATAGGCCTACTGGTCCGGTAGATTTCGCAGAATACAATAATCGAGTATTCTGCGGTTGATTGGTAGTGCTGGTCACAAAGGAAACTTGAATGCGTGTATAGGAATAGAAGTACACCGTGTGCATGAAGTTCCAGTACAATTATAACACTGATATGCATTTCATAAAATGTTTTATTTATTTATTTATTTAATTATTTATTTATTTATTTATTTATTTATTTATTCTTCATTTATTCATTTATTCTTTTATTCTTTCATTTATTTATTCTTTTATTTATTTATTTTGACAGAATTAAGGCCATAAGGCCTTCTCTTCCATCCTACCAGATAGCACATATAAATACAAAAATTACTGATTCTAGTTAACTGAAGTGCCCTGAATCCAAATGTATATTCATATTTCCTGCATCACGTCAGGTTTTTCTGTAATTTTGAAAAGAAAAATGAAAAAGTCAAAATTGGTAAAGTTCATGATTTCAAGAAAATAAATGTAATACGATACTGTAACTTACAGTATACGACTGCTTTTAGGTATTGAAGGTTGTTGAATCCGAGCCTGTATTCAGATTTTTCTATTGCGCCAAGTTTTTTTTTTTGTAATTTTTGGAAATAAGAACGAAAAAGTTCCAAATTTAAACAAGAATTTCAAAAACGTCAAATGAGGTATATTATTTTTAAAAACATATTTTAACGTCGTAATATAACATTCGATAGTATAAAATTAACTATTAAACCTTACATTTTTAATAAAAATAATTTGCATTGATATTTATTACAAAAAATTATTTTTATATAATTAACATAATTCAATAGTACTATATTATATTAATATTATGTATGCTTGTTAATAATTTTTCTCCTTTCCTTTAAAAGTATATAACTACCACAGGTATAACAAAATGAGTCGGGATGGGTAACACACTCGCGACGTGACATTGTAGAAAACGGAAATTTTGTTCGCAAACTACTTTGCTTCTGCTTTCAAAGAAGCTTAAATACTGAATGAGAAATGAAAAATAAATTACGTGTAACTGATGAGAAAACAGGAAGACATAAATAAAAATGGTTATGAAAGTAGAATTCATTACTACATAACTAATACATCTCTACTGTTGATCCCCGGTTTCATTATCTGTTTTTGGAATTATGTTCTTTGGCGGTGCACCTCAACAGGAAGTGATTTTATTACACCACTTAAGGAGACTTTTTTCACAAAGTAAACACACATTTTACGCTTATACAGGGACATCATTTTATTTTTACTTCAATTTTTATTGTACCTGAGTTTTTGAATGTACTTCACTCCCACCCCTTCTACTAATGAAGTTCAGCCGTCCTCCACACAGAACCAAGGCCGCATATACAGTCATAGTAGCGTTACGGCATAGTAAGCAGTATGTTCCAAACATATGTTCGCGTTTTTCAGTGAAGAAAGAGCTTACAATATTGAATCATTTTCGCACAGGTACTGTCGTCCATTTGCCTACGTCGTATCCCGGTTTCCACCACCAGCTTTTATTCGCCAGCTAGTGGCTGGGCTGTCTTAGCTCTTTTCTGAAAACATTAATTTCTGTTAGGAATTGGACGTCTACGTAATATTATACAACTGTTTAAAATAACTTAAATAAAAGGGCCTCGTTAAGTAATTAACTGTCACGTGATCCCCCCCCCCTTTCTACGACCCTATGACATAACCACTTGGACGGACAGTAGATAGTATGTCTGAGTAATTTTATATTTTCGGATCAGGCAGAAGTGAAGATTGAATTTACAGTACGTAAGGTACTCTTTTATAGAGTAGGTACAGAATTATTTCAACATGAGTTACTAGTACTAAGAACGAAACTGGTAATTGGAATTAGGTACAGTAGTCTATAGTGCGATAATATGCACATTAGAACTGAAGCCTGTATCGAAATGAACGGCCACCATTTTCAAAAATATGTTTAAATATCCATATTATGATTATTTTTCAATTTAACTTAATTCTCTAGATTGTACGCTAATGTGTCGTAGACAGTATAATATACACTGCATAATGAATACGTCCACATGGACAGCTCAGTTCGTGAATAAAAATACTTATTGTTAATACTGTACTATATTTTGATTAAACAAAAACGTAATGAAAATTATCAAACTGAAAATTGCGATATTTCCTAGTTTACGTAAAGGGATGAACTACTTTTCTTCCTTCCTATACCTAGTAAAGTGATTTGTTTGTATATTACGTCAGTATCATCGAACTCCAGTCGTGGAAAGGAGTAGCAAACGGCGCTGGTCCAGAGGTATAGGCAAGTTAATATTACAAATGTTAGTAAAAATAAAATGTTGTCCCTGTACCTACTAGTTCAAGGAATGGCATACGAATAAATGTGGAAATGCAATTTTTTTTTCAAGTTTCCTAGTAATATCAAGCAAGAAAAATGAAATTTAGGAATATTTTGTTCATAATTTTTTACTTTTTTGTTTTATAACATTTTAATGATTCCATTGTGTCTAAATTACGAACTTTAACGTAATAATAATGTAATTATCTAAGGATGTGTATAGATTATACTAATTTCAGTATTCAGGCATTTTCATGAATTAAAAATTTTTTTTTAGAAAATTGGACATGTAAAACGAAACTATATACGGACTTTGTAACTATTCATAGTGTGGAACTGAAAAATATAAACAGTTTCTCTGTAGCAAAATTACTAGTGTAATTAATCATTGCTCAGAGACCACATGACATGCAGCAATACGGTTTTCTACACATGTTCTAAATCTTTCAAAGTTTTCTTTTCATTCAGAGCACTTCCACATGCGCCCCTCTCGTTGCCCTCAGGATGTATAGACGATATTCAATCTATTCATAAGCTCCGCAGTATAGCAACATCAACTGTTCCACAACTTCAACTATCCGTCTAGGAAGTGTGACAAGATCAGGAACGGGGTTTCGCAGACACGGTCCTTGACTTACCCCCAAAGGAAAAAATCCAACTGAAACCTAGTTCCGTAATCTTGATATTGGTGTACTAAGCAAGTTTACTTATCATTTGTTCATCTATCAGTAAAGACCATGCCTTAATTATTGGTGTGTTAAGACCTTACGGCTGTTTGATTTAGGTATATGTAGTTCCCGTGAAGCACGACCTATCGACTTCTGAGGGGTGCTTTGAAATGTAATTTGCACATTGTTGTTGTTAGGCGGTGGTCCTTGCATCTGGCTGATCCCTCATCAAGGAAGTTCCTCCATTGTCCATGTCTCGTGTATGATCCACAAAATTACTCTTTCGCTAAGGGCAATGACTTATAAGACCCAGAAAGGAAGAGAGTAAGCGGATAAAGAAATTAAAAATAATAATAATTAAGACTTTATATCAAAAAAGATTTCACCTCCAAAGTCATACTATTAATAAAGAATGTGTATAAAAGTTTTTATCGAGTTTTAAAGTATCAGTTCATGAGAAAATGGTACCAAACGAAAACAAAATTCTAATTTTCAGAATTCTTACTTCAATGTTATAATCATTGTCAACTGAAAGAAAGTAATCCTAGCCGCTTATTGCAGGTGTAAATTAACTCAACAGGATATGTTTATAAGTGGTGAAAATTTTGTTCATCTACTTCGAATATGTAATACGGACTTTACATCATTAATGAAAATGTTGTAAGCACACTAATTATGTAACTAGTTAGGTAATGATACTTCTATTACGCAACTAGTTAGGTAATTATACTGCTATAATTGTTTGCGTGTGAGGACAACATATTTTTCATGGAACACCACTCTTCAATTTTTTTTTATATTCCACTTCATGCCTTACGTGGGATTTTGATGGTACTAAATATTCAATTACAGAATTTGCAGCATTTTAAATATCTGAATCCTTGTTTGAATTCATTTTAACAATGTTTGTTTATTTCTCCTAGTACTGCTGATCTTCTGTTATAAACAAAAACATATCGTGTTCAAAACAAACAAACGAATCGCATCTCGCAGAATGAAACTAATAACAATGCAATCGTCTCTCCACAAAACACATGTTCAAAACTAATAATAATCCAATTGTCTCTCCACAAAACGCATGTTCAAAACTGATAATAATCCAATTGTCTCTCCACAAACACATGTTCAAAACTAATAATAATCCAATTGTCTCTCCACAGAACACATGTTCAAAACTAATAATAATGCAATTGTCTCTCCACAGAACACATGTTCAAAACTAATAATAATGCAATTGTCTCTCCACAAAACACATGTTCAAAACTAATAATAATCCAATTGTCTCTCCACAGAACACATGTTCAAAACTAATAATAATGCAATTGTCTCTCCACAAAACACATGTTCAAAACTAATAATAATCAAATTGTCTCTCCACAAAAGACATGTTCAGAACTAATAATAATGCAATTGTCTGTCCACAGAACACATGTTCAGAATTAATAATAATGCAATTGTCTCTCCACAGAACACATGTTCAGAACTAATAATAATGCAATTGTCTCTCCATAAAACACATGTTCAAAACTAATAATAATCCAATTGTCTCTCCACAGAACACATGTTCAGAACTAATAATAATGCAATTGTCTCTCCACAAAACACATATTCAAAACTAATAATAATGCAGTCGCCTCTCTACAAAACACATGTTCAAAACTAATAGTAATCCAATTGTCTCTCCACAGAACACATGTTCAAAACTAATAATAATGCAATTGCCTCTCCACAGAACACATGTTCAAAACTAATAATAATGCAATTGTCTCTCCACAAATCACATTATCAAAACTAATAATAATGCAATTGTCTCTCCACAAAACACATGTTCAGAATCAATAATAATGCAATTGTCTCTCCGCAGAACACATGTTCAAAACTAATAATAATGCAATTGTCTCTCCACAAAACACATGTTTAAACTAATAATAATGCAATTGCCTCTCCACAAAACACATGTTCAGAACTAATAATAATCCAATTGTCCCTCCTCAAAACACATGTTCAGAACTAATAATAATGCAATTGTCTCTCCACAAAACACATATTCAAAACTAATAATAATGCAATTGCCTCTCCACAGAACACATGTTCAAAACTAATAATAATGCAATTGTCTCTCCACAAATCACATATTCAAAACTAATAATAATGCAATTGTCTCTCCAGAAAACACGTTCAAAACTAATAATAATGCAATTGTCTCTCCACAAAACACATATTCAAAACTAATAATAATCCAGTTGTCTCTGCACAGAACACATGTTCAAAACCAATAATAATGCAATTGGCTGTCCACAAAACACATATTCAAAACTAATAATAATACAATTGTCTCTCCACAAAACACATATTCAAAACTAATAATAATGCAATTGTCTCTCCACAAAACACATGTTCAAAACTAATAATAATGCAATTGTCTCTCCACAAAACACATGTTCAAAACTAATAATAATGCAATCGCCTCTCCACAAAACACATGTTCAAAACTAACACAAATGATACAATTACTTTTATTAAAGAATGATTTATTTTTTATCAAAGTGATTGAAACGTTGTACGATATAATTATCGTAAAATCATATTACAATACTCCACTGGTTATCAAACTTGGCCTGCTGCCTCGTTTGACAACTTTCCAATCTCGTATTGCAATATGAAACGTTACGAAAGTCGTATGGTAAATAACTGTTGCCTATCTATTATACTTTTGAAGGAAATCCAATCTCTTTTCAACTAAGGTAAAACATAATGAACAGCTGACAAACTCTACCAAATGTCCTTAACTTAATTTCTGACTTATACAGTGTACAATATTGATTATACTACCATTTTGACAGTCATTATAATTCGGGGAACTTTTATAATTGCTGTATTCATTGTTATTAATTCTTCTTGTCCATAATTAAGTCTTGGTTTTTACCGTAGAAAACTGGTAACAGGATAGTACACACAGGTCCTGGGATAAAGCTAGAAAGCAAATTATGTTTCGTTGAGATCTAGCAGAAATCCTTGTTTTCCATCCAAGCTAAAACCCTAGCTCGCAAACCCTTGCATATCGACTTTCTAACCACCCCTCCGCAGCAGCAAACTGCTGACTCTGAAACATCCCTGTACAAAATTAAGTCTGGACTATTCAACGAAACTTGAGCCAAACGCACCATGTTTGTACCTTGTAGCAAACTAATCACATTTTACAAGTTATCAGGTCTCAAGTGGATGCAATTTCTGCGTCTTGCCATTATTATTTCGTAGGGCTGGGGAAGGGCCTTGGTGGGAGGGTTGGATGCTGCAGCAACCCCCAGAGTTTGGTCGTGATAGATAACGGAACTCCGTACAGTGTCCTCGCAAGTTTTAACCGAGTTATAGTAGCTTACGGGCAGGCCAGAAGTGCAAGGTGTGAAGAGTGATTAGTTCCTTATGCCACTTTACCAATCGCACCCATGAGAACGTGAGGTCAGTGTGATGTAGCCACATTAAGCCCCAGTCGTGGAGGAGTGCCATAATTCCAAGCTAATTAGTAGGCAAAACGGCAACGCAATCTACGACCTTCTCTTATCTACAGGGTATAATTAAAGAGGTTGCGTTGAATATGTCATACTTGAACTATGTAATCTACGACGTTGTTTTGAAACTAACTCTAATGTGCGGTAAACAAACATTTTAATTTCCAACATTCTAATATAAAACTGGAGATATATATACATTTTTGAGAGCGAGAATATTTGCCACGAATGCACTTTTAACATAGAATAACTCTTCTCGAGTTCTCAGCCAGGTGAGTTGGAGATTAGATTCCAAGCTTTCGACGGCTAGCTCTGCCATCTTCTTCAGGGATGAAGTGATGTGGGACGAAATCGAAATCGAAAAATCGAAAGAGAATTGGGAGGACAAATTTAAAAGGTACGCAAAACGCTTCCTTGCAAGGGGTTGGGGCTGTACAAAACTAAATATGTGATCTCCAAGCCTGTTGGCCACTAGTCTCACTCCGGGTTACGCTGCTCCACTGAAGGAGCTCTAGAAAATTTTGAAGGGGAAGCCGAAATTGGACGTAACCTCTTAGGTACCACATACGCGAGGGGGACGGAGATTTGATCAAGTGATCACGGGACGGGGCGAGGAGGAGTTGGCTGTTGTTTGCCGTTAGGATGGCAAGACGCTGTCATCTGTTGTTCGATGACAAGGCATGTGAAGGCCGTCGGAAGAAGCGCCGTGAAATCTAAATCTGCAATATGAGAGGTCCCTGTCCTTTCAAATTGCGACTAATTGAGTGACCTCGTACTTTTAATAGACAATTTATAGGTTCTGAACTAGGGCATACGTCGTTTACAAGAAAAGGGGAATATATATGGGGAAGGGCATATAGGTCCGTGGTCCATTTCTTATAGGGCTCATCCCGACATTTGTCTTACGCCTTAGGAAAACCACGGAATACCTTAGGCAGGATGAGTTGTCTCATATATAAGAGACTAGCCAATTTGGCTATTATGTAGGAGGTGATTGTTGTCATGAGCCTTGTTGAATCGTCTCAACTTAGAGACCAGCCATTTGGCTTTATGGTGGCTCAATTACGAAGAGAGGGGAGAGATGTAATTATTAATTAATTTAGAGTAATTAGGGAGATTCATGGGGATATGAGTGCAGGTCCGTGGCCCTTTCTTTTAGGGCTCATCCCGACATTTGTCTTAGCGCCTTAGGAAAACCACGGAAAAACCTTAGGCAGGATAGTGATGTGGGACCATGTCTAGCCGGTATATATGCAATAGTAGGGCTTCCCGCTGCGGGCCAATCAGGAACTAGTTCCTAGTCCCGACCGCCAGGCGCATTCTGGTTGGTGGACGCGGCAGCCAATCAGGAGCTACTTGCTGGTCCCGACTGTCTGCCGTGTGCTGGTGGTCTAAGCGTATTGATGGCAGGTTTCCATGCTGTACTCAGCTGTAGACCTCCGCCTCTGTTGTAATTATTGCCATCTACGTAGCTGGATTTCGATGGCTTCTTTGATAACCAGGTCCCAGTAACCTGATGTCTTGTGACCAGTTTCTAGGCTGTGTTGGGCTACTGCAGACTTATCAGGATAATATAGTCTTATGCTGCGCTGATGTTCCTTGCAGCGTTCCATAATAGTGCGTCCCGTCTGCCCCATGTAGCATTTCCCACAGAAATAACACAGTTTACAGTACGACAAAAACAAAGCCACTCTTCACACACCTAAACAACATAAACAGGAAATACACACATTCGGCAGTAAATCGCGTATATACACAACACATCTTCGCAAATCCCCCGAACACAAACAACAGAACAACACTGGAGAAACTCCTCTACAACTACCACCAGCTCCCACCACCTAACTAAAACACACAAACAAAACCGCAAACACTGTTGGAAATTTGAATACTGTCTGAGAGGACACACGACAGCAACAGAGAGGCAGATGAATAAAATAACACCACACCATGAAAGTCTCCATAACCATTCAGACGCTTCCGCCACCGGAAGGGGAAACTTAAAAAAAAAGTATGTATGTCTGTATGCACAGTGTTCTGCCCAAGAGCAGGTCTTTAACTGCAAACCCAGCATTTCCCTTTCTTGCTTTCCTCTTAATCTCCCCATATAATACCTTAATGCTGTCTATCAACTGATATCTTTTACCCCGAACTCTTGTCCCGTTCACCATTCCTGAAGCATCGCAAATTAACAAATTAGGCCTACACCAAAATAATTAAAACAAAAAAAAAAGTAAAAAATAAAATAAAATAAATAAAAAGCCAATCACCGCACTCACACACCTACTGGCACTTATGCCAGAAATAGTGTCATATATAGTATGTAAATATATTTATATTATTATTTATGTACAATGGCTGGAGAGGGCGTCCTGCGCGTCTAAGATCCTAAAACGGCCTCTGGCTCAAAGCCAGTAAAGTCAATAAACATCAACATCCCACACTCACAAGGTATTCTGTAGACACCAGGTATCCTAAGACCAAGGTCGTCCTTAACTGGTCTCAGTAAGTTCTGGATCTTTGTGGGCGGCTTATGGATAGTTTTAATCCCGTGTTTTCTTAGCATTCTGCTAATTTTACCCGAGAAGGGGCCGTAGAACGGGATGTATGCCATGCCCTTCGTCTCCTCAAACGCCGGGAAAGCCTCAAGTCATACACTTTTAACACATTCTACAGAGTTTTTATTTTAAAAATGAGCTTCCATTAAAAAAAAAATTGTCTGTAGTACGAGGGGATCCAGGAAATAACGACCGTTCGCGCATACCCGCCGCGCAGCTGACTCCCCTTCCTTGTTTGAAGGTCAACTGGCTTCCTTAACATGTGTTCTCATAATGTTGTGAGTACTGGTTGCAACAAGTCACCATTGTGCATTTTGTGTTACTTCAAAATGAACGATGTGATTGATAATCCCGCCGACTGTGAAGTGAGGAGTGTGATTCGATTTTTGAATGCCCGACATTTGAAACCTGTAAAAATTTACCGGCAATTGAAAGAAGTGTATGGTGATACTGCAATGAATGAAAGAAATGTGAGAAAATGGTGCGAAATGTTCAACAATGGGCGAACAAATGTCCACGATGAAACTCGACCCGGACTTCCATCACTCATCACAGAAGACCTGAAGGCTAAAGTTAACGACAGAATCTTGCAAGACAGGCGCACATCACTCGACGAATTGCATATTGCCTTGCCTGACATTTCTCGTTCTTTGCTTTGTGAAATTGTGTCGCAACATCTTGGCTACCACAAAATCTGTGCACGACGGGTTCCACGGCAACTGAGTGACCAACACAAAACTCAGAGAATGGCCTCAGCATTGACATTCTTGATGCGATATCACACAGATGGAGACGCCTTTCTTGATCAAATTGTGGCTGGTGATGAGACCTGGGTGTCTCACAACACCCCAAAGACCAAGCGCCAATCACGTCAGTGGCATCATCCCTCATCACCCAAGAAACCGAGAAAATTCAAACAGACTCTCTCAACACAAAACGTCATGGCTACTGTCTTTTGGGATCGTTTTGGAAGTGATGAAGAGTTGAAGAAGACAGTGAACACCTGGCTTAATGAACTGGCGGCAGAGGAGTATAACACAGGAATTCTAGAGCTAGTGAACAGATACGGCAAATGTTTAAATGTAGGTGGTGATTATGTAGAGAAGTAAAGGAAGCTTCAGTTATGTAACAGACTTTGTTTTTTCAAATAAATATATATTTTTTTAATTATCACAACAAAACGGTCGTTATTTCCTGGATCCCCCTCGTAATATCAAGAGACGTCTGACAAGCAAACATTCTGATGGGGACAGATAAAAAAGTTAATTTTTTTCTTCCACCATGTTAATAATACCAAAAGAAGTGCTTATACAAATTTTGGCCACTCGACCGCAATTACAAGGCCGTCCAGAAAGTTATTTTCTCTGGGGCCGTTTAAAGAAAAATCACAATTGCATGGAAATATTTATTGAAACAGATACAGCAATTGTTGCGCTATTTGTCAACATATCCCCTCTGGTATTAAGACATTTGTCATACCATGGGATCAATTTTTGTGTCGTTGAAGTCACCCGCCTCAGATCGGAACCAGCGTTTGACTGCGTCTGCTCCTCTCTCTGTCGATCCTATGATAAGAGAAATGTCTCATTTCCGATTGGAAATATGTTGAAAAATAGCTAAAAAAAATTGCTGTGTCTCTTTCAATAAATTTGTCCAATGAAATTGCGTTTTTTTCTGTTAACGGCCTCTGGCGAACTTATTTTTTTACGCCCCTCGTAATTGCAGTCGAGTGGCCAAAATTTGTAAAAGAACTTCTTTTGACATTATTAACAAGGTGGAAGAAAAAAAAATTAACTTTTTTATCTGCCTCCATCAGAACGTTTGCTTGTGAGATTTATCTGGGAAATCTCAGACTCGAGTGACATTTATTAGGACTATTTCGTGAATAAAATAAAAATATAAATAATATATCCCTAAAATTAGCTTACAAATTGTTAATAATTGTATATTTACGAATACTTAACCTATTCAGACATTGTGAAGTTGAGATAGATTGAATATCGATTACTGCAATAAAGAAATTGGATGTTATTCAGTAATGCCAATTGCGAAAACGAAATACAGGTTTAATAATGTTAATTACATATACTGCACCTTTCTTTTATTATGATAACAGAAATACGTTTTCATTATCTGCTGAAATCATAATATAATTAAACATTTTATAATGTAAGTTATTATTAGTTATAGTACATACCGAAGATGTACGTTTGTGCATTTTTGCGACAATTATTTTCCAGCTTAAACCCTGTATCGAACCAGGAACCTTTGACTAAACGCGTCAATGCTCTACCAACTGAGCTACCCAGGAACTACACTACACTCCGGCTCAATTATTCCCTTTATAACCACATACCTCAAGTGATTTGACAAGAACGGCAAAGACCCAGCATTGAGTGCACACTATACTCTCTCACTTAAATAAAATTGTGGTTTCCTGGTATGTATTGTGCAAATCTGGCTTCAAAGTGTAGCTCCCTGTATAGCTGACTTGAATAATTCCAAGGGAAAATTGTTTCGGGGCGAAGTATCGAACCCGGAATCTTTCGTTGATCGCGCCAATGCTCTACCGATTGAGTTACCCTGTTTGAAATGTCTCAAGGGATATCCTCTTGAAATTAACTTGGCAGAAATATAGAATCGATCAGTATAAAGTTGTAGTCACATAAGTAATAATAAAGCTAGGAAAAGTCAGTCAATAATGACCTGTATTTGAAGATGACCGAAAATATGTCGAAACATGTTAATAAGGTACGTTAAAATTTAACACAAGAAAGTTCTTAACATACATATTCCGAAATATTATTATTATTATTATTATTATTATTATTATTATTACGATAGTTACTATTATCGGCTGTACAGTCACTACTCGGTATCATTCACCTTATATTTTGGGTTCATATTTCGACTTTCATGTGTTCATAGTTACTAGATTGGGGATTAATCTCTCGATCCCGGAATCGTACCCAATTCACACGTAAGAGTTGTGTTACTGTCTGTTTGTACTTACGTCAGTGAAACTGGACCGGGAGAATTATTTTCTGCCAGGTAGACCAAAGTGCGTGCGAGGCAAGCAATTACGAAGCAACCTTCGTCTTAACAAAGCTAATGAGACGTCATCCTTAACACTACCTTAACAACGGGGAGTGTCTCATTGTTGACGTTTAATCTACGTCATAGTTCAGTTCCTTTTACAAGCTCGAGTGTTGCTAGTGTGCTAGAAGAAGTCCGAGGAAAATGTTTTCTCACCTATCAACAACCCTCTCTTTTATATTCGTAATCTCGGTACAAAAGTAATTCAGTGTTCTCGAGCTCTTACCACCACCACCACCACCACCACCACCACCACCACCACAACCACCACCACCACCACCACCATTATCAATAGCCAGGCTTAGATCCTAACGTCTATTCTGGTAACATAGGTGTGGGTCATCCCATCTTTGAATGATTTTATGGAAAAAATTGCTCCGGGTCCGGGTATCGAACCAAGATTTAAGCCACAGTTGCATTTGTCGCATTTTACCACTCGACTTCTAAAAATGCAACAAACTTTGAATGTAAACGTGCAAAAATGCGACAACCACATTGGACTTCAGAAACGGAGATGGTAATGGAGAAAATGAAATCAGAGACGTTAATGTTATGTTTTATTTAACGACGCTCGCAACTGCAGAGGTTATATCAGCGTCGCCGGATGTGCCGGAATTTCGTCCCGCAGGAGTTCTTTTACATGCCAGTAAATCTACTGACATGAGCCTGTCGCATTTAAGCAAACTTAAATGCCATCGACATGGTCCGGGATCGAACCCGCAACCTTGGGCATAGAAGGCCAGCAAAATCAGAGATGTGTTTGAACTAATATGGATTTAAATGAAATGCTAATGGCATGGGCAATGTTCAGAAAGGTATTAAGCAATAGATGTTCAGAAATGGATTTCAAAGAGTTGGTGCAATTCATGTAAGTTAAATGAGCAATTTTTTCTAATTGATTTATATAAATTCCATCGCATACTGTTGTATGAATTTTGTTGTATGAAACTTGTAAAAATAAAGTAAAAAGTAAATCCATGACGCTACAGCCCATGAAGGGCCAATACCGACCATCCGGCTGCTGGCCTCACGTCCACATGACGAAGCAGAGGTGGACGATCATCCAACCAGTATGGAGGTATCGTGTGGTTAGCACGATGATCCCCCCAGCCGTTATAGCTGGTTTGCGAAACCGGATTTTCGCTACCTATCGTAGCTCCCCAAGTGCATCATGATATTGGGTGGGCACCAGTCCCATACACTGGCCGAAATTTCATGAGAAAATTTCTTCCCCCATGAGGATTCGAACCAGCGCGCATTCCGTAATGCGAGTCCTAGGCAGCATGCCTTAGACCGCGACGCCACGGCGCGGGACATGAAACTTGTAAAAACTGGAATTAGAAACCGCTTTCAGTAAAAAGAATTAGCATTCTGTTAACAATAAATCTTTAAGGGCCTACTAGTAAAGAATTTCAATATTTAGAGTGCCCATAAAATAACGTATTTTAATGTGATGTAAATTCAGCAGTAATTGATTCTAAATATACCTACGTCTAATTATTTACTTACATAAGTATGTCTAGAGTGTGATAAGATGGATTGAAAGTAGTAAAACTGCAACGAAAAATTACATAACTTTTTGTTGCTGCATGCTTTATTAATTTTATCTCTCTGTAGAATTATTTATAATATTCCACAAGGTTTTGTTGACTACCTCCGTGGTCTGTTGGTCAGCATGCGGCTTCCAGATCAGGAGGTCCCGGGTTCGATTCCCGGGCTCGGCTCTCGGTGAAGTTTTCTTGAAGAAGAGGAATTCCCTGGGTGTCTAGAGTATGGAAATTTGTATGAATGTGAGTGTGATTATAAGTGTGCCGGGTTAATATTAATTAACCAATCATCACAGTAACCTGAACACATGTTTCAGAGTCACATTGCTGACAAGTAACTCCATCTGTTAACACAACCATACAGCATCTAATAGATGCTACAGAATTTACCAACAAAGAAAAAAAAAACAATATTTTCGCAGTTTCCACAAATTTTATGTTTGTGCATTTTTGCGACAATTATTGATTTTCTACCTTAAACCCTGTATCGAACCCGGGACCTTTGACTAAACGCGTCAATACTCTACCGACTGAGCTACCCAGGAATTACACTAGATCCCGGCTCAATTATTCCCTTTATATCCACATACCCCAACTGATTTGGCAAGAACGGCAAAGACCCAGCATTGAGTGCACACTATACTCTCTGACTTAAATAAAATTGTGGTTTCCTGGTATGTATTGTGCAAATCTAGCTTCAAAGTGTAGCTCCCTGTATAGCTGACGTGAATAATTCCAAGGGAAAATTTGTTCCGGGGCCGAGTATCGAACCCGGGATGTTTGGCTGAGCGCGCCAATTCTCTACCGATTGAGCTACCCTGTTTGAAGTGTCTCAAAGGATACCCTTTTGAAATGAACTTGGCAGAAAGACAGAGTCGATCAGTATAAAGTTATAGTCACATAAGTAATAATAAAGCCAGGAAAAGTCAGTCAATAATATCGTCCAATGTTTATTTCATTCAGACTGTCAATCAGTGAATCATTCAGTCACACACATTGCAATCTTTGATAAATCTATACTCCACATCATTGCTCTTACCTGGCACTCCAAAATGCTGCAGCGGTATAACGAGGTACTACACCTCACTTATCAAAACAATCGCCATTTGCTTGACATATCACGAGGCCGTCACATCTGGTTGCGTGATTGAGGGCCCTGATACGTGTGCTTACAAGTTACAAAAGGATTGTTACGTCACACTGTTTCTTCACTCTAATGACAGTACTTCCACCTCGTATGTTGTAATGTAATTATCATCCAAGCAGTCCTCTGCAACTTCTGAAGTGTTTTAACAAACACTTCTGCACTAATTTATGCGATTTTAGATCTCTAGTGAGGGATAGCCGTGCGTCTAACTCAAACTATGTAAGGAGACTTTAATGTAATGTATACATTTTAAAATATTATGAAGTTACTCGTAGAATTCATGCAAGAAGAGAAATGAATGTAACTTTTTCTATTGCTAATAAAATTTAAAGTGTATATAAAAATTGAAAAGAATCGAAATTATTATTGAAAGGTCACATGTCCACTTTTTTTTTTTTGACAAATTGAGCTACGACCACCATTACATACTTTTCAGTGTAGCGCACCGTTTGCTGAAAAAAAGGCACAAGTATGTGCACTCTACCTACAGTAATGTTACAGTGTATAGAAGTTTCCGTTTAGTATTGAAAGGACATGTGTCCAGGATATGTGACCTATCTAGTTTGACCAGACGCCCTCTTTTATCCGGACACGTCCTCCTTTTTAGGCTTTTGCCCGGGTCCGGGCGGATTTAAAAAATCAAGAAATGTCCTCCTTTTCGTAACTTGTATACCTGATATTTTGAAACTATCTGATTTGACGCCTTTTTCAAGCAATTTTCCAGTAGGTGGCTGCAGCATCGACGGTATATACTCTTTGCCAACGGTCATAACTCTCTTTGTTCCTTCTTTTGATAATACTGTAATTATACTGGGTGTTCAGTTCAAAATGTGTCTTGGCTCGCTGTATGCCGTCATGTGGCTAGCTGATGAGCCTAGAGAATTCAATCTTCCTACACTTCCACAGGTCAGGTGTATAATCTAAGAGGCAGAGAAGTTGGCTAGCAAGTACGGCGTTCATTCTGAAGAGTACGTGCCGATACGTACGGTAACGCCGGTAGTGGCAGGAATGTGAACTGTTTGGAAATACGTACTGTCAGGATATGGGGAGAGGGTTAAGACGATTACTTACGTATTTGTTGACATTAACTTCGACGGTCAACATGGACACGGAGCATTTGATTTGTGTTGTGGAATGTTACCGTACGCAACCGATGATAACAAATACCCTGCGTACGACTTGCCGGCGCAAAACACAGTTCGAAAGAGGTTATGGTAGCACACAGACCGTACAGACCGCCATCTGTTGCTACGACGTTCAAGTTATACCGTACACGTTCTCAAGTTCAGATTGAAGAACGCCTTAAATAATAGGCAACTTCTCTAACATATCAGCTGAAACTCGCTTCAAATCGGTGACCCAACAACAGTGACGTCATGACACACTTTGAAATGAACACCCAGTAGTTCCCTTGACTTTCATATGTAGCTAACTGTAAAATGGTTATTATTAAGTTTTATCATAATTATTTTGTAATAAAATAGATCTTAACATACTTTAAGTAAAGGGTGCGTCAGAAAGAACGGATGGATTTCAAACTATCGATACGCAACGAGGAGAGAGATATAATGAGGGGGACCACGACTGTTGGGTCAGCCATAGAATGCAGTTTCAGTTGAGAATATGGTGTTGGTCTGGTGTACAACGTGCTTTCATCGTAGAGACATTTTTGAAAAATGAAGAGTCTGTGATCGCCACTAAGGACTCATTTCGACATCGGATATCACGTTAGGATTCCAACTCGGAATACAATTTTGCTGTGGGTGGCTTCATTTCGTATCACAGGTTCAACATTAAAGAAGAAATCACCTGGACGAAATTCTATTGCACTGAGATTGTCCGAGGCTACGGTAAGATCTCGCGCCCTGCGACTTCTTTCTTTGGGACCATTTGAAGGCGTAAGTTTGTAAACATCGATCACATACACTGGACGAACTGAAGACAGCGATTCGTGAAGAAATCGTGGCAATTGCACCAGCTATGACTGTGAAAGTGATGGCGAACATCAGAAAACGCCTCGATGCCTGTATTGAAAGCCAAGGACATCATATGGATTATGTTGTTTTACATAAATAAACTGCATGTTTTGGTGAATATGTTGATAACAATAAATTTTTGATTTGATGAATCTTTACAATTTTCTTGCCATGTGAAATCCATCCGTTCTTTCTGACGCACCCTGTATAATATAAGCCTAAATCTGTGTTGTATATTGACGTAATTTAAAGTATAATATAGGCCTAAGCCTAAATCAAAGTAGGCTACATGTTTTTGTCCTTTTTCGAACAATGTCCTTTTTGAAGCTTTGTGTCCTCTTTTTTATCGATGTGAATCTGGTCACCCTAGACCTATCAATAGCAAACTGTCTTCTTCTGTCATGACTCTTTGCATGATGTACAATATAAAATCCCAGGATTCCATTTTTCGTTTACAACAGTTACAAAATGACGAGTAGTTGAAACATTAGGGGAAGGAGCGCCTAAAGATCAGAAAATATACTTTCAAATTTCACAATATTCAAATGATGGTTTTTGAAGCTGAGTTCCCGGCTACAGTGGTCGATGGAGTAATGACGCACACATTCAAGTTACTGCATAGAACTAATGCGATGTATCCTGATGACTTGAAACTACCTGAAAGTAAATCATATTATGGAAAAGTTCCAATAAATAAGAAGAAAGTTGAAGATGTCAGCCAAGTTATGATGTATATACTTCCTGAATATCTTCAATTTTATGAAGAAATTCTCCAGTGGTCGATAGAAGAAAAAAACAATGAAGATGACTGGGAACTTCAGCGGAAGTGTTTAATGAAGAAACTTAAAAGTTTTATGCTTTTAAATTGCTTTATTTCAGAAATAAGAGATATTGCCTTAGCAAAATAATGTACTTAACAGTTAAATTCTTAAATATTTGTTAGTCAGTAATAGTTGAAACAGATTTAAGAACATAAAAATTCATTGCATTATGTTTCACTTACTGTTTATTATTAAAAGGGCACAAGTCCATCATAAATATTGTTTTTTTTTTTTTTTTTACAATTAAGTTTTAGTGACGTTCCCATTGGTTTATGCATGTAAATCTAACTTTAC
This sequence comes from Periplaneta americana, assembly GCA_025594305.2. Classification (NCBI taxonomy): domain Eukaryota; kingdom Metazoa; phylum Arthropoda; class Insecta; order Blattodea; family Blattidae; genus Periplaneta; species Periplaneta americana. The sequence continues at coordinate 26,865,916 of JAJSOF020000035.1, read as the reverse complement.
ACCTCTGTCGTCGAATAAAAAATATCTGATTACACTACGAAGTACCATTCGCAAAATAAACAGTTTTTTGCTTCTCCTGTAAAATTGATTAAAGTGGACATGTGACTTTTAAAAAATAATCGATTCATTGTGCTTTGAAAAGGAGGACAAATTCAAATATCTTGGAGCAACAGTACAAATATAAATGACACTAGAGAAGAAATCAAACGCCGAATAAATATGAGAAATGCCTACTATTATTCGGTTGAGAAGATTTTGTCATCCAATCTGCTTTCAAAAAACTGAAAGTTATAATTTATAAAATTGTTATATTACCGATTATTCTGTATGGTTGTGAAACATGGACTCTCACTTTGAGAGAGGAACAGAGGTTAAGGTGCTCAAGAATAAGGTGCTTAGGGAAATATTTGGGGCTAAAAGGGATAAAGTTACAGGATAATGTAGAAAGTTATACAACAGAGAGCTGCACGAATTGTATTTCTAACCTAACATAACACTAGTGAACAAATTTAAACTTTTTTCGTGTTTGTGGTATGTAAGTAGGTGAATTTACCTCATTTTGTGGTGCTGAATTCAGAGGAAAAATTAGCTTCTTTCTATTACGTCACATTTTCTAGATACGCAGCAGTAACACAAAGACAACAATACGATACTGTCATACATGGCTCAATTTAAATACAAACATAACATAATTCAGAACCTACTAAAATTTAAATAACATAAACATTTCTTATAAACCAACAAAATCACTCAATCACTTCACAGGAATCCAAGATGTAAATATTTACTATGTTTAAAACCAAGTTCTTCTTGCAAAATGGGATGACGATGCTTTCCTTTTGTACGGTGTCTCATCCGTCTCTCTAAAAAGAAACCAACAGTAATCAAATTACCCAACATTGAGCGATTCCAGTAACCTTGGTAACAACTCTCCAGGATGTACTGGTGAAAACGTTCACCCTGTTCGTCACTACAAGCACCTCAGTTTTCTCGGAAAAAGTCGAGATGTGAGCGTAAATGTGAATTTAGAGTTCTTGTAGTTGTCTAGCTGAGTAATCACTATGGAAATATTTGTCGTCTCTTCTGTTGCCCAGCAATCCATAAACAATGGTTTTAAAAGAGAACCAAGGAGTTAACTTAAGATTTGTGACTTTGCATTAAAGGTTGAATATTTAAACAATTTCCTGATATGTAGCCCAATAAATATAGCCTAATTACTCCTACCGTATATTACATGGAAGTAAAGTGGTTAGTCATCATAGTCCTTATTTATTATACGAGTACAATATTTCTGAAAAAATTACGACACAAACAACGTAAAAATATTTTAAATCCATGTAAAATCTAAAATACCTCAAAAACCTTATGTGAAACATCAAATCTGAAGGTAGTTTCGGATTCTAGAATCAAGATTGAATATGAAATGATGTATCCCATACCAGATGCAAAATGTCTGTTAATCACACTTATAATTAGTAACATTAAATCTAGGCGTTTGAGATGGACATGGCATGTAGCATACTTATAAAAAATTGCCAATCTGGTCGGGGCAGTAACTTCAAAATTGAACTACACATAATGTAGTCAACATAAAATTATTATTTTTCGTGCCTGAACTAATGTAAAATGGCCGTAAAATTCAGTGCAATTTGTGTGTCAGGTCACGAACTTTTCAAACGCTTCAAGCATGCCTATTACAACAAAAAATTATTGCAGTAAGACATTACTCACATATACTACAAGTTTCTATCAATCAATACTAGGATCACTTATTCCCAATAGTGTTAGCAATACTTTTCAAAACTCTAATATGAGGGTCATACTAAAAGTCATGAGCAACTCATTGTTATAAATCTTAATTTTTATTTTTTAGACAAACCAGGTATATCATCTTAATCTACAGAGTTTTCTGTCACTTTTCAACATAGTCTCCATTTCTTTGCACTGATTTTTTCCCGCCGTTCTGTAAGTTTGAAAATTCCCTTGCTGTAGAAGTCCGTTTCATCTTCCCGACGACACTGACGCACTGCTTTCCGCATGTCCTCCAGCGTCTCGTAGCGTTGGCCTCGCAGCTACTCCTTTACAGAATTGAAGATGTAGTCGGAGGGTACCAAGTCGGGACTGTAGAGAGATTTCGGAAGAGTTTCCCACCCAAATGTTCTGATTTTCTCCACGGTGACACGATAAGTGTGAGGCCACGCGTTATCGTGTTGCAGGATGATCATCTTTCCAGGGCGTTTCTCGCGCAAAGCACGACGGAGCTTCAAAACTGTCTGAATATAGCGGACAGCATTTATGGTCTGCCCAAGTTCAAGAAATTCAACCAAAATGCATCCCAGAACTCATCAACTCTTTCCTTGTTGCGTTCCATGGAGGCAGTTCGAGGGCGACCGCTACGAGGCTCATCTTGGATGCTGATGTTCCCATCTTCAAAATGTTTCACTCATCTCCTAGCACTGCTGGCGCACGTGCAAACATCTCCGTATGCACGCTGAAGTCTGAGGTGAATTTCAGCAGCAGATTCTTCTTCTTTAACAAGGAATTTAATGACAGCACGCTGTCGAAACGAATCATCGTTGTCGTCCATTTTGCAAACATTGCCTGTGGTCACATGATAGAAGTTAATGACGTCACAATATGTCAATACATACTGGGTGTTCAGTTCAAAATGTGTCATGGCTCGCTGTATGCCGTCATGTGGCTAGCTGACGAGCCTAGAGAATTCAATCTTCCTACACTTCCGCAGAAGTATATAACCTAAGAGGCAGAGAAGTTGCCTAGCAAGTACGGCGTTCATTCTGAAGAGTACGTACCGATACGTACGGTAACGCCGGTAGTGGCAGGAATGTGAACTGTTTGGAAATACGTACTGTCGGGATATGGGGGAGGGTTAAGACGATTACTTACGTATTTGTTGACATTAACTTCGACGGTCAACATGGACACGGAGCATTTGATTTGTGTTGTGGAATGTTACCGTACGGAACCGATGATAACAAATACCCTGCGCAAAACACAGTTCGAAAAAGGTTATGGTAACACACAGACCGTACAGACCGCCATCTGTTGCTACGACGTTCAAGGTATACCGTACACGTTCTCAAGTTCAGATTGAAGAACGCCTTAAATAATAGGCAACTTCTCTAACATATAAGCTGAAACTCGCTTCAAATCGGTGACCCAACAACAGTGACGTCATGACACACTTTGAAATGAACACCCAGTAGTGTAAAATCTGTAGATTATGATTAGGGACCGGATTTTTATGTAATTACATATTATATTCCTTTTAACCTAGCCGTCTATAAATAACAAATCTTTGCGAATCTTGTAATTACCATTAATATACTAAAATGTGATACTACATATTTTTACATATTTACCCCACATTACATATTCTGACTTGGTGTTATATAAATCTACATATTTAGGGGTTTTATTCATTTTCACTTTTCCAAAAGGAAAAAAAAAAACTTCTACTGGGGAAGTTTACAATTTAAAACACACAGATTTAAAAAGCCTTTTTACTTACCCAAGAAAGGATATAATTGTTCTGCACACGCCGTTCTCATGCAATTTGCAATCTTATCCACCCTCGGCAAACCTGTGTCAAGTCTGACATGAGCCGCAATAAAGTAGCCGACTTTTGAAAAGAAGCTGGAGTAAAGGAACAAACTGGAAAGATGTTGAAAGAATAAAATAAGTAGCTTTTCAGATTATTGTTCGACCTCTTTACTTTAAATTTAGTACACTTATACGGAAATGGGATTTTCAGAGCAATTAGAAAGTATGGTTCTCAGCTGGAATAATTCTACCCTTCTGAATGAGACAGGAATGTCACTTTTCAAACAACAGTTTGTAAATGCCTGTAGTTTGAGGTATTAGTAGGTACTTTCTTTCTTGCAGGGAGCAACTAAAATGTGTGTGTGTCCCACATTTCCTCTTATTTTCTCCTAATCCAGTAAAGCGAAACCGTGCTTGCAGTACTGTTGTGTCACTCATTTTACTCAGTTCTTTAGTTTTAGTACTTACAATACCTATAAAGTACAAGTGAGTTTATCTACTGCTTTTAACTAACTAAAATGGCCCCTGTGTCTTCAACCCTAAAGACAAAAATAGTAATGTGTCAAATATGCGGTAAAAAAGTCGGGTGATCTATGAAATCACAACTGGAGAGTCTTACCTATCCTGTACCTGCCAGATATTGATATTAAATATTTTAGTGATTTTACATATTTTGGTATATATTCAGCTAATTTATTTACATAAATATGTACATATTTCACATCTTGATATTACATAAAAATCCGGTCCCTAATTATGATTATATAATCGTTTTTGTTACTTTGTTGAAATTGAAATTACAGCAATGTGTTGCTCATGACTTTTAGTACGACCCTCTGTATTAGGCCTATATCCTCTGACGCGAAAATAAAATACGAAACCATGAATTTTCTATCCTAAATACGAATATTACTTAGCAGAAAATGATCATACTAGTGTTCCACTTCATCTAGTTCTATCACAGCTGTTTTGAAGAGTTTTTTAAACTGAAGCTCAATTACAAACTCCTTTCTGTGTTATACGCAGGGGCGGCTTTCGAAGAGGGGCTGCGGTGCTGCAGCACCCCCAGACATTTGTGGTCTTGTCTCGTTTTATGTTGTGAAATACATTTATTATACAGTCTCTATTTAGCGGCTCGAATTTTTTTTCAAATTTCACTCTCAATGACATGCACGCAATCGTTAGTGAAGTCACTTCCTCCCCTGGTGCTGCCAGAGAGAAACCAGAGACAAGGACTATAGGGTGAAGCCACTTCCTCCCCTGGAGCTGCCAGTCTCGTCTCGGATGCTTTGCGCGTTAGTTTTACCCCTTCTCCCTGCTGCCCCTTGCCGTGAAGCCAGAGTTTCCAGGCGCTGCAAAATTTGCAGCAGTTTGTCAGAAGCGCGCAGTTTTAAATACATTTTCTTTAATGTTGTGAGTATAACAAGTGCAACAATGTTTAATTCTGTACAATATTTACAGTCCATTCAGTTCAGTACCTTAACAATTCAGGAGAAATGTGAAATTAAGTGCCCATCAGTTGAATCTCATAATGGAAAGAGCCGCTAAACAAAATACAAAGGCTCACATATTTTTTGCTAATTTATCCAGTATCCCTGCTTTCTTCTCTCGATCTCCACATAGTCTGTATTAGATTAATGTGTTTCAAAGACAATTCCATCAGCTGGGGCAACAAGATGGATTTAAAATAAGAACAGTAAATGTTGTTCATGAGAAGAAGGAGCCATTGCTAGAATGTTTTCAAACCATAATGGAATCTGAAACATATAACATCACAATAAATGAGGCAAGCGCCCTGGTGCGTACTCTTGAAGATCCTGAATTCAATTTCTGGTTCAGTTATTTTTTCATTTATTGATCTATCATGTATATAGATTATACAATCAACTACAACATCGCCAGTTACATATTTCTAAGATTCAAATCTGCATATAAAAATTTAATTATGGTTTATTTAACGACACTCGCAACAGCAGGGGTTATATCAGCGTCGCCGGTGTGCCGGAATTTTGTCTGCAGGATTCTTTTAAATGCCAGTAAATCTACTAACATGAGCCTGTCTCATTTAAACACAACTTACAAGATAAGGCGCATGGAACTAATCTTTAAATAAAGTAAGTTGCTTGGTTTATTTTTGTATGCAGCCCCCCTTAATTCAATACCCACGAGCCGCCACTGGTTATACGGCATAGAAATTTCCACAGCCACTTAAAACCCGCATACGATCAACTGAATAGAGTACAACAGACTTTTTTCTGCTTGTATGAAATTTGTTCCAACGTTCATTGCATTACAACATTCATAGGAGCACTTGCTCAAATGCGATGTAAACACAGAACATGATTTCTAGAATGGAGTAAATGTTCAGTAAGCAACCAGACCGCTTTCAATCCATTGAAGACCACAGCCAGTACATGTAAAATAGACGTAAAGCTCAATACTCGAGAGCACAAAGTAATTCCTCCCACCGTGTGTCGTATAATAGAATTCTCCTTTATAGCCGATCCTTGCACATTACGGTATACATACTCCCTGCATGACCTACATGGAAATGAATGAGGCTTCTGTTTACGTTATGCTTGCCGTTTTCTATTTATGTGCTGTTATTCCGGTGTTTCGTACGAGAATATTCCTTTCGCTCCCTTATCAGTATAAATGTACAGTACGTGTTACCACGAAGGAGATTTTAATGCGCATCCAACTAAGATGTAAGACTATACCTTGACCAAAACTACTTCCGACTTGACAGCTTATAGAGAAGGGGGAGCAGTGTTGTCATGTTTCCCATTTTTCGTGTAAGCGAGCGCGCTGCCGATAGAGTGCAGTAATGAACGGCTGACATGAACACATACATTTCTAACCAATTTGTTGAACACTAGGCATTAAAATTTGTGAATATTATTATTTTTATTAGCCTATAATAATAGAGTAATAATAATAATAATAATAATAATAATAATTAGTAGTAATAATAGTACCGGTATTCTTCAATGTAAATACCGTTAGAAAAGCGTCGAAAGGACTGTAAACTGTAAAAACAGTTTTAAACAATTTAATTTAATACGAAGCCTCTACTTTTATGAGTGTCCGTATTCTTCAATGTAATATTGTTAGAAAGGCGTTGAAAAAATTGTAAACTGTAAAAATATTTATAATTAAAAATCTGCACGGTCTTTTTCTTTTCAAATATTGGTAACAGTGCTCTTAATTTTAACACAAGCAACAGTTCTCATTACAACTTGCGCCAAAGGTAAAAGAGGCCCGCCATTATCTTTTCTCCTGTCAAAATACTCTCTTACATAACACACCATCTCTCGCGCTTGACTGTTTAACGGGACACCTTGTCCAATATTCTTTGTTCTCCGCCTGCCTTTCCTTCCTTCCGACATTGCAGAAGTCATCTATTTAAAAACTCTAGCAGAAACTAGAAAACACACACTCCACCAATAACAACGAAGATAATAGTGTAATATAATTTAAACACAATAATTATCGATAAACTAAAACAATAATAAAACTAAATAATATTTTTAATACACACAAAGCACGCGTTAACCAGCCAACACCGTCATTCCGGCCACTGTATTCACCATTAAGCCCTGGTATTCACGTGCAACTCGTAAACATAGACAAGGCAACACCGTCCCGTTACCATGGTTACGCGTCTCTTGTGATTGGATAATTTGAATGGTTGCCATGGTAACATGCTAAAGGCGCCATTTGTCAGGTCAGAAGTTGTTTTGGACAGACCATATGTACAGAAACATTTCTGCTACCTACAATAGTGCTGTAGTTTATTTTCATAATCTTTCTTCCTTTCCCCCTCCCTTTTTTCCTCTTAATCACCAGATGTATTTATTATTATACCCATTTTATTCTCGATTTTATTTAATTTTCGTACTTTTTTCCTTCTTTTTTATATTATTTCATTCCATTCCATTTGTTGCATTCTTCCTTACGTTTTCCCTAGTAACTATTTGTACTGACTGAGATGCTTTTATTGTATTCCAATCTTTATATCTATATTTTACTTTCTTTTTTCTATTGTGGTATTATTTTCATGATGTTTAGTGACAATTTTGTTACGCTATTTTTTTTTTTGTAATACGTTAGTATTCTGTTCTTTAACTGTTTGTTAAATTTTCACTGCTTGTATACTTTGTAACCTGGTAGAGTGTAAGAGAAGGCCCCATGGCCTTAATTCTGCCAGTATAAATATAGTACATTATGCAACGAGCCTATAATGGTAGTAATTAAGACGCGAGTATGTTTGTTTATGAAACGAGCGCAAGCGAGTTTCATCATTTTTCACACGAGCGTCTTAATTACCATTATAGGCAAGTTTCATACCACTTTTTATGCTCGACCATATTTCTAACTTGAAATTATTCATAACTATTCATGTTATGGTTATGTAAGTGAAGAGCGGAACTGACCTTCTAAATTGTGAGATGTGCGCAGACGCGAAAGTATTGATTTTTTCCGAGGAACGAATGTGTCATTGACCTTGATATAATCTAGAGAATAACATGAACATTAGGCTTGATATAACCTGGAAATTGATTTAGAATTGAAAAACGAGATAACAAATTGAATTTATTTGAATATTATTTACAATTAACGCTAATTATTATAGTAACAGAACATAACCTTCTGCGACAGTATTGGATTTCCAGCCTCCGTGACTTTTCGCTAATTGTCTTTTGATTGCATATCCAAGAATAAGAGAATAATCGATACTTGCGGTTTCATAATGGTACAATGGTGATTTTTCATTTGTTGAACAACTGAATTATAATGAATAGGTGTACTTTAATGAGGTGCATTAAAGGGCTACTACCAGGTGTATATTTACTACATTTCGGCATGGTCGAGCATAAAATAAATAAATAAATAAATAAATAAATAAATAAATAAATAAATAAATAAATAAATAAGTAAATAAATAAATAAATAAGTAAATAAGTAAATAAATAAGTAAATAAATAAGTAAATAAATAAGTAAATAAATAAATAAGTAAATAAATAAATAAATAAAGAATAAGTAAATAAATAAGTAAATAAATAAGTAAATAAATAAAATTGTTGTTATTATTATTATTATTATTATTATTATTATTATTATTATTATTATTATTATTACTATTATTAATATTATTATTATTATACAGTGTAATACTCCTAATTCTGATTCAAAATGAATGTAAAAAATTCGAATTGGGCCTAACTAAAAACAGATTTTCAAGATAATTCCAAGCAAGCGCCATAAAGCCAATCAAGCAGCTCATTGACACTCGATTGACTTACGAGAGTCTTATTATACAAAATTAATAACAGATAATTTTTTTCCTCTTATGTTCATTTGTTTATCCTTTTTTCCTACGTTCATTTTTTACCATCATCTCTGCATCGATAGTAAACCTGTACTCATACATATTCACTCCAAGAAAATATCAGCAATCAAATAATGCTAACGCCCAATTCTCAACTTGGAACAGTTATTAATTATAACTGTACCATTAATTATTACAAATATGAGTTGATGGAAAAAGAGTTAATAATATTATTAGCCTATAACTTTAAGTTCAATGTTAAAAACCTCTACTCATGCATATGTGTATAACCTCAAATGTTTAGTTTTCTTCTATAATTCATTTGTTTTATTTCTACCATCTTTGGTACATTCATTTACGGTGGAGAAAACCTGCAATCTGCTATTGATTAATGGCGGTTCATCATGTAGCTATAACCTGAAATGTTCAGTTGTTTTTAAATCAATTAAATTTCAGATATTCGCGCTGTTCTCCTGGCAATAAAGGTAATAAAATTTCTGTGTTTTGCGAATATAAAAGAGGTAATTCACTCGCTGACTAAATAATCAGACTTCATAGGGTCTATGTAGGCTATACAAACAATTATTGTTCTTCCTCCTCGAGTGAGATGTACTGTCTGATAATAGATGTAGTCTACATGTCATCCATAAACTCAATGATAATAAATAATAATAATAATAATAATAATAATAATAATAATAATAATAAGAAGAAGAAGAAGAAGAAGAAGAAAGTCAAATTTGTTGTTCAGTGAATTAAAACTGTATCTCTGGCTGAACAACAGAGCCCTGGTATAAACTCAGGACTTCAGATTAGTAAAGCATTTTCCACATCACATCTCACATCCTTCCAAATCCTTTCACTGCACAGGAAGGTAGCTGATCAGGCGTAGTAATGAATTTTATGTGAGTTTTTTATTATTAAAATCGGTTGCTAGGCAGCAGTAATGTGGGAGATGTAATCTTCTTAACAGTCGTCTGTCTGTTGTATTGCGTCATAAACAACAATTCCCCGTGACACAATATGTGCTTTTTATGGCTTGCATAAATGTTGCAGTTGAGATATCACACTGTATTAGATTTTATCTCCAAATTAGCTGTTGGTATTCAATGGAGTCACTGATTTACGTTCTGGCTGTGACGATATTTTCACGACATTTTAACGGACTCTGAGACATGGTAATTTCATTTTATGATGTTTAATTTTATCGTAATGCGATCTTTGTAGCTTCTCCCTTGTTCTCTTTTAATAAAATATTGAAATGCAAATGTTATTGAAAATTCTACATGAAAACTTACTGTTGATGTTGTCATCTTTTAGATTTAATTCAGACTTCTTTCTGGTGAAAAGATGAAGAACTCGGGATGAAAATGGTGGGGGAAGGTTCGTTATTGATATGAACGTTTAAACTGTGAAGCAGTATCGATTCCATTCATTACAAAATATGCAGACTTCTTCACTTGCTGATCATTGCTCTTGTGGTTAGGAAGTGAGAAGTTAAGCTATCAAACACATTGCATATTTACACATTAATATATTTTCTTAATTATACCGTCATGCATTTGTTCTTTGATAATGTCATGCATTCGCTCAAACATACATTCATACATTCGCTCAATTATACATTCATGCATTCGCTCAATTATACATTTATGTATTCGCTCTTTCATACATTCATGCATTCGCTCAATTATACATTTATGCATTCGCTCTTTCATACATTCATGCATTCGCTCAATTATACATTTATGCATTCGCTCTTTCATACATTCATGCAATCGCTCAATTATACATTTATGCATTCGCTCTTTCATACATTCATGCAATCGCTCAATTATACATTTATGCATTCGCTCTTTCATACATTCATGCAATCGCTCAATTATACATTTATGCATTCGCTCTTTCATACATTCATGCATTCGCTCAATTATACATTTATGCATTCGCTCTTTCATACATTCATGCATTCGCTCAATTATACATTTATGCATTCGCTCTTTCATACATTCATGCATTCGCTCAATTATACATTCATGCATTCGCTCAATTATACATTTATGCATTCGCTCAATTATACATTTATGCATTCGCTCAATTATACATTTATGCATTCGCTCTTTCATACATTCATGCATTCGCTCAATTATACATTCATGCATTCGCTCTTTCATACATTCATGCATTCGCTCAATTATACATTTATGCATTCGCTCAATTATACATTCATGCATTCGCTCAATTATACATTTATGCATTCGCTCTTTCATACATTCATGCATTCGCTCAATTATACATTTATGCATTCGCTCAATTATACATTCATGCATTCGCTCAATTATACATTCATGCATTCGCTCAATTATACATTCATGCATTCGCTCAATTATACATTCATGCAATCGCTCAATTATACATTTATGCATTCGCTCAATTATACATTTATGCACTCGCTCTTTCATACATTCATGCAATCGCTCAATTATACATTTATGCATTCGCTCTTTCATACATTCATGCATTCGCTCAATTATACATTCATGCATTCGCTCAATTATACATTCATGCATTTGCTCAATTATATATTTATGCATTCGCTCTTTCATACATTCATGCATTCGCTCATTCGCTGAATTACAAATTCATTCTCTTAATTATACACATTTTCGTTCTCGCTCGCTCGCCCGCTCACTCACTCACTCACTCACTCACTCACTCACTCACTCACTCACTCACTCACTCACTCACTCACTCACTCACTCACTCACTCACTCACTCACTCACTCACTCAATCAATAATTCATTCGTTTAATTATATATTTAGTCACTTTCTCAACCAATAATTTGTCTTTTATCCGTTAATTTGTCCTGCATTTGAATCCTCTGGATTCAAAACCCTTCGAAGACCATTTTGTTCTGAATTGAGTTATGCCCATATATTGCTCGCTAAGAATGAATTCTAATGATTTATATACTTTGAATTCAAAAAGTCACTAAATTTGAAGCAAAAGAAAGGTTTGTTAAAAATCACAGTTAGGTTGAAAATTTCTTCTATATTCCACCATTTACTACCTTTAATTTGTGAAGATGGATATAGGGGATTTCGAATCTATGGGATTCATTTATTCGTTCACCCATTCACCCACTCACCCATCGATTCACTTAATCTGATTCAATTATATGGCTATTTATTCATCCAAACATACGGACATTGATCCATATGTGTAGACATGTGTAAACACTGAACATTTTTCTATAGACTGTTAAAGTTTTGTATATCTAGTTACAAAATTTTTTTTTATAAAGAATAAGTAACTCGTTTTGTTGAATACATGAGTTTTTAGGTTTATATGTCATGTACATAATTCCATGTTGAAGGGAGAGTGATGTAATACTGATCGTGACTCAGATCCGTCTGTTAGTTAAAGAAAAATCGTTGTACAGAGACTGATAAATATACCCGAAACTATTTCCTGTACCAATGATTTTAAAAACGTGTAAACTATGTGAATATGTTTCTTTTTGCATCTTCATAAAACCTCCTTATACTCGTATACTCTCCATAATGATAGACTGGAAAGAGTTTTAGAAACTTGAAAGAGTTTTCTAATATCGTTGCTGAAAATGAGTATTGAAACAAATTGGTTAATGCGAACACGGAGAATATATTCAAAGTCGTAAATAAAGGCGTATTAAAGAGTTAAAAATAGCAATACTTAGAGTTAAAGCGCTTCTGTGTACACCTGGTACCTTATCCTCATTATTTGAGAAACGTGGAGGTAGTTAGGGGACACTTGCCTTTTGCAGGATTATGAAAAAGAAGTGAATGTGCATATTATCTTAAACTTCAGCAGTAGTTACGAGACGCGACACCAGGGGGATTGAAGCTTGTCACAGGGTGGATTCAGAAACTTTTTTTTTCTCCCTCCTCAACGTTGTTAAATTGCTTTTGTTCATAAACGTCCATTAAATAAGGTTTTCCCTCAGTTACCTTTAGGGTCTTTAAGCACCGCCATTTTCTTAATTTATTGCTGTTCTATGGATTTAGCTGACGTTTTTGTGATAACGTTAGAATGATCCGATATCCTTAATGACGTAGGAAAGTTATGGTGAACATTGTGGACTGCAGAAAAGTTGTTTAAAAATTCTTTCTTTTTTCTTTTGTTTCTTCCTTTCTTCCTTTTTGCTTCACTTCTTTCTCCGTCTTCTTTTGCTTCATTTTCTTTTTTAACTGTTTCTTTCTTTCTTGCTTTCTTTTTCTGTTTCTTCCTTTCTTCCTTGCTTTCTTTTTTACTTCACTTCTTTCTCCGTCTTCTTTTGCTTCATTTTCTTGTTTACCTCTTTCTTTCTTTCTTTCCTCCTTGCTTTCTTTTTTTGTCTCTTCCTTGCTTTCTTTTTTACTTCACTTCTTTCTCCGTCTTCTTTTGCTTCATTTTCTTTTTTACCTGTTTCTTTCTTTCTTTCTTTCTTTCTTTCTTTCTCTCTCGCTTTCTTTTTTTTGTTTCTTCCTTGCTTTCTTTTTTGTATGTATGTATTTATTCACATTGCAATGGGTATATACCCTGTGGTACTTCACTTTTTTCTCGGTCTTCTTTTGCTTCATTTACTTGTTTACCTGTTTCTTTCTTTCTTCCTTGCTTTCTTTTTTGTTCCTTCCTTGCTTTCTTTTTTACTTCACTTCTTTCTCCGTCTTCTTTTGATTCATTTTCTTTTTTACCTGTTTGTTTGTTTGTTTGTTTGTTTGTTTGTTTGTTTCTTTCTTCCTTGCTTTCTTTTTTACTTCACTTCTTTCTCCGTCTTCTTTTGCTTCATCTTCTTTTTTACCTGTTTCTTTCTTTCTTCTTTGCTTTCTTTCTTCCTTGCTTTGTTTCTCCTTCCTCTTTCTTCCTCTCTTCCTTGCTTTCTTTTTTACTTCACTTCTTTCTCCGTCTTCTTTTGCTTCATTTTCTTTTTTACCTGTTTCTTTCTTTCTTTCCTCCTTTCTTTCTTCCTTCCTTGCTTTGTTTCTTCCTTGCTTTCTTTCTTCCTTTCTTCCTTGCTTTCTTTTTTACTTCACTTCTTTCTCCGTCTTCTTTTGCTTAATTTTCTTTTTTATCTGTTTCTTCCTTTTTTGCTTTCTTTCTTTCTTTCTTTTTTTATTTCTTCCTTGCTTTCTTTCTTACTTCACTTCTTTCTCCGTCTTCTTTTGCTTCATTTTCTTTTTGTTTTTTCTTTCTTTCTTTCTTTCTTTCTTCCTTTATTACTTGCTTTCTTTTCTACTTCGCTTCTTTCTCCGTCTTTTTTCTTCATTTTCTTTTTATCTGTATCTTCATTTCTTCACCTCTTTCTTTCTTCCTTTCTTCCTTTCTTACTTCACTTTTTCTCCGTCTTCTTTTGATTATTTTTCTTTTTTATCTGCTGTTTTCTTTCTTTCGTTCTTTTTTATTTCTTTGTTTCTTTCTTTCACATCCCTTCTCTTTTTCTCCACGTTTTTCTCTCTTTTGCACTTCGCGTTCATTTCCTTCAGAATTTAATTTACCTAGCCTCTTTCTTTTTCTCTAGATCCGTTTCTTTTATTCGATTTCAATTTTCTCCATTCGCCTTAACTTCCTTCTTCACAGGCCTGATACACTATTTTATTATTTCCCATAGACTCATCCTGCCATCTTTTCATATTTCCTTCCTTTTCATTTTCCTCCCCTTTTTATATATTTTTAAGTTTTTTCTTCTTATTCATTCTTATATCGTATTTCTCTTACCTGGTTTCATTCGTATACTCCTTGTGTCATTTATAAAGAAAAAGAAAGAGAGAGAGAGACCTCTGATACCAACACAAAATATCACTATTCTTTCACAAAAGCCCTCAAGGGAATTCCAGGGGCAATCCACACTCTGTTAGCGGCAAGGTAAGAGTACCTCCTTGCACTCATAAACTGCACATCTATGACAGCTTCGGCCCACTCTAATCCCTCACTAAAGTGGGATTGCTTACGCCCATACAGACGAGTTATGTCTGGCCGTCAACTACACAAAATTACTTTCTTTCTTCCAGAAACTGTTAGGGCTCAGTCATACCTCAATGAGCAGACGACTTCGCAGAAAAGGGATCTGGGTTCAATCACTGATATCTTTCGTAATGCATGATGAAAAAAACAGATTTGGATGAAATATTCTCCAAAATTAACTGCTTCTCTCTTGTTTTCAACTATTTTCTCATCATTTTTTGATAATTTGGTAGTAATAATGCAAATATAGTCTTTCAGGTAAAGATCCCTGTAAAGCAAATTTGAATAATTTCAAGGGAAAAAATTGTTCCGGGGCCGGGTATCGATCCCAGGACCTTTGGTTGAACGTACCAGCGCTTTACCAACTGAGCTACCCGGGAACTCCACCCGACTCCGTCTCAACTTTTCCCTTTATATCCACACAACCCGCGTGGGCTGACGAAACGCCAGAGACCCACATCGAGTGCACACAATCTCTGTATGACTTGGAATTGTGGTTTTCAGTTAACGTACACAGTGACGTATATATTATGCAAATCTAGTCTTTCAGGTAAAGCTCCCTGTAAAGCAGATTGAATAATTTCAAGGGTAAAATTGTTCCGGGGCCGAGTATCGATCCCGGGACCTCTGGTTGAACGTACCAGCGCTCTACCAACTGAGCTAGTAATAATAGTAATAATGATCTTGATGACACTAACGATAATGATGTAGAAGATTATAACGGTAAACTTAATAACAACTACAAAAATAATGGAAAGACTATGATAATTTTATTGTGATGATATCAAGACCGGAAATAAATATGATGATGAAAAGAACAATTACGTTAAAGAAAATGACAAGAATGATGTTAATAATGATGACAAGAATAATATTAATGATCATGACAAGAATTATGATAATAGTGATAATGACAAGCACGATGATAGTGACGACAAGAACGATGATGATAACGTTGTTGGCACGAACGATGATAATGTTTGTGATGACAAGTATGATAGGGATAATGATGACAAAACTATGATGATAGTGATGGTGACAAGAACGATGATAATGTGTATGATGACAAGAATTATAAGGATAATGGTGATGACAAAAACGATTATGATAGTGATGGTGACAAGAACAATAATAATGTTTATGATAACATAATTATAAGGATAATGATGGTGACAAGGACGATGATAATGTTTATGATGACAAGAATGATCAGGATAATGGTGAATAGAAAAACGATTATGTTAATGATGGTGACAAGAACAATAATAATGTTTATGATAACATAATTATAAGGATAATGATGGTGACAAGGACGATGATAATGTTTATGATGACAAGAATGATCAGGATAATGGTGAATAGAAAAACGATTATGTTAGTGATGGTGACAAGAACGATGATAATAGCCACCGGCGTGGCTCAGTCGGTTAAGGCGCTTGCCTGCCGGTCTGAAGTTGCGTTCGGGCGCGGGTTCGATTCCCGCTTGGGTTTATTACCTGGTTGGGTTTTTCCGAGGTTTTCCCCAACCATAATGCGAAGCAAGGTAATTTATGGCAAATTCTCGGCTTCATCTCGCCAAATATCATCTCGCTATCACCAATCTCATCGACGCTAAATAACCTAGTAGTTGATACAGCGTCGATAAATAACCAACTAAAAAAGATGATAATGTTTATGATGACAAGAATGATAAGGATAATGGTGATGACAAAAACTATGATGACAGTGATGATGACAAGAACGATGAGAAATATTAATGATGACAAAAACAAGTTTTGTAGTAGTGATGGCAAGGACGATGATGATAATGGGAACGCCGAAGATAATGCAAAGAACGATGACGTTAGTGATGATAAGAACGCTGCTCATAATGATGACAATAATGATAATGGTGATGCCATGAACGTTGATGATAATGACAAGAACGTTGGTGATAATAGTGATGACAAGAACAATGATGATAATGGTAATAATGACAAGAACGCCGAAGATAATGATGATGACTTGAATGCTGATGATACTGGTGGTGATAAGAACGATCATGACAACGGTGATGACAAGAACGACGATGATAATGATGATGACTAGAATGCTGATGATACTGGTGGTGATAAGAACGATCATGACAACGGTGATGACAAGAACGTCGAAGATAATGATGATGACTAGAATGCTGATGATACTAGTGGTGATAAGAACGATCATGACAACGGTGATGACAAGAACGTCGAAGATAATGATGATGAGTAGAATGCTGATGATACTGGTGGTGATAAAAACGATCATGACAATGGTGATGACAAGAACGTCGAAGATAATGATGATGACTAGAATGCTGATGATACTGGTGGTGATAAGAACGATCATGACAACGGTGATGACAAGAACGACGATGATAATGATGATGACAACAACGACAATGATATTTGTGATGATAAGAATACTGAAGATAATGAAGACAAGAACGGTAATGGTAAATGTGACAAGAACAACGATGAAAATTTATGATGGCGACAAGAACGACGATGATGATAATAATGATGATGACATTGGTGAGCAATGGTAGTGGTGATAACAAAATGATGGTCGTGATTATAACTATCATTTCAGTGTTAACGATGGCAACAAAAAGGAGTGATCATGGAGGGAAAAATAAAGAAAACTTCTTCGCCGATGTTGAAGACGAGAACCAATATGCTGCTCTTTGTGATAACAATGGCAATGTTAATTAAATGGACAACAGTGGTGATGATAGCGATGTTTAGTAGGGATTGTGAAAATGAATTTCTCTGAAAGGTAATGAAATGAAGTCGGATAATTATTTCGTCGCAGCGTTACGACGTGCTAGGGTAACGAAAGGTTTTGTCTGAGAAGGCAGCCAGTTGAGACGTTGGTTCTGGTCGATCTCGCGCCTTTTTTTTCGTCTCCTGCGTGTCTCATCAAGACAGATACATCAGAGAGTTTGTCCCGCTGTAATTAGGTTAGTTTCCGATGACACGTCACGAAGCAGCGCTGCCAGCAAAAGTGACACAAGTTGCAATGCAGCGTCTTTAACGATAGATGTGTACATGTCTGAGGACACTTTTCCACATGTCAAATTAATAAATAATAATTTTCTTAATACCTTCTGTTTACATTTTTACGCTCGACCATGCTGAAATGTAGTAATTATACACCTGGTAGCAGTCCTTTAATGCATGTCATTAAAGTACACCTATTCATTAAAGTTCAGATTTCCGATTATTTTCGGATATGCAATCGAAAGACAACCAGGGAAACGTCACGGAGGCTGGAAATCCAATACTGTCGCAGAAGGTTATGTTCTGTTACTATAATAATTAGCGTTAATTGTAAATAATATTCAAATAAATTCAATTTGTCATCTCGTTTATCAATGTCGAATTCAATTTCAAGGTTTTATCAAGATTAATTTTTATCTTACTCTCTAGATTATATCAAGGTCGTCGACATTCGTTTCCCCGAAAAAATCAATACTTTCGCGTCTGCGCACATCTCACAATTTATGAGGTAGGCTATTGCACTCACATAACAATAACATGAATACTTATGAATAATTTCAAGTTAGAAATATGGTCGAGCATAAAAAGTCGTATGAAACTTGCCTATAATGGTAATTAAGACGCTGGCTTGCGCTCGTTTCATAAACATCCTCGCGTCTTAATTACTACCATTATAGGCTCGTTGCATAATGTACTATTAAATATTGCAGATGAGGGATGAAATGAGAGGGAGGTGGAGAGTGTAGGTGGAATGATAGAGGGAAATGGCAGTATGCCAAGAAAAATCCTCATCAAAGTCTATTTGTCCACTATACAGAGTGTCCGACAAATACCTCCTCATGGGCTAAATCATAAAATGTGTTCGATATGACTCCCTACGATTTCCAAACCTGCCTGGGGGCGAACTTCAACGCGGTGTAGCATGTCGACAATGATTTCACGACACTTTTCCTCGATCCACGTTCGTAGGTATTGCAAGTCACGAAACTCCACTTCCTATAACTTTTCCTTACGACAGATTTAGAAAGAAAAGCCAGATGAATTTATGTCAGGTGACCTGAGATCCCACTCTCTGGATCTTCTGCGTCATATACACGGACCAAGCCAATGGCGTGGCTCAGTCGGTTAAGGCGCTTGCCTGCCGGTATGAAGTTGCGGTCGGGCGCGGGTTCGATCCCTGCTTGGGCTGATTACCTGGTTGGGTTTTTTCTGAGGTTTTCCCCAACCGTAATGTGAATGCAACGTAATCTATAGCGAATCCTCGGCTTCATCTCGCCAAATATCATCTCGCTATCATCTCGACGTTAAATCAGTTGCAAATCAAGATTTCAATAACTCATCGACGTTAAACCCGGGACCTAACCAACGCTCTACCGGTTGATACAGCGTCGTTAAATAACAAAAGCAAAAATAATAATTTCTGTTAACGAACAGTAATAATAATAATAATAACTCCCTGTAAAGTAATAAAAAATTGTTCCGGACACGACCAGGACCTTTGGTTTAACGTTGTCATCGAGCCAGTTCCACCACAGATGTGACACCAATGTGGTGGACTTAAATTGCAACGATCCTGCATGAACTATTCTGGTCTTTCGCCTACAGCGTCGTTAAATCCAAAATTAATAATATCATCACCGTAGCCAGTTCCACATAAGCCGCAGACAAACTTTAATAATAATAATAATAATAATAATAATAATAATAATAATAATAATAATAATAGCTGACCTTTCACAGAATGGACTCCCAGGGCCGCAGCCCGAATGGTCTAAACCCGACCACTTGTCTCTGATTACTGGGATTTTTTAAGGAAACGGTACACCAAGTAAAAATTCGTGACCTGCACCATCCACGAACGCGGATTGAGGAAAAGTGACGTGAAATCACCGTCGACATACTGCACCGCGTTGTAATTATCGTGAAGTTTCGCCTCCAGTTATGTTTGGAAATCAGGGGGGGTCATATTGTACATGTTTTATGATTTAGCCTACGATTCGGGTCTTGTGATTCCATCACGACCTAGCCGGACCAAACTCGGTGTCGGCCTCGGTAGCGTAATTAGTATAGGGCTGGCCTTCTATGCTCGAGGTTGCGGGTTCAATCCCGCCCAGGTCGATGGCAATTAAGTGTGTTTAATTGCGACAAACTCATGTCAGTAGATTTACTGGTATGTAAAAGAACTGCGGGACAAAATTCCGGCACGCCGACGACGCTGATATAACCTCTGCAGTTGCGAGCGTCGTTAAATAAATCATAATTTAATTTAATTTAATTTCGAACCCGGTGATGGAAGACTAGCGGTAACGATTGAGCCACAGACGACAGTCAACAAGTTTGGGTCCCTTATAATTCCTTACATATGTCCTTCGAAAAGGTCGTACTTTAAGCGTTTGTACATCTTCGGATCATAGGCTATACTATGGTGGATAAAGAGAGATTAGAATATTTGCAAGTGGAATAATAAATCTCACGCGTGTCAAAGTCGTGAGTTACAACATTTGTGACCATATAGGCCTAATGTTTCTGTTTCCGTATAAAGACTCGGGTTTGAGTCCGCATATAACTTTTATTATTATTATTATTATTATTATTATTATTATTATTATTATTATTATTGTTATTATTGTTATTATTATTGTTATTATTATTATTGTTATTATTATTGTTATTATTTAATGTGTTTTCCACCAATTCAGTATCACTTTTCACTCTTTCGGTGTTTTCCGAGTGTCATATTCAATATTCCCAATATTACGATAATATGTAAAAATTTTTAATAGCCTTCCTATCGATATAAAAAATGAAACTCAAAACATAAAATTATTTAGGGCCAAATTAAGAAAGTACCTAATTTCTGACGCCTTCTATTCTGTAGGTGAATTCATGACATTCAATAACACTTCATGAAATTGATACTAAATCTATGTGTTGTACTAGTAGACTATATTGTAAATCTCGTCTGTATATATTTCATCTAGACTGTGACTATAAATTAAGATTTTATAATAGTATTAATTTTTTGACTTGTTCCATATTCTAGCTGTAAGCATGTATGAATACCATGGAATGCTAATAAATACAATACAATACAATGTAAAGAGTCACGTGATCTGTAGCTCACGTAGGGGAGAGCCGGGTAGTATCGAACATCTGGTAATATCGGACAGTGAGTTTCTATCATCTACCACACGATGATAGTACCTGATTGACATGGTTACGTTTCTGTGATGTCGCATAGAGAAACGTAACCATGTCATTCAGGCACTACCATATGGTGGTAGGTGAAAGAAACGCACTATCCGATACTACCCGATGTCCGATACTACCCGACTCTCCCCTATAGGCGTGAAGTTTTCTACCATATGGTGGTAGATGAAAGAAAGGGCATGTAGCACTGAGACGGTCCGATACTTATCCGATGTCCGATACTGTGTCCACCCGATGGGGGATGCTGGACTTTGCCCGGGTGGTCAGCAGATGAGGCGTGGAGTTTTCCCCGGAAGTATTCATATTCATACTCGAATATTACGATATAGCCTATATAATTTTCATTTATATTTATGCCTGTATCTTGTATTTATATCTTATCTCTCTTTTTTATGTTGTTTTGATTCTTTAATTTTTATTGTCTAAGTAACTCAACGCAGAACTGCACGCATTGTATTCTTCACCTGATATAATAAGGAAACATTAAGTCCAGACGTTTGAGATGGACAGGGCATGTAGCACGTAATTATTGGGCGAATCCAGAAGTGCATGTAGAGTGTTAGTTGGAAGGCCGGAGGAAAAAAGACCTTAGGGGAGGCTGAGACGGGGGCTGAGGGAGATGGGATATGATAGTAGGGATTGGATTAATTAATCTTGCTCAGGACAGGAACAAATGGCGGGCTTATGTGATGGCGGCAACGAACCTTCGGGTTCTCTAACAGCCATTTGTAAGTAAATAAGTTCTTTACCCTAATTTGCTGTCACTTTTTCACTCTTTCGGTGTTTTCCGAGTGTCATATTCAATATTCCCAATATTACGATAATATGCAAAGAATCACGTGATCTGTAGCTCACGTATAGACGTGCAGTTTCGTACTCATTACTTTCAATAGGTTATTACGATATCCTATCTATCTACGATATATATAGGCCTATATTTTTTCACGTGTTATGTATTATAATTTTAATTTATATTTATATCTGTGTCTTGTATTTGTATCATGTCTTTTTTCATAGGCTATTTTTTGTTTTGTTTTTTTTCATTTTTATTACAGCCTATAAATAACTCAACGCATTGTATTCTTCACCTAACATAATTAGGAACATTAAATCCAGACGTTCGAGATGGGAACGGTATGTAGCATGTATGGGTAAACCCAGAAATGCATATAGAGCGTTAGTTGGGAGACCTGAGGGAAAAAGACCTTAGGGGAGGCCGAGACATTGATGGGAGGATAATATTAAATTGAATTTGAGGGAGATGGGATATGATAGTAGGGACTGGATTAATTAATCTTACTCAGGACAGGGACCGATGGCGGGCTTATGTGATGGCGGCAGTGAACCTCCGGGTTCGTTAAAATCATTTGAAGAGTACACTGCAAGAATGATGGATGTCATTTGGAACATATTTCTCAGGAGAAGCAATTGAAAGTTTGAAATGCTTAGCGCTCAAAGCTTAACTGTGATTTTCCGATCTTTACTGGACAATGTCTATCAGTGTTAATGCCATATAACTCTGCATGTACATTCTGTCTCTCTTATGGCCGGTTTCACCAACCTTCGTTATCATTATAACGTCTCGTTAAATAATTTAATGACACTTTAGTCAATTTTTGTGTTTCACCAAACATCGTTATTGCTAAAGCATCTTTAAACTCATCGTTAATTTATTAGGACCTAATTCGTCGCGTTAAGGCAGTAACGATGGGTTAAGAAGTCAACAACATGGCGGACGTATTCGATGTTGAAATTCTGCAACATAATGGCGAACTTTTGTCTGTTGTAATAACACTTGGAATAATCATTTTGAAGATTTAAGTGATAAAGAATTTCACAAAAGCTACGCATTAATGAAATAAGTAAGAAGAATGATTCTACAAGAAACTGAATATAGGTTAGAATACGACAGATAGGAATCACCCACTTAACACCTCTGCAACAGATTCTTCTCGTTTTAAGATAATGTTACGGTCAGTACACGATAGCACAACATTCCAAAGGTGTAAGAGGATGCCTTTTTAAATTGAAAGGGTGCAAAGAGATTTTGCTTTTAGGATGCATTGGATACCCCTTAAAATCCAATTTAATGACACGTCTTCTGAATTCTACCACACAAGCAGGGCAAAATTGTTACAGGGTACATAAATCTACATGAAATACAGCATAAAAGTAGTATGCAATTTATGGAAAAGGCGATTTCTCATCCTAAATTTAGGCGTAATAGTAACTGTTTTGTGGCATTAATTCTGAAACTGTTTACCTTATCGTCCGCAAAATTTTCTTATATTTCCTTTAGAAGTTACAAATTAACTGCTCTACATTCCTATTTATATTTGCAAGCATCTGGTTTTTTTTGTTTTTAAATTACGGTATGACAACATACTGTATTTAGGAAAAATATCAAGAATAAGAACATTTAGATGCTCTTAAAATTGCAGCCTCTCACACGTTTGCCTATGATTGTTTCCTCATGCCAAACAAAGTCAGCCGTGATGATATGTAACCAATGAAATTCGCGATTTCGAAGTCATGGTAATATGAGAAATAAAACATGCAAGATATACGTACAAAATCCCCAGGTTAGTAAACGCACTTTAATTTTAAAGAAACGAGGCATGGTGAAACAGTCAACTTTTAAAGATCTCGTTAAAATTAAATGATCCGTTTATTGACAAGTCGTTTGTGCTAATTTAAGGGAGCTTGGTGAAACCGGCCATTAAGCTATGCTTTGGCAGTCTTGGTTCATTTTCGACAATAAAATGGCATCCATCATTTTTGCAGTTGGACTCTTCATTTGTAAGTAAATATTGTATAAGTAACAATAATTTTGAAATGTCTATAGTAATTTTAGCTTTGCCATAGTACAAATAAATAAATAAATAGATAGGCAGGCAGGCAGGCAGATATTAAATAATAAATTGGATAAGTAAATAAATACATATACAGTAGTCTATATATATATATATATTAAATAAGTACGTAATTAAATATGTATGTGTTTGTGTGTGTATGTGTATGATCATCTTGACTGACAAAAAAAGACTGGTGTATTACCTATTCCCATTCTGTGTTTTGCTCTGCACATGACGTAACAACAACCTTGCAAGTGTGACAGAACAATTCTCTGATGGATTTTCTATAGATTTTCACTTTAGATTACAAAATTATAACACACAATTCTCGCATTATACGCTATTATTTATGTATAGTTTTAGCCCGGACACTCTGTATATATCGTAATCTGGCATGTAATTTGCCGTAGATCTTATGAACCGCGAGTTTCGACTTCATAATTTCAACGCGGGCAATCCTTTTGCACAACTTTGTACAGTGATTAAGATTCTAACGAAAAACTGCCCAAAATATGCCCCCCTCGATTTTTTAATGATAGGAAAACTCAAGCACCCTCTGGCGAGAAGTCGTCTACTGACTAAGCTTCGACTAGGCCCCAGCAGTAGTTGCTAGAGTAATAAGTCTGCACTAAGCGAGATATTTCCGTTGAATTTAAAATGAACGTAATGACAGAGACTCTGATGAGGCGGGACGTGACAGTTTTGTTAGTTCCCTGGAACTGGAATAGCAGCACGCAGCCCCTAGCGTCTGTGCTTAATTCAACGGATTTCGACAGGAAACTCCCCTCGTTTTCCAATTGGTTTAGCTAAGACTTCAGGTAACGACCGCCACACCTCAAGGCTCTGTTACGTCATCCCCATCATGTCTCCCTCATTATATGGTTCAGTGGGAGAGTAAGATAACACAATAAAAGATTTTCCAGAGCTGTTATATCTCAGTGTTAGATATAGACTCGATTCTAGTCAGGGATGTTTTGCCTTTAGGCTTAAGAGATTTCCTTCAGCATCATGTTTACCACATTACGTAACAGTGCAGTCACTTTTAATAATGTCTATATGTGGAATAGAAAAAAAGTGTGTCTAAGGCATTTCGTAACCGGAAATTTCGTCATCGTTATACTGGGTGTTCATTTCGAAGTGTGTCATGACGTCACTGTTGTTGGGTCACCGATTTGAAGCGAGTTTCAGTTTATATGTTAGAGAAGTTGCCTATTATTTAAGGCGTTCTTCAATCTGAACTTGAGAACGTGTACGGTATAACTTGAATGTCGTAGCAACAAATGGCGGTCTGTACGGTCTGTGTGCTACCATAACCTCTTTCGAACTGTGTTTTGCGCCGGCAAGTCGTACGCAGGGCATTTGTTATCATCGGTTGCGTACGGTAACATTCCACAACACAAATCAAATGCTCCGTGTCCATGTTGACCGTCGAAGTTAATGTCAACAAATACGTAAGTAATCGTCTTAACCCTCTCCCCATATCCCGACAGTACGTATTTCCAAACAGTTCACATTCCTGCCACTACCGGCGTTGCCGTACGTATCGGTACGTACTCTTCAGAATGAACGCCGTACTTGCTGTCATCGGTTATACATCTCTGCGGAAGTGTAGGAAGATTGAATTCTCTAGGCTCATCGGCTAGCCACATGACGGCATACAGCGAGCCATGACATATTTTGAACTGAACACCCAGTAGTTTGTCACCTATTTTTCGTCATTAGTTTTTTTGTGATCAAATACATTTTGTCATCAAGTTTTTTGTCACCAAGAGAATTTTGTCACCGAAGATATTTCGTCATCATATACATTTTATAATCATTTTCTTGATACTGAGGGGATTTTGTACGTAGTAATGTCACGAGAGATCTGAGATTTATTAGGACTGTTTCGTGAATAAAATAAAAATATAAATAATACATCCCTAAAATTCGCTCACAAATTGTTAATAATTGTCTATTTACGAATACATAACCTATTCAGACATTGTGAAGTTGAGATAGATTGAATGTCGATTACTGCAATGAAGAAATTGGATGTTATTCAGTAATGCCAATTGCGAAAAGCGAAATACAGGTTTAACAATGTTAATTACACGTATTGCACTTTTCTCTTATTATAATAGAAATATGTTTTCATTATCTGCTGAAATCATAATATAATTGAAACATGTTATAATATAATTACAAATAACCTGATTAATACATTACCGTAATTAAATGAAGAATTGTTGAAAACGCAGTTATCAAATCTCAATGAAGGAGTGTAATTTTTTTCAGATACCCTACAATGGACATGGAATTAGAAGACGAAGATGTGGAAGTAGAATTTCACACTTTATTTAGTACTTCGTCGTTACATTATGAATGAATGAATGAATGAATGAATGAATGAATGAATGAATGAATGAATGAATGAATGAATGAATGAATGAATGAATACGCGTACTGCAGTTTAAAGAGAACTGGAACATGGCGAAATCTAAACCCGTGACGAAATACTACTTCCAGAGGAAGTGGGAATATGATTATTTTGTTGTTTAACACAAAAGAATTGCTTGTTTTCTGTGTCCCATCCAATTTATTTCTTCTCGTTATTTCAATATTAATCCACATTTCAACAAAGTCCATATTAAGAATTATGGAATGCACAAACTTTCGCGTAAATTCAGTATTACGAACTGCATATCGATTATTTATTTATATACTGTTAAATTAAGGACGTCACTCGTCGTGTTCATTTTGAATTGAAATTAATAGTGATTTTCAAGGTTCATTACTTAAATGCTATAAATTTATGTTTCCGTAGATGATGACAGGAGGAAAGTTTTCGAAAATCTAAAGCAGGTTAGGTGCAAAGAAATCTCAAAGAAACTACCGACAGGAAATTTAGTATAATTTGTAAATCTTGAAACGAGATAACGCATTATAAATACAATGAATTTATTACAATCCTTTTGAAAATTACAGTGCCGCCACTGATGAGCCTAAGAATGTAAAAAGTGGAGTGATGCTGACGTCATACTTCCCCTACTTACGAGTTCTGGATGCCTGGACTAGAGCATTAATGCAAGAGCTGTGATAAGGTGTCGGGGAACTAAACAAGCAAAAAACGAAACGAACGACTATCACCAGGTTCCTTAAGAAACAAAAATGAGCTAAAATATGCTTTTCATTCAATTCAAGCAGCATGACCTGTGACGATTCCCTTGTGACTCAATTTAAGAGAGCAGATAATTATGATAATAAATTTCGGAATATGTATGATAAGAACTTTCATGTGTTAAATATTATTAACGTACCTTGTTAACATGTTTCGACCTATTTTCGGTCATCTTCGGAACTGGTCGCTGTTGGTCTTGGCGCCTCTTGTTTCCTGTGTGGGTGCGTTCGTAGTGTAGAGTCAAAGAGTGTATGTGTTTTGAAATTGAGTTGTGTGTTGAGAATATCGTTGGGGTGTTTTTTCGTGTGTGTACTGTATATTTCATATTGTTCTAGTGTGTTGAGTTTCTGGCTTTTTGGTTGGATGTGCAGTATTTCCATGTCTGTGTTGATGTCCCTGTAGGTGTGGTTGGCATTTGTGATGTGTTCTGCATGTGTGGAGGTGTTTTGTAATTTTGTTATGGCTGTGATGTGTTCTTTGTAACGTGTTTGAAATGATCTGCCTGTCTGTCCTATGTAGAAGTTGTTGCAGGTGTTACATTTGAGTTTGTATACGCCTGTGTTGTTTGTGTGTTGAGATGTTTTTGTAGAGTGTTATTTGTTCTGTATGCGATGTTGTAGTTTAATTTCTTGAATGAGGTTGCAATTTTATGTGTGTTTTTGTTTTCGTATGTTAGTGTGATGTATTTTTTGTGTTCTTGTGTTTGTGTTGTATTTTGTTTTTTGTGGTTTTGTTTTGTCTTACGTATTATGTTGTCTATTATGTTAGGGTTGTATCCGTTTTCTTGTGCTATGTATTTGATTGTGTTTAGTTCTTCGATGGATAATAAATTATTGAAAGAGTTTTGGTTTTGTCCTTTAAATGTGCAGAAATGTGATCCAAACGAATGTAACATTGTAAAATTCCTTTGTAGAACAAAAAGTTACATTTGTTCAGATCAAATTTCTGCACATTTAAAGTTCAAATTTAAATTATTTCAACCATTTTTATCATAATATAGTGCTCTCTTAAATTGACTGAGTATATTAGGAATCAACAACTTTCTCAAAACATGATAGGAAACGTTTAATATTAAACAGTTTTTATCTAGAAAAGGAAGAATTCAATAATGGTTGAACCACAGTCTACTATATACAGTCGCGAAGCTTGAGGTGATTTTTTGCAAATCTCGTGATAAAGCGCTCCAAGCGGTTAGCAACTAGAAACAATAGACTGTCCACGGTCGACTTTGGACTGTGTCGTATTTCGATCGAGTGCTAGCTCGTTGCATATTTCACATTGATGCTTGTGAAATGTTCGTTATTGGTTGCAATGAAAATGTTAATGGCTAAAATACAATAATTGGAATAATAATATTTTACTAGAGACGTAGAAAAATTAAGTTTGTTTTAATGAAATTTATTGATCACGTTTTATTTTCAATTCTGGTGGGATTATTATTGCTTAGGCCTACTATTTTTTTTCAAAGGATATGTTTTTAATCATAGCTGTTAATTTTGTTGTTATTTTTATTTGTTACTTTACTAGAGACGTAGAAAAAGTCTGTTACAATAAAATTTATTGATCACGTTTTATTTCCAATTTTGGTGTGATTATTATTGCTTAACCTCATCCCACTTTGTTAACTACGTAAGCCTGCACTACAAGTACCGGTACACGTAAGTTACTCTATTAATTCATATTTCCATCATTATTGTTGTAAAGGGAAATGCAAATTAATATTTATTGGTTTCATAGTTAATTATCGCTATAATCTTGAATCATTGAAGCGATTATAGTAAATTTCAGTTCGTTTTGCACAAACAAAAATAATATTAACCTATTTCTTGCAGGTATCTTCGAGTTTATGGTGGAATTTAATATACTTCATTAAAATAATAAATTAACTTTATGCATTTAATATTTCAATAATGGAAGGAAGGTGTTAATTTTTCCAAAAGAACACAACGAAAGTGTAACATATTTTGTCGTCTGCTAGGAGAGAGATCTGCGATGATGAGGCGATAGTAGCGATCCTAGTGGTGGGCAACTTCCCATGTTTGAATTTTTACTGCATATTGAGCTTCGCGACTGTATATAGTAGACTGTGGTTGAACAGTTCACCGTTGCTGACTTGTCCTTCATTCAGCTCAAAAGGATTAATAACGAGCAAAATAGTATCGAACTTTTTTGCTTGAAGTATCTCAAGGAATAACTTCGTGAAATTAGTCTTATTACTCTCTGTTCACACTGTATAGCCTACATTAGCAAACAAAATTATTATATTTGCTAAACAAAACTAACACTGAAAACTACGCAAATAAAAAACACAACACACCTGATTTAACTACAATAGTCAAGACTAAAATTTCATACGGCTTAAATTTCAACTGATCAAGATCGACCAGGAGACCACCAACCTTGAAAGAAACAAGTACCTGAAAATCTACATCTCAGCATTTATTTAACTACTGCAAGTCATGTAAAATTGGAACATAATATTGTGTGAGTTATTTTTTAGAATTTGAAAATCCTGAAATCTCCCGGTTCTCCTCCTGAATTCATCATTGATAGTGATTTCTCTCCAGTAATATCGATAACGATATGAATACTATGATGGATCGCTTGGCACTTTGTATCATCCCTTTAATAACCCCAGTATTGGAAAGAGACCTTAAACAGATGCCAAACACTAATGCCTTCTTAAGTCTTGTTATCAAAGTTAACTTGAACGTGTGTTGGAGCTGTCTATTTGGGATCACCTATGAGCTCGCTGGCTTGAGTTAAGGAGGGCTATGTTTAGCACCTGACGGTCTGAAGCATGCTTGTAGCAGACAGGTGAGAAGTTTGCGTACGTAACACCATCCGACGCACTCAGCTTCCTCCGCTGGTAACACGCCCTGATCAAAGGCGCATTGATACATAGCTCGCAAACTGCACGCTGCTAGTGAACCTGATCATATAGACGACTGTTTGCAGCCTGTGCTCTTGTAAGCAATGACCTACATAGACTTTCTATTATTAGTAGACTATTTTTGTACCCTCGTATTTTATTTAAAGTCTATTTCAGATTGTTTAGAGTTTGAGGATATTGAATAATGAGCAAGGTACTGTGACCTATTGTATTGTATTGTATTTATTTACATTCCATGGTATTGGTACATCGCTTCACAACTTGAATATGAAACATGTCAAAAAAATTAATAGTAAGGTAGGTGTCCCTGATATGGCCATGATAAGGTTTGAGAATTTTTCTAGTCGCTATTTTGCAAAAAAATGTAAACCACTTTTTTCTTACTCGTTCTCAGTCTAATGGACTTTCTTAAAACAATTTCCTTTCCCCATAAAAATAGCTTTAATTGTCCAAAAAGTCCAATTTCCAAAAGTCTACCTAGTGGCCATGTCAGGAACATGTGCACATGATATGGCCACCCTTGTTCCGTGTTCTACAAATCGTGATTGTTTTCAGTTTGATAGCTCAGTTGTGCTAAAATTAAATAATTTTGGTGTAAAATGAATAAACATGACGCTTAATAATCTTTTTTATATAATTCAAAAGTGTATTCAAAACAGGTTTTTCCATAAAAAATTAAGTTGTTTTTCTTAAAATACAAAATTTTTGCGTAATCCCAGCTATAAGGCATGTAAATCTGTCAGGTGAAAAACTAAAAGTGAAATGAACTTGATATGGCCATGGTGCATTTGATATGGCCATATCAGGAGCAGGTAAGCTTTCACGAAAATCGTTTGATTATGAACAACTCGTAAAAGTTACGCCATCAACGACAACACCAATGAACAGAACATTAAAAACTGAATGGAGTACTATGGTTTTCATGAAACAAGTCTTTGAAAAACATGCATAAAACAAAGGAGACTTACCAGAGAAAAATAAGAAGAGGTACATGAAAACCGCAAAACAGGCAACTGACGCCATATTGCTCAACCTGCCTGGATGGAAAACGATCAAGTGACATACCAGGATGCCCTTTCACTGGATGCTGCTGCAATTTAGCGGATTTTTTGGTTAACTAACTCACAATAGAGGGGGGGGGGCATACAGGAACATGGTCATAACTGGAGCAGCCACCTTACTACAAAATCTTAATTCATAGTTACAGTCTAGTTGAAATATATGAGGAGCATAGCATCAAAGTTAAACAACTAAATTTTTTACGATTTCGAGATATCGATTGTTTCACTTAGAATTTTGTGTGCTGATTGCGATTTTGGAACTGTTTATGTTCAAAAACGGACAGAACTGAGCGAAAATAGCACTTAATTGTGCACTTTAGACTCAAACTCCAACTCCATTGTGGCTTGGTTTCAAATAAGGAGAATTCCTTCAGCAGCCAATGAGAGGCCCTCATTCGTACCACCTCTTCCCATCACGCATCGCGAATCCAACATGGCTAATTGTTTATATAATCGGTTTGTGGATGAATAAGTACTGTTTTACGTAAATTTTCTTCGAAATCGAGTTAGAAGAGACTCAGATTCAAAAGTAGACAATTTCAATTTAAATATGGCTTCGTTTGGTTAAAAAAAACAGACAACTTCATGACTTAGTTTCAGAGATGGACAACTCCACTTTTTAAATATAAATTTCGACTTGAATATTAATTTTAATCACATTTTGAGACTGAAAAAATATTTCTATGACCCATGAGAATGTTTAAAAAATATATGTATAACGGTATAGGCCTATAACCAATATATGTATTGGTTTCCAAGGATCTAGTTTTTCGCCCCTTAAATAAAAAAGCAAAAGTGGAGTTGTCCAATTTTGATAGCAAGCTCCTCATATACAGAAGAGTTTT
The DNA here is from genome assembly GCA_025594305.2 of Periplaneta americana. NCBI lineage: Eukaryota > Metazoa > Arthropoda > Insecta > Blattodea > Blattidae > Periplaneta > Periplaneta americana. The sequence goes on along the minus strand of JAJSOF020000035.1, from coordinate 26,833,991 downwards.
ACAATACTATACTAGTACAGGGACATCATTTTATTTTTACTAACATTTTTAATATTAACCTGTCTATACCTTTAGAGAACCGGAAACACCGCTTGCTCCCCCCTCCAAGACTGGAGTTCTATGATACTGGCGTAAAACACAAATCACTCTACTAGGTTTAGGATGGAAGAAAAGTAGTTCATCCATTTACGTAAACTAGGAAATATCGCGATTTTGAGTTTGATAATTTTCATTTGGTTTTTCTTTAATCAAAGTACAGTACTGTATTAAGAATAAGCGTTTTTACTCACGAAGTGAGTTATCCATGCGAACGTATTCATTATGCAGTGTATACTGTCTACAGCACATTAGCGTACAATATAGAGAAAGAAGTTAAATTGAAAAATAATCATAATATGAATATTTAAACACAATTTTGAAAATGGTGGCCGTTCATTTCGATACAGGCTTCAGTTCTTTTGTGCATATTATCGCACTATAGACTATTGCATCTAATTCCAATTACCAGTTTCTTCCTTCGTACTAGTAACTCATGTTGAAATAATTCTGTACCTACTCTACGTACTGTGAATTCAATCTTCACTTCTGCCCGACCCGAAAATATAAAATTACTCAGTCATGCTATGTACTGTCCGTCCAAGTGGTTATGCTGCAGGATTGTAGAAAGGGAGGAAATCACGTGACAGTTAATTACTTAACGAGGTCCTTTTATTTAAGTTAAATTAAACAACTGTATTATATTACGTAAACGTCCAATTCCTAACAGAAATTAATGTTTTCAGAAAAGAGCTAAGACAGCCCAGCTTTTACAGAGGGGCGAGCAGAAGCAGGTGGGGGAAATCGGGATGCGACGTAGGCAAACGGACAGTACCTGTGCGAAAATATGATTCAATATTGAAAGCTCTTTCGTCACTGGAAAACGCGAACATATTTCTGGAACGTACTGTACTCAGTAACTCAGCAGTGCTTACTATCTGCGGTCTTGGTTCTGTGTGGAGTTGGAACTTCCTTAGTAGAAGGGGTGGGAGTGAAGTACATTCAAAAACTCAGGTACAATAAAAATTGAAGTAAAAATAAAATGATGTCCCTGTACAACACAAGGGGTTAGTATCAATACTTAATACAAGACAGAAATATTCATGCAGCGTTGTTGAATGTCATAAATTCACATAAAGAATAGAAGGCTTGAGAAATTAGATACTTCTTTAGGATATGTATTATATGTATTTCTCGTGTTAAATTCTATCGTACCTGGTTACCATGTTTCGGCCCGTTAAGAGCCTTCTTCAAAACTGGTTTTTGTTGGTTTTGGTGCCTTTTGTTTTGTTTCCTGTGGGGATGTGTTTGTGTAGTGTGATGTGGAGTCAAAAAGCGCCAAGTACAGCAACAACCAGTTCTGAAGAAGGCCCATAACAGGCCGAAACATGTTAACCAGGTACGATAGAATTTAACACGAGAAAGACATATAATACATATTCCGAAGTGACATAGTGTTAAAAGTTGTGTAATCAAGATGTATACTTCTTTAATTTGGATCTAAATAATCTTATGTACTGAGTTTAATTTTTTTATATCCAATGGGAGAGTAGTAAACATTTTTACTGCCATATAACGAACTTCTTTTTGATAGCACGATAGATTTGCCGATGGATTATGAAAGTTATTTTTTGACGAGTATTTATAGAACTGTTGAATGAGTTACAAAGTTTTCACGATTACATATGAGGAAATTTATTAATGAAAAAATATACTGACAAGCCAGAGGCATTACTTGTAGTTTTTTGAAAATGGTCCTATAAGATTCCCTAGATTTGGTACCTACTATTATTCTAATTACTCTTTTTATAGTAGGAACATACTGTTCTTACTATAGAATTTCCCCAGAATATTATTCCGAAACTCATTACCGAGTGGAAGTATGCAAAGTATACTGTTTTTAAGGTATTGATATTTACTTTCTCTTGCTTAGATCTAATAGCAAAAGATGCTGAATTTAGTTTTGAGGTAATTTCTTTAATATGATTTTTTTCTGTTTAACGTATTATCGAATTTTAAGCCAAGAAATTTGGTTGTTGTTGTTTCTATTAGGGACTTGTTAAGTATTGGGCTTGAAATTTGCGAGGTTGAAATTTGGCAGAATTTAAATTGGATTATGTGAGTTTTGTTACAATTTAATACTAATTTATTGTTTGAGAACCACTACTCATGGTGATTAGTGAAACATCGTGCAAAGGTTAGAGGGTCCACAACGTTAGAGTGAGCAAAGTTTTAACTTCATGGATACGAAAATAACATGAGGAACCGAAGACTGGACGGTTGAAAGGTTAAGTGGCAGTTGGATGAGAGGATATGTATAGTCCAAGTCTTCTTACTTTATACCATACAGATGAAACCTAGCCATTTCCCTCCTACAGCTAGAGTATTATAGTGATTTTCTAATTAAACAAGTTGAATTTTCTTTTGCCAACTTCTATGCATCCTTCATCATATGGTAATGCAGAATTTCTGCACGGAAATATAATATATACTTCGGTACATTATAATAATATGATGTGCGTAAGTAATCCCTTAGTGATCCCGGCCACTTAGCCACTCGTAATGAGTGCACCTCTGTACATAGTGCTTTGGTCATTGCGCCACTGTCATATATTCTGTGACACAGTACATGAGGATAGGGCACCAAAGAGGAAACTGAAAGTTAGAACTTAAACTGAGGGGATTTGATCCAGCATCAGAACTGGAATCCGATGTGACTTAGTAGATTTAGTAGATTAATTTACAACGCTTTATCAACATCTTAGGTTATTTAGCGTCTGAATGAGATGAAGGTGATAATGCCGGTGAAATGAGTCCGGGGACCAGCACCGAAAGTTACCCAGCATTTGCTCATATTGGGTTGAGGTAAAACTCCGGAAAAAACCTCAACCAGTTTCCCCGACCGGGAATCGAACCCGGGCCACCTGGTTTCGCGGTCAGACACGCTAACCGTTACTCGACAGATGTGGACGACTTAGTAGATAAAATACCAGCACATAGAGCTGAAAACCCGGGTTCGGGTCCCGGTACTGGAGAGAATTTTTCTCTGTTCTATCCATCCTTAATCAAAAACTAATTTTATTACCTAAACTAGTCATTCTCTTGTGAACCAGGTCGCTCGTCTCTGATCATGTGCACTGCCTCCTTTGTGTGACTTATAAAGTCTCTGTGCGACAAAACTTTTTTCCAAGACTGTACATCTCCGAGATATAGTACAATTCATAAAATATGGCAATCAATGGGTCTGGCACTAGCTGAGAAGAGGCAGTGACTTGGTTATCAACTGCTCGACAATGCAAATCCATCTACCCATATTCTTTTTAGATCTCCAAATTACATTTCTGACAATTCATAATCTCATTCTGTGTTGTTCGTAAAACTTTGAGGTTGCTTAAAACAGTTATGTAAGGATACAAGCCTCCTTACGTCACCATTTCAGGACGCGTAAATAATTAGAGAGGCACCAAGTGTTATTGATTATGTGTGCTTCATCAGCTGTCAAGTTGCAGAATAGTACGACTAACATTGATTCGTCTGCAAATTCTACACGATTTCCTATTGGTTACTATATCCTATCTATCTATCTATCTATCTATCTATCTATCTATCTATCTATCTATCTATCTATCTATCTATCTATCTATCTATCTATCTATCTATCTATCTATCTATCTATCTATCTATCTATCTATCTATCTATCTATCTATCTATCTATCTATCTATCTATCTATCTATCTATCTATCTATCTATCTATCTATCTATCTATCTATCTATCTATCTATCTATCTATCTATCTATCTATCTATCTATCTATCTATCTATCTATCTATCTATCTATCTATCTACCTATCTATCTATCTATCTATCTATCTATCTACCCACCTATCTACCTATCTATCTACCTACCTACCCACCTACCTATCTACCCACCTATCTACCTATCTATCTACCTACCTATCCACCTACCTATCTATCTATCTATCTATCTATCTATCTATCTATCTATCTATCTATCTATCTATCTATCTATCTATCTATCTATCTATCTATCTATCTATCTATCTATCTATCTATCTGTCTGTCTGTCTGTCTGTCTGTCTGTCTGTCTGTCTGTCTGTCTGTCTGTCTGTCTATCTGTCTGTCTGTCTGTCTGTCTGTCTGTCTGTCTGTCTATCTGTCTATCCATCTATCCACTATCTATCTATCTATCTATACCTATACCTATATCTCTATATCTCTATCTGCCCGCCCGTCCGTCCGTCGGTCCGTCCGTCTCTCTGTCTGAGTATGGGTCCTTCTGTGTAGTTTGAGCTTAACTGCATTCTATTCTTACATATTCATTAATTTTATTAAATAAATCGCTCCTTTCCAGAAGGGCCATAGTCCAAAAACGGTAAATTTGAGAAAAGCTAAAAACATTGTACTGTGTTGCTCATATTCAATAAATGACTTCATTAGCATTGTGATGCCATAGATTTGATAATAATGTATCGATATAACATAGCAATGACAATAAAAAATTATTTTCTGCTTATAAGTTCCCAAAGTCCTGGACTTAAGCCCATTTGAAAAAAAAAAGTTCCTTTCTTGATATCTTTTTCATACTCTCTCAGTTCCTTTCCTTATTGTCTTCTTATTTCATTTTTCTTCTATTGTGAGTTAATTTCTTCTCTTCTCAGTATATTTTATCTACTCGCCATAGTTTAAAGGTATTTATTTATACACTGCTTATGTCTTTCCTTAGTTTTCTTTTCTTATGATCGTCTCCGTTATATCCTTAGTTTCTCCCACTTAGTTTTCTTCTTAATTTCTCTCTTATATCTCTCTCAGTTTCTCTTTTCTTTGTTCCATAGATTTACCTTCATTCCTTCAACATTTCTCTCTTCTATCACTGTCACGTTTCCTATTCTGCTCGGATTCTCTTTTCCCTCCTATTTTGATTTCCTATCTTTCCGTCTCACTGTCTTTCTTCGTTCCTTTCCAATTTCTATTGCATTTGCTTCTCAATTTGTTTCTTATTTCAGATTTTTAATTTTCTCTCTTCTTTCCTGCTCAGTTTCACTAATATTTTCCTCTCAGTTTCTCTCTTCTTTCCTGCTCAGTTTCACTCTTAATTTCCTCCCAGTGTCTCTCTTCTTTCCTGCTCAGTTTCACTCTTATTTTCCTCTCAGTTTCTCTCTTCTTTCCTGCTCAGTTTCACTCTTATTTTCCTCTCACTTTCTCTCTCCTTTCCTGCTCAGTTTCTCTTTTATTTTCCTCTCAGTTCCTCTCTTCTTTCCTGCTCAGTTTCACTCTTATTTTCCTCTCAGTTTCTCTCTTCTTTCCTGCTCAGTTTCACTCTTATTTTCCTCTCAGTTTCTCTCTTCTTTCCTGCTCAGATTCACTCTTATTTTCCTCTCAGTTTCTCTCTTCTTTCCTGCTCACTCTTATTTTCTTCTCAGTTTCTCTCTTCTTTCTTGCTCAGTTTCTCTCTTCTTTTCCTCTCAGTTTCTCCTTTCTTTCCTGCTCAGTTTCTCTATTCTTTTCCTCTCAATCTCTCTCTTCTTTCCTGCTCAGTTTCACTCTTATTTTCCTCTGAGTTTCTCTCTTCTTTCCTTCTCAGTTTCACTCTTATTTTCCTCTCAGTTTCTCTTTTCTTTCCTGCTCAGTTTCTCTCTTATTTTCTTCTCAGTTTCTGCCTTCTTTCCTGCTCAGTTTCTCTCTTCTTTTCCTCTTAGTTTCTCTTTTCTTTCCTGCTCAGTTTCTCTATTCTTTTCCTCTCAGTCTCTCTCTTCTTTTCTGATCAGTTCACTCTTATTTTCCTTTCAGTTTCTCTCTTCTTTCTTTCTCAGTTTCTCTCTTCTTTCCTTCTCAGATTCACTCTTATTTTCCTCTCAGTTTTTCTCTTCTTTCCAGCTCAGTTTCACGCTTCTTTTCCTCTCAGTTTCTCTTTTCTTTCCTGCTCAGTTTCTCTATTCTTTTCCTCTCAGTTTCTCTCTTCTTTCCTGCTCAGTTTCACTCTTATTTTCCTCTCAGTTTCTCTCTTCTTTCCTTCTCAGTTTCACTCTTATTTTTCTCTCAGTTTCTCTTTTCTTTCCTGCTCAGTTTCTCTCTTATTTTCTTCTCAGTTTCTGTCTCCTTTCCTGCTCAGTTTCTCTCTTCTTTTCCTCTTAGTTTCTCTTTTCTTTCCTGCTCAGTTTCTCTATTCTTTTCCTCTCAGTCTCTCTCTTCTTTCCTGCTCAGTTCACTCTTATTTTCCTTTCAGTTTCTCTCTTCTTTCTTTCTCAGTTTCTCTCTTCTTTCCTTCTCAGATTCACTCTTATTTTCCTCTCAGTTTTTCTCTTCTTTCCAGCTCAGTTTCACTCTTATTTTCTTCTCAGTTTCTCTCTTCTTTCCTGCTCAGTTTCCCTCTTCTTTTCCTCTCAGTTTCTCTTTTCTTTCCTGCTCAGTTTCTCTATTCTTTTCCTCTCAGTTTCTCTCTTCTTTCCTGCTCAGTTTCACTCTTATTTTCCTCTGAGTTTCTGTCTTCTTTACTTCTCAGTTTCTCTATTCTTTTCCTCTCAGTTTCTCTCCTCTTTCCATCTCAGTTTCTCTCTTCTTTTCCTTTCATTTTCTCTTTTCTTTCCTGCTCAGTTTCTCTCTTCTTTTCCTCTGAGTTTCTCTCTTCTTTCCTTCTCAGTTTCTCTCTTCTTTTCCTTTCATTTTCTCTTTTCTTTCCTGCTCAGTTTCTCTCTTCTTTTCCTTTCATTTTCTCTTTTCTTTCCTGCTCAGTTTCTCTATTCTTTTCCTCTCAGTCTCTCTCTTCTTTCCTGCTCAGTTTCACTCTTCTTTTCCTCTCAGTTTCTCTCTTCTTTCCTGCTCAGTTTCTTTCTACTTTCCTGCTCAGTTTCTCTCCTCTGCTCAGTGTCTCTCTTCTTTCCTTCTCAGCTTCTTTCTTCTTTGCTCCTCAGTTTCTCTCTTCTTTCCTGCTCAGTTTCACTCTTCTTCCCCTTTCAGTTTCTCTATTCTTTCCTGCTCAGTTTTTCTATTCTTTACTTCTCAGTTTCACTCTTCTTTTCTTCTTTGTTTCTCTACTCTTTTCTTCCTAGATTCTCTATTCTTTCCGTCTCAGGTTCTCTATCCTTTCCTTCTCAGTTTCTCCCTTCTTTCCTTCTCAGTTTCTTTATTATTTTCTTCTGAGTTTCTCCCTTTTGTCATTCTTTGTTACTTTCTTCTTCTTTGAATATCCTACTTTGTGTCTTGATGATTCTTTTTATTCGTTTCACAGTTTTTTATTTGTCTTTATAGCATCTTTTTCTCGTCTTTCTTCCTTCTGCTTCTATCCTAATTGTCATATTTCTCTCAGTAATATCTTTCCTTTCCTCCCTTAATTAATTTTTTATTTCTTATAATTTTTATTCTTATTTCTCGTTGTTCCTGTTCTCAAATTTCTTAATTTTTTCATCGTGTTTATTTCATACTACATAGTCCCCCAATAGTTCCTTCTTAACTTGCTTTTTCATTTCTTTTCCTCTGTTCATGTTTATCCTTGTTATTTTATTCAATTCTTACAATTAACTTTTTTGTATCCCATTGCTTCATCTTGCAGCTACGCTATATTTTCTCTAATGTGTAACGCTGAGACTGACTATGTCTTGGCTTCTGTTGCTTACTGGACAATTTATCGACCTTTATTAAATGATGACGACACCGCTTACACAAATTGAACTAACAAGAATGGAATTTAATTATAGCTCTTTAGCAGTTTAGCGGGACACGATCTATAAAACGGGAATTCCGTACATATTCCACTGTTGCAGCAAGTGGAGCTCGCACCACAGCCTGCACGCAGTGTGTGGACAGTGGAATGCAATTGAATTTAGTCCCTTAACGAAGTGACGTATTCATGACGTACACAGTGACAGAGCGATGCACGGACCCCGTACAAATCAATCCCATGTCTTGGGGCACATAAATTTGCATGAATTAATTAGAACAATATATTAACATTTTTGTGAGCTCTGTCATTAGGAAGACAGTGAAACGGAGCATGCGTTGAACACCAATAGAATGTAAAAATGCGCGGCTGTTGATTTAACTGTTCTGGTTACTGATTTTCATTACACCATAGCTTCATTGTTATACTGTCATTTAATTTTAATTAACTGCCAGTATGTCTTGTCAAAATTCTAAGCACTTGAATTCAAGCCATTATATCACTGCATATCACTCCTATTTATCTCAATTTATATCATATAAATTAGTTTTTATTTTTCAGTCAATCACTTATCATGTTATGATGGCAGAAATGGATTCTGTTACATCAAGATACAATGTTAATATACGTCACGAATATTTTTGACTTATTTTCAAGTCATCTTCAGGCGATAGTTTTCTAACAAACAAACATTTGAACTAGGTGAAAATATTATTTAAACACATTTATAAAACGCTAGTAAATAGTCTGACCATGCATAGTTTACATAAAATGGTTAAATGGCGTACATAGTCTTAAAATTAAATTGACATACAGATAGAAAATCTTCCAATGAACATAATTATAAGCGGATAAGTGGATATAAAAGAAAATCCACTTCATACAGTCTTCGAATACATTGAACGTCGTAAAGAACAAGCCTAGTCTTCAGTTTTATATATAATAATTTTAAATGTTTTTAATTTCATAATTCAAGCACACTGCATATATCTCAATATATTGTATTATAATTATGTTCATTGGAAGGCTTTCTATCTGTACGTCAATTTAATTTGTAAGACTATGTACGCCATTTAACCATTTTTATGTAAAGTATGCATGGTCAGACTATTTACTAGTGTTTTATAAATGTGTTTAAATAATATTTTCACCTAGTTCAAATGTTTGTTTGTTAGAAAACTATCACTTGAAGATGACTTGAAAATAAGTCGAAAATATTCGTGACGTATATTTACATTGTATCTTGATGTAACAGAATCCATTTCTGCCATCATAACATGATAAGTGATTGACTGAAAAATAAAAACTAATTTATATGATATTATTTCACAAACTTATCTGAACTCCGTTCCATTACTCTTTCATCGTATCAATTAATTTAGTTCACAGCTTCCATACAAAGGGAGCAGTTTTCGATGTTAGAGTGATCCCACAAAATTCCTTGTGGTAACTGAAAAATTCTATAATCAATTTAAGCTTCCATATACAGTGCGATAAAAACAATGAACCTATTTCAGACTTTTGTAACTCGCATATTTGGAAAGTTACATCAATGTTGTTGCTCCAGGCTACATAATAGCTCTTAATTTAGGTCTCTGTAGCGCCTCTAGATGATCACCACCAATCAAGTACACAAATCCACACTATAGTCTTATTCGGTCCACATTTTCTTGACAACCATTATTCGATTCATTTCCAGAACATTTGTGGGATGGCAGAAATAGAATGGCTTGCTGTTATGTCCGGGGATCGAGATGGCCAGCGGTACATTATACGGTCGTTGATGGGGTTGCGTCCTATTTAGGGAGAACTTTATTAAGAAAATTACGGACCTTTCGATGAAGATGGCATGCACACCGTCTTGTTGCAACATTTTATTGGAAATATCCAGGTATGTGGCATGTAAAATATTTAGGATGCTGGACAAATAACAAACTATATCCAACAGAGAGTCAACCGTAAGTAATGTAATCAATTTCGGGGGTTATTCTTTGAGATATTTTAAACAAAAAAGTTAAATACAATTATGAAAGTTTTTACTCCCTTTCTGACATAAAAATCATTTGATATGAAATATTTCATGTGTATGTAATTATTCACACTACAAATGGGTATATACCCGGTGGCAGTGGTAACTAATTACACTCAATAATGGCAATTAATAATAAACACAATTAATAAAAAATACAATTAAAATAAATTAATAATAATAAAATAATAATAATAATAATAATAATAATAGTAATAACAACAAGAACAATAATAATAATAATAATAATAGGGAGAATCCTAAATTAAAAGAAGCACGATCACTTAAAATAACATTTAAAGTAAATCTAATTTCTATCTTAGCCCTAAGTTCGAACTAAAACTCACGAGTATGATATGTTCATACATGCACAAGTACCTTTCAGCACTACACTCATTTCGACAACTCACTCACTGACTGGAACTCACTTTCACTGATTCTGGAACTAACACTTCAAAAACATTTCACTGTTCAAATACTTTGCACTGTCACTATAAACTATAAAGCTTCACTGACAGGAACACACTTCATTTACACAACACACTTCACTGACACAACATACTTCACTGATACAACACTTCAAATAACAAAATATCAATCACTTTAAATAGTGTGTATAATAATTTTCACTATTGAAATGGGGAACATAAATATCAAAAGATCACATCCTCTTTTTCTTCGTGGAAGTTTTGTTCTTGTGTATAATATATTTCCGTCTATTAGTAAAGTCCTTAAGCCTATTTTTAAATACATTTTGGTTATTGGTATAGCCTTACCCGACTATCGGGGAAAGATGCCTACAGTGCAGGCAAGAAGAAAACCTGTATCTATAAACAAGGTAATTAATGTTTTCTATTTTGTACCGAAAATATAGTTTCAAAATACCTTCCAGACTTTGATATTTCAATATGAAATTCAAAACTAAATGAACAGTATTTTGTGCGAGATCGTGCGTATTTGCTTGTTTTCCGCACAGAACCAATACGCGGTAAGTGTGAAATACCACATTCAGTATTCCCAACGTAACACATAATTTCCTCTTTCTTACCGCTTAAGCGCGACATTCATTTTACTGCTTTAGGCTTTTAACATATTATTTTTAGAGACGTTTAACATAGTAATAATTATAAATTGGAAACTTACCACTGCAATTTCACCTAAATTGCACTGTTAATTATTGTTTTTAAATATTTGCAAAAATTAAGTAAAGTCTACTACTCCACGAAAGCTATTGTATTCCTGATACAAGTAACATTAAGGAAGCCGTGAAAAAATCAACAAGACTCCAGATGCCGATGTTATTACTGCAATATGTTATATAAATAATATTGTTAAAATATTAAAATGAAAAATAAATCATTACATAACCTTACCGTTTGTTTTAAGTTCGCATTTATAGACTGGGGAAAAAGACAGACGTATATCACGGTCTGCTGGAGTATAGTAAACACAGAAAACATTTTATAGCAACAATGTTGAAGAAAGATATTTTGGTTTTCCGAAGTTGCCGTCATTAAACAGAAACCAAGATGGAGATTTCATTGCAAATAATTAGAAATTCCTCTTTGAGGTATGTAATAAACGATCTTCGCACAAAATGATGTACGATGCACGAGCGGTATGTTTGTTTTCATGTTCTCGGAAATTAAAAAAGCTCAACTACGTTTCGCTTTTTCAATCTTTTCCTCGAACATGAAAACGTCAACATACCGCTCTTGTAACGTATATTACTATTACATTTTCAATCAAAGAAAAAGTGAGGCATATTCCCCCGATCCACTCTATCCTATTTCTTTTATTATTTATGCCAATTTATTTTTGTCCTTTATCATACCGTTTCGAATTCTGCTGCCTTTCTTATTTTTCTCTCAACTTTATCCTTTTCCGTTTTCGTTCCTTTCTTTAACGTTCCTCTTTCCTTTGTTTTAATTTTCAAATAAAGTACCCCGATCCTCCTTACTCTTTTCTTATTTAATTTGACTTTTATATTATAATTCCTTTCTTCTATAATTTACTCTTTCCACCTTCACTGCGCTTTTAGTGTTGTCGAACGATATAAAAGGTAATTTACACGTGTTAAACGCTAAAGCTCACAACCACTTCCAGAAAACTTGTAGCGCACTTTGTCCTATACAGTACATACATAAAGCGGGGTATGAACGACACAGCTGCCAATGGCCTGGCCCGTCCGTGCTTTACTTGGTATATTACTGCGACTTATAAGAGGGCATGAAACTCGTAGTCATAAAAAAAAGAACTGCTTCCACTCTGCTATAACTGGGGAATTGCCAGTGGTCACATTTACTGCGGCGAAATGGCTCACTTGCGTTATTAGATGGACATCACTGTCCCGCCGATACGTCCTCTTCGCTATCTGATGACCCAACACAATACCTTACAGACATCAGATGTAACATCACCGCTGATAGTATCTCAACGCATTCTTTTCTAGTAAACCAGTTACTATAAAATCGTAGCTTCATACGTACAGTTGAACTTTATTATAAAGGTTAGTGCGACACCTCGACTAAAGCGACAGTCATTGAAAAGTTAGATTTTTTGTGTATCAAAAAAATGTGACACATTTTAATACGTAACTCGATTATAGCGACATTTGGGAGCAGTTGTGAAATCAAGTGCAGGACGAAAAGGTACATTTGTTCACATCAAATTTTTGCATATGTAATGGAGAAAAGTAAACTTCTTTCAAAAAATATCATAATACATTTACTTACTTACTTACAAATGACTTAAAGAACCCGGGGATTCATTGCCGCCCTCACATAAGCCCGCCATCGGTTCCTACCCTAAGCAAGATTAATCCAGTCTCTAGCATCGTATCCCACCTTCCTCAAATCTATTTTAATTACTGTTGTGGGATTTAATCGATTAATTGATCAATTTCTGTTGTAAGATTAATCGATGAAAAATATTTAATCGAATAATCGAGTCGGTTAATATTAATCGGTTGTAGTTGATATTAATTATTATTTTGTTAATACAAACTCATGCTAAAAAATTCCGACAATATTCCTCCCTCGGAAATTGCTTACTTAAAAGCACAAGAGTACTGTTATTTTCTAACTGTAAACCAGATAGCGTAGGGAAAATCTTTGCACAAACACTTCAGAAAGAGATGGAGATATGAGGACAGCGACCTAGTCTACCTCTATTGAAAGTTGAAACACAATGCGAAACCCTTATTAAGTTTTATGGTTTTCCAAGAAAACTTCCACCTTGTTGTCCGCTCATCTTCCTAGCATATGAAATACTTACTTTTCTGGTATTCATTCCTCTCATCCCTTATAAAATAATCATGTCTATACTGTGTGCAAGTGAGAGCGTAACTACCTTCTTCTCTTTCTAAAATCTGGTAATTCCGTTACAAAAGGGGCCAGTCTTCTGTTTCGACCACTGTAGTTTTGCAGTTGCAGTTTCTGTACTGAGTTTGTATATGAAGGTAGTGTGTTTGGTTTGATAAAGGAAAAAAAAAGTTTTCTGTGGTTTGTGAAAAATGTAAACTTCATTATGTCATATGAGAATTTGAGAGGTAAAGTCTGTGAAACGTTTGGATTTAAATTGAACGATCGTGGAGAAGTGCTTGACAGAAAAACATTTTTTCGTGTTCAGTGATGCAGGAAATATTGTTACTAAACGTAGAGCGGCACTTAATTCGGAGCATGTGAATGCACACTCATGTTTAAAATCATGGATGAAGCAGTATTAACTATCTGAGTCTTCATACTTTTTGTCATTTATGTTTGTCTCAAAAATTCCCGGAGAAATTGACACAATAAATTATAAGCCTCATAATAAATATGTTAGTAAGTATTTAAAATAGTTGTTTTGTAATATAAGGATACAATATATACAGATATACAACATTTAATACATATGCTTATCACCGAACACAAAATTTATGTACTATAATTGCATAGTAGACATAAGACAAATTGTATTGCATAATTATTAATTTAAATTCAGGAATCCGCCCCTGAGCACGAGTTCTACTCTTTCAGGGGCGAGCTAAAGTTTTTCTGTATATATTATATTTTATGTTACAATTATTAGCAAAATAATAAATTAATTAATTAAAGGTTAAAACCCTGGTCATTTCAGTTAATGGAACGACACTTTTGCCTCTTACATGTCAAATATTGATGATCGGACAGAAAACAGGAATGGCTCAAGTAACGGATAGCTATTTGATAGATTAAGAAAATCTTGAAAGCAAGAGCTGTTTTGTTGCGGTCCACCCCTGTCAGATGCACGCCCGCAGCACAGCTTCATGTTTCCAGTCAATTACGGGCTAGTGGCTGTGAAAATCAGAAACCGGCATCAGAGAGAAAATAATTCATTTCCAGGAAAAAGAAGGGAGGGAAATCGCACGCCTCTGCAAGAATTGCCGTAATCCAATTGCCAGAGTATCTCGCCCACGCGGTTATCGTCCATGAGTGAAGTTCTCTTGAATGAAGAAAGACTGCCCCCTCACTCTGAGCACCGCTTCTCTTTCTTGCTACGCAAAAGAGACGAAAAGTAGCCGTTGTGTCAATATGGGAAAATTAATTCTGAAATTTATAAGACAACAAAAACGTTTGACATCCCATATCACATCTGTCCGTTCATATAAATCTTGCTGTTTATTATTATAGTGGAACTCCATAAATAGACACAGTAATGGTACGAACGCTGTCTTTTTACGTAGTACTGCGGACATTGGTAAACATAAGGGCTGTACAATGTTTTTTATGGCGTGCGGACCGAAACGTAAATAATTAACGCATATACAGGGACATCGTTTTATTTTTACTAACATTTTCAATATTAACCTGGCTATACCTTTCTATTAACGATTGAAACAGGAAACACCGTTTGCTACCCTTTCCACGACGGAGTTCGATGATACTGGCGTAAAATACAAATCACTTTACCAGGTATAGGAGGGAAGAAAAGTAATTCATCCATTTATGTAAACTAGGAAATATCGCAATTTTGAGTTTGATAATTTTCATTAGGTTTTTGTTTAATCAAAATACAGTACTGTATTAACAATGAGTGTTTTACACACGAATTGAGCTATCCATTCGGAAGTATTAATTATGCAGTGTATATTGTACTGTTACAGCACATTAGCGTACTATATAGAGAATGAAGTTAAATTGAAAAATAATTATAATATGGATATTTAAACACATTTTAGAAAATGGTGGCCGTTCATTTCGATACAGGTTTCAGTTCTTTTGTCCATATTATCGCACTATAGACTATTGTACCTAATTCCAATTACCAGTTTCGTCCTTCGTACGAGTAACTCATGTTGAAATAATTCTGTACCTACTCTATAAAAGAGTACCTTACGTACTGTAAATTCAATCTTCATTTATGCCCGATCCGAAAAGACAAAATTACTCAGAAATGCTATCTACTGTCCGTTCAAGTGGTTTTGTCGCAGGGTTGTAGAAAGGGGGGGGAAATCACGTGACAGTTAATTACTTAAGGAGGCCCTTTTATTTAAGTTATTTTAAACACTTGAATAATATTACGCAGACGTCCAATTCCTAACAGAAATTAATGTTTTCAGAAAAGAGCTAAGATAGCCCAGCTACTAGACTTTACAAAGGGGCGAACAGAAGCAGGTGGGGGAAACCGGGATGCGACATAGGGAAATGGACGACAGTACCCGTACGAAAATATGATTCAATATTGAAAGCTCTTTCGTCACTGGAAAACGCGAACATATTTCTGAAACGTACTATACTCAGTAACTCAGTACTGCTTACGCGCCCTCGGCTCTGTGTCGTTAACGGTTGGAAGTTTACTAGTAGAAGGGGTGGGAGTGAAGTACATTCCAAAACTCAGGTACAATAAAAATTGAAGTAAAAATAAAATGATGTCCCTGTATAAGTTTAAATAATATATTGTAGTGTATGCGAAATACATAACAAAGCAAATCCATGATTAAGTATAATACGTATGTGATACATCTGAAACATAAAACAAACTTCTGGAGGAAAAACTCTCTAAATATATCTACATACGGGGCTTTCATTTCAAAACTTCCCACTCTAAATAACTAGTTAATTAAATTGAATTCAATTTAAACCAAAAAGAAAAAAAAACACGTAAATTTAGATATCAAAGGGGAAGTCTTAAACCAGGCTTAATTGCATTTTAGATTTCACCTCCCACCCCCAGCCACTCCCACTTTGAAATTTCAAATGGCACCCCTATATTTTTATACTTGAATATGAAAGAAAATTCAATTGTTCATACACCACATTCATTTGTTTTCGCATCTTTTCTTTTTTATCGTCGCCTGGTAACCTGCATTTTTGTTATTGTTGATTAGAGACTTATTGAGCATTTCTTGTAATAGTTGTGTTTGTGTATTAAATTTTTGAAAATGGTTTATACCCTTCAAGGCAAAAAAGTAAAAGATAAAGGTATCCTCGTCACATGCCATGAAGGCACTTGGGGGACATGGAGGTAGAGCCCCATGCTTTCCATGACCTCGGCACTAGAATGAGGTGGTGTGGTCGGCACCTCGCTCTGACCACCTTTTACCCCCGGGAAAGACCCGGTACTCAATTCTATAGGAGGCTGAGTGAACCTCGGGGCCGTTCTGGAAGTTTGGCAACGAGAAAAAATCCTGTCACCACCTGGGATCGAACCCCGGACCTTCCAGTCCGTAGCCAGCTGCTCTACCAACTGAACTACCCGGCCGCCTTATACCCTTCAAGAAAGAACATAAATCATCCCTATTGATTAAATTTAGGGAATACACAAAATAAGCTGTGTTTTCATCCTACAATCAACTGATAATAACAAAGCTTCTTATAATCACTACAGAATGCCTCGTAATTAGATGAATTTTGATGTAATCTATGCACTGTTCTGATCGGAATGTCAAATTCTTGAGGGATGGCTCTGATTGATTCACCTTTTTTAAACCGTTCCATTATTTGTAACTTCTGCTTCAACATAAGTACACATTTTTTGTTCCCTGCCTTGCTGCCAACGTGTACGAGTATCTGCACACAACTGCACTGGTTCAATTGGTTAGCCCTGTGCAGCACGGGACAGGATGCGTAACTTACCTTGTATCGTGAAGTATACGGGAGTGAGAGTCTATTTATGGAATATCTATTTATGGAGTTCCACTTTAAGTTATATGAAGCAGAATAGAAAGTACTGGTTATATCTACTCCAGGGATTCCCAGACTGATTGTCCAGTGACTTTTCGTCCACAGTATTTACGTCCATCTTAAAGTTTCATCCAGTTGAAATTTTCGTCCACATAATTTTATGTCCACAACAATTTTGTATACCTATTTATGTCAACTTACAAAAATCGTCCACTGTATGATTTCGTCTACCATACTGAAATGTACTCAAACATTTTTGTGAAGTTTATATATTTTTCCTACGATAGTGCGTAAAGTTGAAATTTACCCACTGCTATCAGTGCGTAAAGTGAGCCTTTAAAACATTAGTGCGTAAAAAAGTAAGTAATCATTTTACGCACTGACAAAGAAAATGCAAAATTCAATATACAAACTTCATTCAATAAGAAATTAATAATTATATTACCTCGGTCTTTCATGACGTAAATAGGCTATTATACGTAACACAAATTAGTAACAAATTTAACATTCATATTTATATTTTAGCCCGTTTTATTCTGAAGTTGCATCTGTAGTACTCATTGGAACAAGATGTAGAGAGAATTGATTATATAGCAGGTTTAGACGGCCGTGAATTCGTGATGATGAATAAAACGGCTGCAACTCCATGGATGCTTATTTATTAGTGATTCTGAATTTAGACGGCCGTGAAATCGTGATTCTATCAGCTCTCCAACTTGAAATATTAATTTAATGTAAATTTGTGTTATCCTGGAAAAACTTTGTATGATACACATTCTTAAAGTTATCCTTTTGGCCCTCTGGTGCCAAAAAGAGAAACTTCATGAACTTGTATAATAAATTACTACTGGGTGCTCATTTCAAAGTATGTCATGACGTCACTGTTGTGAGTCAGCGATTTGAAGCGAGTTTCAGCTTTTATGTCAGAGAAGTTGCCTATTAATCAAGGCGTTCAATCTGAACTTCAGAACGTGTACGGTATACCTTGAATGTCGTAGCAACAGATGGCGGTCTGTGAAGTCTGTGTGCTACCATAACCTCTTTCGAACTGTGCTTTGCGAGGCAATTCGTACGCAGGGTATTTGTTATCATCGATTGCGTACGGCAACATTCCACAACAGAAATCAAAATGCTCCGTTTCCATGTTGACCGTCCAAGTTAATGTCAACAAATACGTAAGCCTAAGTAATCGTCTTAACCCTCTCCCCATATCCCGACAGTAAGGAAAAAAAACTCACTTCAGTACGTGTTTCCAAACAGTTCACATTCTTGCCACTACTGGCGTTACCGTACGTATCGGTAAGTAATCTTCAGAATGAACTCCGTACTTGCTAGGCAACTTCTCTCGCATTTAGGTAATACGCCTCTGCGGAAGTGTAGGAAGATTGAATTCTCTAGGCTCATCGGCTAGCCACATGACGACATACAGCGAGCCATGACACATTTTGAACTGAACACCCAGTATTGTATAGTCGCGACGCTGTTATTCCCGGCGTGACTCCTCCTCTTTGCTTACGTCTTAGGAAGTGAAGGCTCTATAAAGTCCAGGTAGGAAGCGTGGTGGGAATATAATGGTGAAGCAGTGCGCAGTCTCGCCCGTTCTCCTACTACGTGATGACGTCATGCGGGAAGCATTGCAGACTCTCTCGCAGCTTGCTAGCTTAGCTCAGATCAGCTCCGTAAGGTTTTGGAAGTGGGGTAGGTTAATTGATTATGAATACCAAGAAGCTGTATTAACTAATCCCTTCCCTACTAACGTCGTGTCAGGAACGTGATGCGCTCCCAAAGCATAGCCGTCTAGACATGACGTCTTTGTGACCCTGCGACTTTTATTGACAGTTTTCATTGAAGCTGTCAAATGCAGTTTTTTCAAGCTGTCTATTTAGAGGGTTGTTGTATGTTGTAGCATTCAATCTATATACTAATAATAAATCTGTGGCCGACATTTTTCTGGTAATTTTCGATTTTCCAAAAATAATTGGTCCTAACATATACAATTAACCACCCTGAAACCGAAAATCGCTTTTTGAAATTTTTGTTTGTATGTCTGTCTGTCTGTCTGTCTGTATGTTTGTTACCTTTTCACACGATAATGGCTGAACGGATTTCGATGAAAATTGGAATATAAATTAAGTTCGTTGTAACTTAGATTTTAGGCTATATGGAATTCAAAATACATTGTTTAAAAGGGGTGGTTAAAGGGGGCCTGAATTATATAAATCGAAATATCTCGCTTATTATTGATTTTTGTGAAAAATGTTATATAACAATAGTTTCTTTAAAAATAATTTCCGATAAGTTTTATTCCTTGAAAAATTTTGATAGGACTGATATTTAATGAGATAAATGAGTTTTAAAATTAAAATAACTGCCATCTAAGGCCGTGTAATGAATTAAAAAACAAATGACTTCGTCTATAAGGGGCCTTGGACAGCAACAATCGAAAGCTATGAAAGATAGCCTACATATAATGTTTCTGTGTTTGTATGAAGTAATATCAGAAGCTAAATTAACCGATTTGTATAATTAATTATTAATTCACCATTGGAAAGTGTAGTTTCTCTAGATGGACATAATGCTATAATGTTATTACAGTAACTTCTGAGTGAATCGAGGACAGGTAAGATTAAAATAGCTTCTTATGCACAGAAAACTTGATAGGCTATTCTGTACATTCGTTTCCTGTATTTCCTAAAATAATTTTTATGACCAAATGAGTGGTCTCTGGATCAAAATGATCGCATTTTAATTATGCAAATACAATTTAAATTAAGTAACATAATAAACGATTTGTCCTTATATCAAACACGAATGTTCCCTGAATCAAATGTCCTATTTTAATTATGTAATTACTTTACATTTATTTCTAACGCGAATTAGCGCGATGCTGCTGCTTCCCAAGTGACGACATGCGCAGTAGAAAACGAGTTTGAGTCAACCGCCTGCTACACCATTAGATTCCCACCACGGTAGGAAGTATCGTTCGCCATTTCTGTTCTTTCGTTGCCGAGCTACCATACGAGGAATCTATTTGCCATACCGTTAAACATTATCATGTCGTAGCTCCTATTATAATAAATCAAACGCACTGTAATTCAGCAAATAATTGAGCGGCAAATAACGTCCTCGTGTGCTTTCTGCGAACGCCAACGAAAGAGCCAAAGTGGCGGGCGATTGTATTAAGTATTTATCGAGCCTTAAGAAATGAATAACGTCTTCCTCAGCGAATCACAAGACGCACACGTTTAAATGTAGCCGACCTGCAACGCGATTGGCTGCCGGAAATTAGAACGACGGGACTATAGTAGGCTATTTCTCTTACATTAAACAGAACTTTCTTTAATGTTTGTGCTTTTGTGGTAACAATTGCTGACTTAAGTTGAATAGTTACAAGCAAAGTGACTCTCCGTAACATGATCATCACGGACAAGATCTTGAGGCAAGAGAGTACAAACATGAAAATAGGGATTCAAGCTTTCCCGTTAGAAGGTAGATAAATCTCTACTTCTCTACAGTAAATGGTAAGCTTGTTCTCTAGATTTGTAGCCCCTTGCGCACCAAGCCAAGGAAGATGTTCCGTGGAAAGCTAATAAATTACACAACAGGAGCGAGCTGTTTTGTAGACATCAATTAAACGGCAAATACACCTGTAATGGGCTTGGGTGTGTCTGCAAAGTATACAGATGCATCACATGGGAGAGTTAAAGCAATTGCCTAATGTATTTACAGTATAAATAACATCAAATTGAGAATAGTGTCGACGGTCTCTAACGATGAATTCGCCGACACAGGATGCCGGCTACAATAATTATGCCATCTTAATATTACTCCCGACTGTAGGTTTCTGAATAGCGTACGCTCTATTCCAACTCAGATGTCCGTGGATCGATATCTGGTATAAGGAGAGATTATCTCAGTTTCACAGAACTAGATTTTTGAACTCGCTTTCGAGCGAAGTAAGGAGTTGTCTGACAATGATTTAATTTAGATAAAAGTTACATAAATTCTTGCTTAACAGATTAATTGAGGCGGTAGCCAGAAAAAGGGCCCATAGGCAAAAGTCGTATTTCGAGAAAACAATGATTGAAAGATTTATTTGTATGTCATTGCGTTTTGAATCTACTTTCATCAACATCATTTTCATATTGTTACAATAATAGTTGTCTAAAAGTTTTTTTTTATGATGAAAGAGTAATGGAACGGAGAAAAATTCTCTCCGGCGCCGGGATTTGAACCCGGGTTTTCAGCTTTATTCCACTAAGCCACACCGGACACCCACCCCGGCGCCGGACAGAATCGCCTCAGTTTAAGTTCCAACTCTTGGCTTCCCTCTAGCGGCCGCCCTATGCACTACGTCATAGATGTCCACACATGTGCTAAGGTGCGTTACGATTTTGAACGGAATAAGCGCCGTCTTAAATCACGATTTTTACGCATCATATATACTATTTTTAATGTACCGATAATATTTTCCATGCAGATATTCTGCGTCATCATACGATGAAAGAGTAATTTGACGCAGAGCATCTAAATATCATGTGTTTTAAAATTATATATAAAAGTTTTTTGTTAAATAATACATTCCGTCTTTAATATTTTATTTATTTTATTTTATTGTGTTATTTTACGACGCTGTATCAACATCTAGGTTATTTAGCGTCTGAATGAAATGAAGATGATAATACCGATGAAATGAGTCTGGGGTCCAGCACCGAAAGTTACCCAGCATTTGCTCGTATTGGGTTGAGGGAAAACCCCGGAAAAAAACCTCAACCAGGTAACTTATCCCGACCGGGATTCGAACCCGACCACCTAGTTTCGCAGACGCGCTGACCGTTACACACAGGTGTGGACGACTTTAATAGTGTTGATAAAAAAATATATTTTACTGAAGCATTTTGTAGGCCCTTTTCCCAGAGAACAAGTTTATTTTATCAAAATACTTTCAATATGATTATATTTTAGCAAAAAATTAATATCAGCATTGAACGGCGCACATTACAGAGGTTTATAATTTCATAATCATTTTAGTGAAATTATCATATTTCTTAATAGTTGCGTCATAAATTGTACCGAACACGTAAGAATAAAGAATATCTATTGGGTACAGACTACAGGTTATTTAATATTAATCTAGAATGGACTCACACTCACTTCAGAGTTTATCTTCAGAATGCAGTTTAGACTCTAGTGCACATCCTGAATGGACTCGCACTCACTTTGAGGATCATCTTCACTGATGTTGTCTCCCAATCCAACTTTGCTCTCTTCAGTAATGTTGTTTGAATATTTGAAATATGCTTTGTACTTCACATTCAATTTTTCACCAGTCTTTTCTTTGTAATAATCACAGAATAACCAAAAGACAATCTTGATATTTAGGTTTGGGTTAATGGACAATAGTGGATCTTGCTATGTGGAATCGGTTGTAGGAGTGACTGCAGTAAATCCCATTACGCTATTTTTCATTTTATAATGGTCTGTTTTCATGAGAGTCCCTTTTTTCCTCAAATGTTTCATCGTTTAATGTTTTTCCTTGTATTATTCAGTCTTTTGACAGAAATTTTGAAGTCCCAAAATTATTTTACAACACACCTCTTGCTGAACACTACTTCGACGCAGAGAATATGTCCATGTATTTTCACGACTTATTTTTGGATTTTAAGTTAAATTTACGACTAGTGGATTTTTTTTTTGATAACAAGCCTGTCACTGTAGCATCCTGCAGTAATTTTGTTTGCCCACTGTAAAATATTTCGAAGAGATCTTCCTGTTCATCAGCTTACCTTCAACAATAGCACCTTTCGAAGGAGCGTAATATCATGTTTTTATTCATTTTTCTGTCTTCTCGTTTTGAGTTCATTTTCATGTCCTCTCTCCTCTTGTTTCGTCTATGTTCATTTCTTTCCATTTTGAAAAAATTCAGATCGCACACAGATCACAACTGCTACACACAACACAATTATGCTGCTTGCAGTGCCTGCCTCAAGCTGTCTGTGTTGATGTTTGCTGCGTTCCACAAGTAAGCAAGAGTGCATGGGTTCATTCAATTAGTTACCCTGTCCTCTGTTTACAAGATATTGAAACGAAACTGCGTAACCAAGTAGATTTTAACACAGTGAATCGAATTGAATATTATCCCGAAAAAGGACCTATAGACCCATGGGCCCTTTTTCCGGCTACCGTCTCAATTTCATAGGAGAGAATCGAATTGAATATTCTCCCGAAAAAGGGCCTCTAGACCCATGGGCCCCTTTTCCGGCTACCACCTCAATTTCTTAGGACAACGGTTCCCAAACTTTTGTAGGGATGAGCCAGTTTTGGCCGAGACATTTTTTTGCGATCTCCCTCCCTCCCTTACTATCGTTCCGGTACTTAAACTCAACCGAAAAATAGACTACAAATCCCAATAAAAAGGCCGAAAAGTTATGGGTTTGTAAGCATGAAGGGTCTACCTAAATCAGGGCCTGGCATGAGAGCGGCTCCATATAGACGGCCAGAGCTGCTCTCGCTCCGCAAGGCACTTCAATTCCAAGCCAGAGCAGAACGCTCACGCAGTGGCGGACTCGCATTACAGCTACCTTCCCTGCATTAATATAACAAGAGCCACGGTTGTTCTAGTCATTCAGTCTGTCAGTACATAATAGTATATAAGGATATTACATCAATCCATTGTGAAGTACAGACTTTATAATACTCTTATTAATTTAATGGAATAAACTTCGCTCTATGCACACACACAAATCATTAGGCTTATTTACATAACCCTTACGCACAGTGCTTTAACAATTACATAACGGTAGCTATTAATAATATAAACATAAAGGATTACAATAATATAATATAATATAATATAATATAATATAATATAATATAATATAATATAATATAATATAATATAATATAATATAATATAATATATAATATAACATAATATAATATAATATTAAATAATATATAATATAACATAATATAATATAATATAATATAATATAATATAATATAATATAATATAATATAATATAATATATATATATAATATAATATAATATAATATAATATAATATAGGCTATGATATATCATAAACTGTAATATACTATATTATGATATAACATAATACAGGGACATCACTTTATTTTTACCAAAATTTTTGACATTCACCTGGCTATACTCGGAAACACTGTTGCCCCCTTCCATTACAGGAATTTGATGTTACTAGTGCAATATGTAAACAAATCATTTTACTAGGTATAGGAGGAGAGAAAAGTAGTTTATCCATTTATGTTGTAGGGAAATGTGATATTACGATTTTCAGTTTGATCATCACTTTTACGGAATTTATCAAAATACAGTAGAGTAGTAACATATTTTTTAAAAACTCAACTTTTTGGCGGCTATGTTCGTTATGTAATGTCTACTTTATTTAGCATATGAATTATTGATGTTATCATACAATATAGAGAGTGCATTTAAATTGAGGGGGTCATAAGTAAAGGGCTGTAAGTGCACTTAAGTTAGTTTGAGAAAATGGGGTTTAAATATTTAAGCTTTCGTAAAATCGGTGAAATTTTTATTTAAATTTTAACGTGTGATGCGATTAAAATATCCCTTTGCCACTAAAATTTTAGATACTTTAGCTTACACTGGATGCACTTAACTCATATTATTACAAATTTCACTAGCATTCCTTTGCTTCTAGCCACCTCAATTGAAAAAAAGCTAATCTGAATTTCTAAACAAGTTGCTGAAAATGGTTGCCGTTCATTGCAATGCAGGCTTCAATTCAGTACGCATATTATTAAAAACGTTTTGAAGCATATTCTCTGAAATTGAATTTATCGTTTCTTGAATATAATTTTTAGTACGATATTATTAATATAGGTTCTTTCTTCTATAGAAAACGCAATCATATCTATGAAACACACTATACACTGCAGTGTGTACTTCACTGCTTGAAGACTTCGAATGCAACAGCGGCCGTAAGTTTGTGTGTCTGACGGGAGCAAGGACATTAGTGAAGGGGTGAGAGTGAAGTACATTCAGAAATGCAGGTACAATAAAAATGCAAGTAAAAATAAAATGATGTCCCTGTACTTGTCTAATTTAAAATTATATACCGTTATTACTAAATGTATAATAACTTGTAATGCAATGTAAATATCAAATAGATACTCTAATATAATGTACTTGAGAAACATTTTATTTAAGTTGTATTAATTTATGACGTTCATTACCAACATATTTGTCATATTCAGTAGCATGTTGTAAAGAATAATGTCGTTGGATATTGAACTTCTTAATCAGTTGGAGTGTTTTATGCCAAATTAAACACTTTGCTAATCCACTGCTCTCTACCAAAAAGAACTCCTCCTCCCATGATACATTAAAAGCATTGGGAGTAGCGGGCCGCTTTAGTGTATGAGCGGAAGCTCCGTCTTCAAAGTTCGCCATCATACTGCAGAGTCACCACTGCACCGAAACTGACTGACGTACAGTATGCATACGTCACATCGCTCGGAAGAACCGCTCTTTAAAGCACACAGCGCTCATTTCCAGAATCACGTAATGTGCCCAGCCCTGACCTAAATGATCCACAGTACACTGGTGTTCATATACAGAGGATTCTGTGTAACGACTGGGTGAGATCATCGTGCTAACCACATGTTACGAGGTGGATGATCGTTCACCTCTACCACTTTGACTTGAGACCAGCAATCGGGTGGAAGGCCTTGGTCCTCGATGGACTGTGTCACAACGGATTTGTTTGTTGGTTTGATTGTAGATTTCCACGAAACAGACTATTGTTTAATTCAGTGAACGGCATGTTCCGTGCTCTGTGACGTCATACCACGGAGCCGCCACGCTCTTTGCTCGGCAATCTCTGCATACTGAGCACAGCGAGGAGAGAATGTTCAACTGAACAGTGGCGGTACGGCGCCTATGCACTGACAGAGCGCGATCCATTCGTCTGAGGTAGTATGGGAACAGCACAATTACAATACATTTGTACGAAAACAAAACTGTACATCCGTGTTAAATCAGTGTAACAAAATATTTTGGTTTGTAATCAGATTTAATATACTATTAATAATATTATGAAATTCATAATACAGTCAGCTGCAGAAGCGTTCGCATTATGTAAATGAGGCTCCGAAACTGCTATAAATATACAAATATAGAAATAAATAATTTAAGCAGTACTACAACACTTTGTCTACTCGGAAACTTGAAAACAGTTCAAGTGTTTTTAACAGACATTTTCCTACACAATATACAGATTGAACTATCTAGGCCCTAACTTGGTGAGTAGTATGCAAAGTATATTTCAACTTTTGAAACACACCATCACTTTGTGTTACTATCGTGCCCAAGCTAAATGCTTTGTCGAGATCAAACTGTGTTATGGAGTATGGAGGAATGGCGAAGTGTTTGATTTGTGGCAAGCTGTTTCAGCATGTAAAGAAATTCAATATACAATGCCATTATTCTGTATGCCACACAAATGATTATGACAAATATGGGGGAAAATATCGACGAGTACTAGTGCAGCAATTGAAAGAATTCTTAAGTGAAGCTAGGGAACACACTGTCAGTGAATCAATGATAAGCTTAAGGCTTAAGATATAGGATTTCACTAGCCATTGCAAAATGACGGGGAATTTGCCAAGAATGTTGCCATCATGACCGCAGAGTAGTTATTCCCTAGCAAAATACAGGAATGTGATTCCATCAATTTATCTCCAAGAACTGTCGTATCATTGCTGCACTGACGCCACTACGCTGGTGCGTGTTAACAGTAATACGACTCAACTGCTCGCTCTTCCAAGCTCTTGAGGTCTGACTGGCTCTTACGTCATAACTGCAGCTTCTGCCGGCCACTGGTTTAATTAATTCTCTTAAAATAATTCAACATTAAAATCAGTCTCTTGTGGGTATACAACACAGTAGTGTAACAGTTTAAAATGTGTGGAGGTTTACTCATAGAGAAGTTATAATTGCGTGTGTGATATTAGTTTCATATTTCTATTTAATGGATGTCAATAGCAGAATGACAAACATTTCAAGCACCGTTCAGGGGTTTCTGTTTAACCGTCACATTATATCCTTGTTAATTTATATTCCAGTCGGCTATTAAAGGTATTTCAAAATAACATAGTCAATAATGTATTCAATTTGCATATGCAATTAAGTTACATGATCACACACATACCATTAAATAGCTACTTCTGCGCCTTTCCTACACTCAGCGATGAAGTGTATTGAAATAGATGATTTACTATGCTAGTAATAGTAATATTAATCCTTATAAACCCACAATTTCGGAGAACCACCATATTCCCGCGTCCATATGTTACATCTGATTTCATAATCTTACTCCTGTGTGTCTTATTGCAAGAAGTATATACAAAATGGAAGTAAACTGTGTAGGCCTATATTTTAACAGCAGTATAAGGGTACAGTGCATCAATTATTCATAGATTTCAAAAAGGCATATAACTCGGTTAAGAGAGAAGTTTTATATGATATTCTTATTGAATTTGGTATTCCCAAGAAACTAGTTCGATTAATTAAAATGTGTCTCAGTGAAACCTACGGTAGTGTTCGTATAGGTCAGTTTCTGTCAGATGCGTTTCCAATTCACTGTGGGCTAAAGCAAGGAGATGCACTATCACCTTTACTTTTTAACTTTGCTCTAGAGTATGCCATTAGGAAAGACCAGGATAAGAAAGGGTTTGGAATTGAACGGGTTACAACAGCTGCTTGTCTATGCGGATGACGTGAATATGTTAGGAGAAAATCCACAAACGATTAGGGAAAACACGGGAATTTTACTTGAAGCAAGTAAAGAAATACCTAGGTTTGGAAGTAAATCACGAAAAGACGAAGTATGTGATTATGTCTCGTGACGAGAATATTGTACGAAATGGAAATATAAATATTGGAAATTTATCCTTTGAAGAGGTGGAAAAATTCAAATACCTGGGAGCAACAGTAACAAATATAAATGACACTCCGGAGGAAATTAAACACAGAGTAAATATGGGAAATGCCTGTTATTATTCAGTTGAGAAGCTTTATAATCCAGTCTGCTGTCAAAAATCTGAAAGTTAGAATTTATAAAACAGTTATATTACCGGTTGTTCTTTATGGTTGTGAAACTTGGACTCTCACTTTGAGAGAGGAACATAAGTTAAGGGTGTTTGAGAATAAGTTGTTTAGGAAAATATTTGGGGCTAAAAGGGATGAAGTTACAGGAGAATGGAGAAAGTTACACAACACAGAACTGCACGCATTGTATTCTTCACCTGACATAATTAGGAACATTAAATCCAGACGTTTGAGATGGGCAGGACATGTAGCACGTATGGACGAATCCAGAAATGCATATAGAGTGTTAATTGGGAGGCCTGAGGGAAAAAGGCCTTTGCGGAGGCCGAGACGTAGATGGGAGGATAATATTAAAATGGATTTGAGGGAGGTGGGATATGATGATAGAGACTGGATTGATCTTGCTCAGGATAGGGACCAATGGCGGGCTTATGTAAGGACTTCAATGAACCTTCGGGTTCCTTAAAAGCCAGTAAGTAAGTAAAATTAAGTATTTCTTAGATAAAATGAAACAAAACGTTTTAAGCTATATTACTCCCAAATGAATATTTTCTCAAAAGAAAAATATATTACACTAGTTAACACTGTTTTATTCTATAAATACTCTCCTTACGAATCTGAGTTTTACATTCATCATTAGAGAAATTGAAATGAAATTATTTATCCTTTTGCAGTTTTTCATTCAAATGGACGGTTTTCTTTAAAACTGAATAAAAAGATTAGTACGTATCGTTATTTCCTGCCATTAGGAAGAATGACAACCTTACTGCAGTGACTAAGGGACGGAATGCCGCTATTCCTACCTGAGTTCGTGTTTGCATTGGTAGGAGATCCGGCGTTGCCTGTTGCCAGACCATGCAGACTTCCAGCCTAATTATCTAGTTTTGTAATTACGTATCGGCTCTAACAACAGGGAAGATCGAAAAGCAGGAACGGTTAACGAGTAAATCTATCCGTTGGATGCGTTACCGAGAGTTATTTTCCAGTCCTGGGAAAGCCTAGCGTTTTGGATTCATTGCAAAGAGTTAATTTAAAATACTGAATTCAACAGATAATTTCCGCGCTCTCCTTTTCCAGTCGAGTCCTGGAGAAAGACTTTTTGTAACGGATCCAACAGAAAATTTTTCCCTCCTCTCCTTTTCCATCGAGTCCTGGAGAAGAGCTCTTTGTAACGAATCCAACAGAAGAATGTCCCCACTTTTCTTTTCCAGTCGATTCCTGGAGAAGAGCTCTTTGTAATGGATTCAACAGAAAATTTTCTCCGCTCTCCTTTTCCAGTCGAGTCCTGGAGAAGTACCCTTTGTAACGAATCCAACAGAAAATTTTTCCCACTCTCCTTTTCCAGTCGAGTCCTGGAGAAGACCTCTTTGTAACGAATCCAACAGAAAAATTTCTCCCCTTTTCTTTTCCAGTCGAGTCCTGGAGAACATCTTTTGTAACGAATCCAACAGAAAAATTTCTCCGCTCTCCTTTTCCAGTCGAGTTCTGGAAAAGAGCTCTTTGTAACGGATCCAACAGTAAAGTTTTCCCGCTCTCCTTTTCCTGTCGAGTTCTGGAAGAGAGCTCTTTGTAACGAATCCAACAGTAAAGTTTTCCCGCTCTCCTTTTCCAGTCGAGTCCTGGAGAAGATCTCTTTGTAACGAATCCAACAGAAAAATTTCTCCGCTCTCCTTTTCCAGTCGAGTTCTGGAAAAGAGCTCTTTGTAACGAATCCAACAGTAAAGTTTCCCCGCTCTCCTTTTCCAGTCGAGTTCTGGAAAAGAGCTCTTTGTAACGAATCCAACAGTAAAGTTTCCCCGCTCTCCTTTTCCAGTCGAGTTCTGGAAAAGAGCTCTTTGTAACGAATCCAAACAGAAAAATTTCTCCGCTTTTCTTTTTCAGTCGAGTCCTGGAAAAGAGCTCTTTGTAACGGATCCAACAGAAAAGTTTCCCCGCTCTCCTTTCCAGGTCGAATCCTAGAAAACAGCTCTTTTCAACGGACCAACAAAATAAATCCTCTAATTTCAAAAACCCTAAAGATCATTTTGTTCACAATTGAGTTATTCCCACATATTGCTTCCTAAGAATAAATTCAAATGATTTATATAGTTTGAATTCAAAAAGCCACTGAATTTAAAACAAAGGGGTTGTTAAAAGTCACTATTAGGTTGAAAATTTCCTCCATTTGCCACAAGTTACTGTCAAAATTCTTTAATTTGTGAAAGTGGATATGGGGGATTTTGAATCTATAATATGTTTTCGCGTTTGCTTTCCCTGGTCGAATTCTGGAGAAGCGCTCTTTGTAACGAGTTCAATAGGTAGGCTTTCCCTTTCTTCTTTCCAAGTCTAGTCCTGGAGAAGACCTCTAACAGATCCAACAGATATTTTTCTCCATTCTCCTTTCCCTGTCGAGTCCTGGAGAAGTGCCCTTTATAATGAATCCAGCAAATAGATTTTCCCGTCACTCATCCCGTTCTTCTCTCATAACTGAGCTGACTTGTAGCTTCGAAACACTGGATGCCTCTACAATGAGGACCGATGCAAATAATCATACATTTTTTACAACTCTGATTACCATGAAAGATTTAAGTCATACCCATCTTCATTGAGAGTTTTGTTAAGCTCTTAAGATCCACGACTAGTAATGAATGTTAAGATGAGTAGCAATCTCGGCTATTTGAGAGGGACTTGAATATCGCGTAATCAGCAGTATATTATGATGTATTAATTTGCAAGTGTTATCACAGAAAGTTTGAACTTTAAAGTCTCTAGTACCGTATTAAGAGTATGTAATTTTCATGCAGCTATGATTACGGAGTTTTGTTCCGGCACGTCTCCTCGTCCACCATTGTGACAGATTCCAGAAACATTCTCTCGCGTCAAAATCGTCTTGCGTAGCTGGGATACTAGACAACTGAAGCTGAAATCCCTCTCTGACAGAATAAAGGGATTTCTTTCTGCTTTTTGTGAAAGAGACTCGTTGATATGTATCATATGGATCTATGGACCTGCCAAAGAAGATGGAATTCTCTATAGATGATAATGGTTCTGTGAAATATAACGCTATCAGGTGACCGAAAAGGATCGTGCTATTTTCATGCCATCTTCTTCTCGAAGTGGCAGTGCAGCATTTCTGTCATTAAGTGGTTTCAGTCTGTAAGATGATATTGATGAAAGATATTGAAAATCTTAACCGTTTAATGGCTGCTGTTTACATACAGTAGCGTAGAGAGTGTTAAGTGAGGCATTTAGTCTTTGTAATTTGTTAGAAACGGAGTGAGTTCACGAAAATCCATTTGTATGTAGACTTACACTGGAGTTCAAATACATCTGACCTACGATTTTCAGATCGTGTAAGCGAACTTTTCAACCACGTGATAAGTCACAACCAAAGATATAAAAAATTGACAAACTTTGAAACAGTTCCGCTAGTTTTCAATAGACGGCAACATTATTAGGGTGGTTTAAAAAGGTGTCGGGGAAAATGATAATGTACATTAGATTAAGTAAGCCTATATTAAATTATTTTTATAATTGGCAACACAGAACTGCACGCATTGTATTCTTCACCTGACATAATTAGGAACATTAAATCCAGACGTTTGAGATGGGCAGGGCATGTAGCACTTATGGGCGAATCCAGAAATGCATATAGAGTGTTAGTTCGGAGGCCGGAGGGAAGAAAACTTTTGGGGAGGCCGAGACGTAGATGGGAAGATAATATTAAAATGGAGTCCACACCTGTGGAGTAACGGTTAGCGCGTCTCGCCGCGAAACCAGGTGGACCGGGTTCGATTCCCGGTCGGGGCAAGTTACCTGGTTGAGGTTTTTCTGGGGTTTTCCCTCAACCCAATACGAGCAAATGCTGGGTAACTTTCGGTGCTGGACCCCGGACTCATTTCACCGGCATTATCACCTTCATCTCATTCAGGCGCTAAATAACCTAAGATGTTGATACAGCGTCATAAAATAACCTACTAAAATAAAAAAAAAATATATTAAAATGGATTTGAGGAAGGTGGGATATGATGATAGAGACTAGATTAATCTTGCTCAGGATAGGGACCAATGGCGGGCTTATGTGACGATGGCAATGAACCTCCGGGTTCCTTAAAAGCCAGTAAGTAAGTAAGTGACAACATCAGCGGTTTCCAGCTCAACTTAGTGTTGTTTTACAATCAGGAAAAGGGGTTGAAATATTGAATTCTACAGGGTGATTCACGAGGATTTATCACCACTTATGGACCTTATTTCTGAAGACATTTTGAACAAAAAATGTTATATAAACATAGGTCCTATTCTCAGTATTTACAGAGTTACGTTTCGTTATTGGAACGCATTGCTGTGAACGCGTGATCTTGGTCAGCGTGCAGTCAGCAGCCAGCGCGAGAGCTACGGGAATCAAAGATAGCCGTATGCAGTTACGTAGCGCGACGAGTGCCGTTCACAAGCGTGCGGCCAAGTGTACTCAAGCGGACGGCGACGTTTTTTAAAATGTGTTGTAAACTCTCCAAGACTGTAAATTAGGATGCAAAATTGAACTGCAAATAATCAAGTCGGTGAAAGTGGTGTGATTTGTAATAATTGTTGTTATAAGTGCGTAAGAATAATGTAATTTTCTAGTTAAAAATAGAAGAAGATGTCTGTACGAAGCAACTAAGGAGTTCACAGCACAATTTTTAGCTTCACAATACTTGCCAATTAAAGAAATACTTCTGAATGGTTCATTCTCTATTTGTATTATTTTTTACCTTCAAAGTAAAGAAGAAACGTATTTTACAATAAAATTTAAATTAGTGTAACTCTGACAATATTGAGAATAGAAACTATGTTTATATGACAATGTCTTTAAAAATAAGCTCCGTAAGTGGCGATAAATCCTCGTTAATCATCCTGTATAATGCGGGTATATTTATTTATGTACGATTCGCAACGCTATTATCTTCGCCATGTGTTCATAGAAGTAATAACTAAAGAAGCCACACTTACACCAACTAATTATCGATCACTATCGATTAGTATGGTCAGATAGCTTGTAATGCCTGTGTACTATAGATTATTTAGGTAGATCCTTCATGCTTAGAAACCCCAGGACTAGGGTACCTAACTTTCCGGCCTTGGAGACGGGGTGCCAATAAAACAGCCAGTAATGATTATCCTTGGCGGTCACGAGCGTAGTCTGGTAGTAGTGAGTAGAACTAGTGCTCCGAAACTATAGTGGGAATTGGATTTGAAACCCTCGTTAGCCCTTTATCTAAAGGATGTTTTCGGCGATCTTCTCAACTGTAAATATATTTTCAGACAATCTAGCAGTGACTTTTTTTCTACTTGTGTTCCCCTTGTTCTCCTTGTATTCCTTTCGCTTTTCTTGTATTTTCTTGTTCTTGTGTTCTTTTGGTTCTCCTTGTATTCCCTTGTTCTTCTTGTATTCTCTTGGTTCTTCTTGTATTCTCCTTGTTCTCCTTGTACTATTCTTATTTTTCTTGTATTCCCTTGTTTTTCTTGTATTCTCTTGGTTCTTCTTGTATTCTCCTTGTATTATTATTTTCTTGTATTCCCTTGTTCTTCTAGTATTCTCGTGGTTCTTCTTGTGTTCTCCTTTTCTCCTTGTATTCGTCTTGTTTTTCTTGTATTCCCTTGTTTTTCTTGTATTCTCTTGGTTCTCCTTGTATTCTTCTTGTTCTCCTTGTATTCCTCTTGTTTTTCTTGCATTCCCTTGTTCTTCTTGTATTATCTTGGTTCTTCTTGTATTCTCCTTGTTCTCCATGTATTCCCCTTGTTTTTCTTGTATTCCCTTGTTCTTGTATTCTCTTGGTTCTTCTTGTATTCTCCTTGTTCTCCTTGTATTATTATTTTCTAGTATTCCCTTGTTCTTCTTTTATATTCTTGGTTCTTCTTGTATTCTCCTTGTATTATTCTTGTTTTTCTTGTATTTCCTTGTTTTTCTTGTATTCTCTTGGTTCTTCTTGTATTCTCCTTGTTCTCCTTGTATTATTATTTTCTTGTATTCCCTTGTTCTTCTTGTATTCTCTTGGTTCTTATTGTATTCTCCTTTTCTCCTTGTGTTCCTCTTGTTTTTCTTGTATTCCCTTGTTTTTCTTGTATTCTCTTGGCTCTCCTTGTATTCTTCTCGTT
Organism: Periplaneta americana; assembly: GCA_025594305.2. NCBI lineage: Eukaryota > Metazoa > Arthropoda > Insecta > Blattodea > Blattidae > Periplaneta > Periplaneta americana. The sequence continues at coordinate 26,799,880 of JAJSOF020000035.1, read as the reverse complement.
CTCCTTGTATTCCTTGTTCTTGTTTTTGGTTCTTGTATTCTCCTTGTTTTTTGTTTTTCTTGTATTCTCTTGGTTTCTTGTATTCCTTGGTTCTTCTTCTCCTTGTATATCTCTTGTTTTTCTTATTCCCTTGTTCTTCTTGTATTCTCTTGGTTCTTCTTGTATTCTTCTTGTTCTCCATGTATTCCCCTTGTATTTCTTGTATTCCCTTGTTCTTGTATTCTCTTGGTTCTTCTTGTATTTTCCTTGTTCTCCTTGTATTATTCTTATTTTTCTTGTATTCCCTTGTTCTTCTTGTATTCTCTTGGTTCTCTTTGTATTCTTCTTGTTCTCCTTGTATCCCCCTGAGCTACACCGGTGTCTTCTTCTGAAGGAAATATGACGCATTTTTCCTAATCTTTCTGCAGTAAATACGAGATACGAAAAATATCTGTCAGCTAGTTCCAGCTGCCTACACACTTTATATTAACATCACAGTTTTCCGTTGCAATATCGTGTAAAAAGATGGGAATAATATGTTCAGTTGACGTCACTTTGCATATGTCGCAGTTTCGAAGTACCTCCTACACAGAACGCGTAGGTAGTGTATGGTGTATTGTTTGGTTCTCCAAATAATAGCTTTTACTACAAATGCAAAATAAAATACACAATACACGCGATAAACTGGGTCATATATTATTAAATTCCAATATTGCTCATAAAGGCAATTTAATTTTTGCTAACATTATTGTAAGCCACAAATTCAACATGCATCGCAGCAGTGCAAAAAAAAAAAACAACTTTCAGATGTTCGTGTAGTAGATTGAAACTGCGTACAACATGCTCTGGAAGATATCTTTTGTGTTTGCGTGAACTAGAACAGCAGACTGTCTGTAGAAAAATTTAGACGAAGTCTTCTTGGTATAGAGATATTGTTTTCTATATTTCTCCGTGGTCTAGTTGTCAGCGTGCTGGCTTCTAGATTTCTAGGTCCCTGGTTCGACTCGGGGACTTTTTCTTCAAGAAGAACAGTTATTTTTGTGTCTAGAGTCTGTAAATTTGTAGGTATGTGAGTGTGATTTCAAGTGTGCCGGATTATTAATTAACCAGTTTTAAAATATAAAATACAATAGCTGTATCAGGACTCTCGCTGGACAGAAATATGAACAAACGTTTCATCATATCATTATTGACATATAACGCCATCAGTTGTTAGCACAACAGAAAGCACTAACAGATGCTAGAAAGTTAACACTGAATAAATAAATAAATAAATAAATAAATAAACAAATAAATAAATAAATAAATAAATAAATAAATAAATAAATAAATGAGTGAGTAAATGAGTAAGTAAATAAATAAATAAATAAATAAATAAATAAATAAATGTTGGTAATATCCTGATATGAGTAACATTGTGACAGTTCGTTTTAGAATGTTTTACAATTTTACTGAGCGAGAGAGGATCGGTTTTTGCAACAATGTATTAAGAGAATGTTCGTGGACAAGTTGCTGCACAAAACCGGTTCTTCTCTCGTTCAGTAAAAATTGTAATAAATTCTCAAAAGAACTATTTCAATATTACTCGTATCACAGTATTACTCAACCTTTACCCTAAATAAGTAGGCTTAAATAAATAAGTAAACAAATAAGTGACTAATAAGTAAGTAAATTTTTTACGTAAATAAATAAATATTTATTTACTTATTTATTTATTTATTTATTTATTTATTTATTTATTTATTTATTTATTTAATTATTTATTTATTTATTTATTTATTTAATTATTTATTTATTTACTAGCTGTATCTGTGACTCTCCGCTGCACCGTTAGAAATAAATATAAAATAATTACATAATTAAAATAGGACATTTGATCCAGGGAACATTCGTGTTTGATATAAGGATAAATCGTTTATTATGTTACTTAATTTAAATTGTATTTGCATAATTAAAATGCGATCATTTTGATCCAGAGCCCACTCATTTGGCCATAAAATTATTTTAGGAAATACAGGAAACGAATGTTCAGAATAGTCTGTCAAGTTTTCTGTGCATGAGAAGCTATTTTAATCTTACCTGTCCTCGATTCACTCCGACGTTACTGTAATAACATTATAGCATTATGTCCATCTAGAGAAACTACACTTTCCAATGGTGAAATAATAATTAATTATACAAATCGAAAGTTAATTTAGCTTTGCTCATATTACTTCATACAAACACAGAAACATTATCTGTAGGCTATCTTTCATAGCTTTCGATTGTTGCTGTCCAAGGCCCCTTATTGACCAGTCATTTGTTTTTTAATTCATTACACGGCCTTAGATGGCAGTTATTTTAATTTTAAAACTCATTTATCTCATTAAATATCAGTCCTATCAACAACGGCCAAGGGAATTGCTTCAATGTTTCAAGGAATACAACTTATCGGAAATTATTTTTAAAAAACTTTTTATGTAACATTTTTCACAAAAATCAATAATAAGCGAGATATTTCGATTTATTTAATTCAGGCCCCTCAGTGGTCAACCCCCTTTTAAATAATGTATTTTGAATGCCACATAGCCTAAAATCTTTACAACGAACTTAATTTATATTCCAATTTTCATCGAAATCCGTTCAGCATTTATCGCGTGAAAAATAATAAATCATATAGACATTCAGACAGACATACAAACAAAAATTTCAAAAGATTTTCGGTTTCAGGGTGTTAATTGTAATGTTAGGACAAACAATTATTTTTGGAAAATCGAAAATTACCAGAAAAATTTCGGCTAGATTTATTATTAGTATAGATTTATTTATTTATTTATTTATTTAACCTGGTAAAGCTAAGGCTATCAGGCCTTCTCTCCCCTACCAGGGATTACAACTACAATATTAAGAATACAATTACAATTAATATTAAATTTACAAATACAATAAAGATCGATCCCCGGCTAAAAGATTAACTTATTAATAAAAATAATAAATTGTTGAATATTAAATAAAACATCTTTTTTTTATTAATTAAGAAAAAGTAAACCTATTCTAATAAGTAAATGCTTAATAAGTTTGGTTTTGAACGCTACTAAATTCCGACAGTCTCTGATGTCACTGGGTAGGGTATTCCACAAGCGCGACGAAATTAATGATGATGAATAAATGATGGTAAGTTAAATAAATGAATAAATAGATACGAGTAAAATAAATAATTAAAATAACTAAATAAATAAAATTAATACGCTCTGAATATTTTTAGTAACTGTATTTACCCGAATATATAATTATAAACATTATTGAAAATTGTATTATTATCCCAATATAGGAAACATTTTTTTATAATTTCAACTCTGTCTCTGAATTGAAGCATTTAGACAATGTGTAGAGACTTTCACTTTTTCTTGAATTGTGTAAGAGATTTAATTTAGCAACCAGTACATTGAGAACTCTGGCTGTTAAGTATTCAGTACAAATTCTCAGAACCATTTATAAGGACAATGAACTCTTAGGAATTTTATGTATGAACAGTGAGTGAAGTGACAGAAATTCTAATATTATTTATATTTTGTTCCAATATTCTTTTGAAAGTTTAACTCCATATGTAGATTAGAAATTATTGGGGATCATCTATTCAGGCGTAATAGATCTACTATTGACCTATTTTGTAATTTGACAGATAATGGAGAAAAATGGGTTAATATTTATTTATTTATTTATTTATTTTCAAAAAATATGACTCATTAAAGATAATTTTTACATATTCTTAAAATTTGGCTTCCCAAGAAACTAGTTCGATTAATTAAAATGTGTCTCAGTGAAACTTACAGCAAATTAATAATTTCTATCAATGCGTTTCCAATTCACTGTGCAAAGCTGGAGATGCATATCACCTTTAAATTTAACTTTTCAATTATGCCATAAAAGTCCAGGATAACAGACAGGGTTTGGAAATTTAATCAGCTAGTCTAATGATGTGAATATTGACAAATCCAAGATAATTAAAAATAAATTTTTATAAGTATTCTTTGGAAGTAAATTAAAAGACAAAGTATTAAATATGTCCAGTGACGAGAATTTGTACGAAATGGAAATCTAAAAGAAATTTATCTTTTGAAGAGGTGGAGAAGTTCAAATATCTGGGAAAATTGTAGCAAATTTAAATGATACTGAAGGAAATTAAACACAGAATAAATAAAATTTTATTATTCGTTAAGAAACGTTTATCATGCAGTCTGCTGTCGAAAAATCTGAAAGTTAAAATTTATAAAACAGTTATATTACCGGTTGTTCTTTATGGTAAATAAAGTGAATCTTGGACTCTCCTATTTGAGAGAGGAACAGAGCTTACCGATTTGAAATAAGGTTCTTAGGAAAATATTTGGGGCTAAGAAATGAATTACAGGAGAATGGAAAAAAACAAAAGAACTATTGTATTTTCACCTGACATAATTTAACATTAAATCCAGACGTTTGAATGGGCAGGGCATGTAGCATTTTAGAAATGATTTAGAGTGTTATTAGGCCTGAAAAAAGACCTTTAACTTCAGAAGATGGGAAGATAATCGGATAAAATGGATTTGAGGGAGGTGGGATAAGACATGGAGAATGGAAATTTTTAATTTAATGGCTTAATATGTGAGGTGTAGGAGGTTTGTTAAAAGCATTTTTTGTTTCAGATAATTGAAACGTTTATGTTAATGTATTAGAAATCGTTTCTGGAATATTCATAGTTTTGTTTTCGTTGGTAGAAAGATAACTTATGTCAATCCTATTTTTACATTTTTCCATTAAGAGGACATCCTATATCAAGACCGCTACTCTAAATTGCTGTTCCGGTATCCCCCACTGTTGACATGTGTTGTAATTCAGGCTGCTTTTCCAGAAATTGATATATTTAGACAGTCAGTGGGGGTTTTCAGTTAATGCACTGTGTGTACAGCGAACTGCCATTTGAAAGAACCCATTTCATCAAAGCGCCATGTTGAACTCTACCCCGCGGAGCCATAAATTCTTGAAGTGTTGATCTCTTGA